>OZ024835.1:50623257-50945672 GCA_964016985.1 Anodontia alba
TGGTTTTGTCAGAAATGATGTCCCTATCGGACTCTCTCTCTCTGTCTCACACACACACACACACACACACACACACACACACACACACAGACATACATACATACACACATGCATACACACATACATACATAAATACAAACTTACATACATACATACATACATACATATATACATACGTACGTACGTTCATACATACATACATACAACATAGAACTTAGAAGTAAGAAGTTAGAAGTTAGAAGTTAGAAATAAGAAATGTCCCTACCCGCACACACACATACGCATGCACACACACGCACTCATGCACACACATACATACATACACGCCAAACAAATGACACTGATCAGACTGCGCGAATGCGCAGCATGATCTGTGCCTTAGTTATTCAAATATGCAATATGTAGGTTCTCTCACGGCAAGGCCCATAAAAATTACTATGTTTTTTTAAATTGCAACAACCACCGGGGCATATCATTTCCAAATATAATAATAATAATGATGATGATGATGAGTTCAGGTTTAACGACGCATCAACCCATGAGGGTCATTTGCGTCAAAATGGTGAACTAACATGGTTCTGTAATGAAACGATTATAATGATGTCATAAATGCATAAAATGTAAAACTAGAACAAATTTAAAAATTAAAACAGTTATACTTTGTTTAAAAGATTGATGTGTTTTAAAAACATAAGTATGTTATCAGTTGGTACATTTTCAAATAAGTATCTCAGGTCATTTGTTTGGAAGAATTGACGTCGTATATGAGAGAATTCAATGCAATCGATCAGAAAGTGTTTTACCGTAAAAGGTTCATTACAGCTGATACAAAATGGCTGATCTTCTCGTTTGAGTAGATAAGAATGTGTGAGTCTAGTATGACCTATACGTAGACGAGTAAAAACTACTTCTTCTCGCCTTAATGATCGATAAATGTTATTGTTACCAAGAACCGGTTTTATTTCATGTAGTTTATTGAATGTCGCTCTGTCCCATGACAGCTGCCATTTGGATAAGATGTACCTGTTGATAAAAGGTTTAAAATCTGTACATGGAAGTTTAAAATTCGAAATTTCTAGATCGAGTGAGGCTTTGCTTTTACGTCGGCAGCCTCGTTACTTTTTATGCCAACATGGCTGGGGAGCCAACAGAATAAAATTTCCTTAGTTTTCGATAACTCGTGATGTTTTTTTCTATCACGTTCTGGATTTTGTTTTTTTTTTTGAAGATGTGTGATTTAGAGATTTCAAAACAGAAAGGGAGTCCGAGAAAATAACGAATTTGTTCTCTAAAGAGTTATTCATAACGTAATCCAAAGCCATATCAATAGCCTTGGATTCAGCAGTGAAAATAGATGAGGCATTAGGAAGACGGATCTTTTCATGGTGGCTGCCCGATATATACGCAC
The DNA here is from genome assembly GCA_964016985.1 of Anodontia alba. NCBI lineage: Eukaryota > Metazoa > Mollusca > Bivalvia > Lucinida > Lucinidae > Anodontia > Anodontia alba. The sequence goes on from OZ024835.1 coordinate 50,624,666, forward strand.
AGCCAACCTTATCTTCAACTTTTGAGCCATCAGTGTAGATGTTTTGATAATCTGAAAGTCGCGACTGTAATTCTTGGAAGTTTTGTTTCATGAGATGTGAATCAGAAAGTGACTTTTTGCTGTTGTGTAAATCGAAAGGAATATTTGGTTTAGTAATGCACCAGGATGGAATATCAGAAAAAGAGTGTTTTTGAATGTTTTCAATGTTAATATTAGTAGATTCTAAAAGTGGTGCTATACGAAGGCCGAAGGATTTAATAGCGTTAGGTTTTCTTTCATAATATTCCTGAAAATGTGGTGGAAATGTGACTTCAAAAGCAGGGTTAGATGGGTTAGCAGCAAGTCTGATGGTATACTGAAGAGACAATTTTTCTCTGCGTAGCCATAACAATGGCTCATCTGCTTCCACGTTAAGACTCGATACTGGAGATGTACGAAAAGCTCCCTATGCCAAACGAAGTCCTTGATTATGTACAGTGTCTAACATCTGTAGATAAGATTTTCTAGCAGATCCATATATGATGGACCCATAATCAAGTTTTGATCGAATTAAAGAACGATACAGGTGAAGAAGAGTTGTTCTGTCCGCTCCCCAACTTGTGTGAGATAAAACTTTTAAAAGGTTTAATGCTTTTAAACATTTCGCTTTCAAGTATTTTATATGGGGTATGAAGGAGAGTTTTTTTTATCAAATATAACCCCAAGAAATTTTGATTCAGCAACAACTGGTATTTGAGATCCATACATGTAGAGCGCTGGATCGTTGTGTATTTTCCGTTGTTGACAGAAATGAACGCACTGAGTTTTCGAGTTGGAAAATTTAAAGCCATTTCTAGTTGCCCAGTTTTCAATTCTATTTAGACACTGCTGTAGCTGTCTTTCTATTGTGCGCATATTTTTCGAGCGGAAACAAATACAGAAATCATCAACGTACAAAGAACCATCTGTTTTGTAATCCAGACAGTTTATAATATCGTTTTTCACGTTGAATAACGTGGTTGAAAGTATGGCTCCTTGAGGAACGCCCTGTTCTTAATCATAGAGATCAGATAGGGTCGATCCTACACGCACTTGTATTGTACGATCTTCAAGAAAGCTTTTAATAAAGTTTGGTAGTCTTCCTTTCATACCAAAGTCATGTAGGTCTTTAAAAATTCCATATCGCCAAGTGGTATCATAGGCTTTTTCCAGATCGAAAAATACAGCGACTACATGTTCTCGTTTGATAAAAGCATCACGGACAAAAGTTTCTAGTCTAACTAAATTATCATTGGTACTACGTTCAGCTCGGAATCCCGACTGAAGTTTTGTTATAAGATTGTTAGATTCTAAGAACCAAACAAGTCGTTTGTTTATCATTCTCTCTAGTGTTTTGCAAAGGCAACTTGTTAGCGCTATTGGTCTGTAGTTTGTTGGTTCTGCATGATCTTTCCCTGGTTTGGGAATAGGTATAATTGTGGCCAAACGCCAGCTTTCTGGAAAAACTCCTGTTGTCCATATACCGTTGAAAATATGTAAAAGTGTGTCAAGGGCGGTTTCGTGAAGGTGTTTAAGCATCTGGTAATGGATGTCATCAGGGCCTGTAGCTGTATCTTTTGATACTGCGATAGCATCTTTAAGTTCTGTAATGTTAAACAGGCTGTTATATTCTTCAGTATTTGAAGAGGTGAAATTAAGTTTGATTTTTTCTTCTTGTTTTTTGATGTTTTGAAACTTCTCTGAATAATTCCGAGATGAGGAATTATCCAAAAAAGTTTCGGCAAGTGTGTTTGCTATCTCTTCCTTTGATTTGGCCTTTGTTCCACGTTTTGTATTTAAGTGGGTGAAACTGGGTGATTTTGATTTACCAGATATTTTTCGTATCATATCCCAAACCAAAGTTTGAAACGTAAGATTTCCATGATTTGCGTTTGGAGGCCTTTATTGTTCGACGGGCTTTTGCTCTAAAGTTTTTAACGTTATTCAAGTTCTCCTTTGTTGGATATCTGCAGAACTTTGATAATGCTTGCTTGCGCTGTTTTATGGCATCTTTGCACTCATCATTGTACCATGGTTTGTTTTTCTTTTATATACTTTTATTAGCTATGTCAAGAAGAGAAGAAGTAAAATCATCTAGAGGGTCCAAGGAATTGTCAAACTTATCTATTTTGAGACTTTCTTCGCATAATAAGTATATTAATTCCCAATTTGCTTTATTTAGTTTCCACTCTGCGTTGTGATCATTCGTGGAATTATTTACGCTTTCAATAATAACAGGGAAGTGATCACTTCCATGTTGGTCTTCACTGACCGTCCAGTCGAAGTCCAGCAGGAGAGATGGGTGACATATGGAAAGATCTAAAGAAGAAAATTTTCCTGTTGCAGGATGGAGATAAGTGTGAGATTTGTCATTCATAAGACAAAGATCGTTTTTGGTTATAAAGTCTTCAATAATATTACCTTTAGGGTTGTTATCTTTACATCCCCAAAGGATATTGTGACCATTGAAGTCACCAACTAGTATATAGGGTGAAGGGAGTTGTTTCAGTAAAGTGTCTAAATGTTCGGTCTCTAAATGAAAATTCGGAGACATATACACAGAACAAATAGTAATTTCTTTATCTAAAGTAACAGAAACCGCAACGGCTTGAAGATTGGTTACAAGTTTAATTTATCGCTGCGAACATGAAGAGTGAACTAAGATTGAGCTTCCACCAGACGGCCTCTGGCCTTCTGAATATATATAATTGTATGTATTGAAAAATCTGGTATTTAATTGATCATCAGTTTTTAAAAAAGCTTCTTGCAAGCAAAAAACTGATGGATTCAATAAGGATAAAAGTAATAAGATCTCGTTATAGTTTGACTTTAGACCTCGACAGTTCCACTGTATTATTTTGTGTTTGGAAATCATTTTACAGTGGGATGTTTTAGTTAGACTAGAAACTAAGGATAAGTTATTGGTGATTTTGATCTATTATTACTATTGTTAGTAGGTGGATGTTCTGATGATCTCGATCTACTGCGGTTAGCTCGTGTGCGATCTGGAGTCTGTCCTAACTCCATATCATCGCTACTGTCACTCAAAGTTCCGAATCTATTATGTTGTTGAATCGCATCATTAGAATCTTTTTGTTTGTTCTGATTGATCTTTGTGATCCCTGAGTAGGTTTTGATTTTGTTTGGTCTTTTGTAGGTAGTGATGATTGACTTCTGGCTTGTCTTTCTTTCTTTTGTTGTTTTTTTCCAATCTTTTCTTATCATTTCCATGGTGGCATTTTTCAGGCCAGCCTCTGTTTGTTTCTCCTCGATAGATGCTCTTGTTTGACTTTTCTTGGTGGTATTACTTTGGAGTTTTTGTTTTTGTAATTCTTCTGTTTTGTTGTTTGAACTTGTTTTTGATTGGACTGCAGGGTCGACAATAGTAACTGGATCAGTTTGAGTGGCAGTATCAACCACAGAAAGCTTTTTCATAGAAGACTGGGTAATGTTGGCGTAACTGATTCCAGGAATTGGAGTTGGGGCCTCAACAAGTTTCCGCGCTTCAATGAAAGAAATATTTCTGATAAACTTAAGACGTAAGATTTCTTTTTCTTTGTGCCAAATTTGGCATTCTTTAGAGTCAGCATTGTGTTTTTCACCACAAATAACACAGTGCAGTTCGTTTCTACATTGACTTTCAAGGTGTTCTGCTACCTGACCGCATTTCGAACAGATAGGGTCTTTAGAACACCTATCCTCATGGTGTCCATATTTCTGGCAATGATGACAACGCAAAGGATTTGGTATGTAGACTTCTACGTTGACTCTAAAGTATGCTACTTTTATTGTCTTTGGTGATGTATTGAATGTAAAGACAAAGGTGTTTGTGTTTTTTAACTCTCCGTTTCGTTTAACTTTGAATCGTTTTATTGCAGTTACTCCTTGAGATCTTGTGCCTTCGAGAATCTCCTCCTCGCTGCAATTCCCCCAATTCGGGGCAACGAATTACCCCCTTTGAGGAGTTCACCCGGACTTTCAAGTCGTGAAAAGTCTGTGCACGTGGAAGATTCTCGGCATGGGCTTTCCTGGATACCTCAATGAGTAGCTGATTCGACCTGTGTAGTTCTTTATGTTTTCCGGCTCACCAGCTATACTTTGAATGACTTTTTGTATAAAAAACGGAGATAAAGATGTTATTGGTTTGTTTTCTTCCTTGCTTTCAACTAAAATGAAACGCGGAAAATGTTGAGCTGATGTATCTTTGGTAGAGGTTGTTGGAGGTTGAGTGCTTTCGTCAATATCTGAAATATCAGATTCTGAACATTGTTTAGTTCTTTTTCTTCGATTAGAACCCATGATAAAGATGTATTAAATTTGTCCTCCATGCTCTCCGCCCACCACGGAGCCCAACAAGGGAACACATAAATGGAGTGGCTTTCCTACTCACTTGTGCTAGAGATACACAGAAGATATACTCGCACGAGCAAAATGCTGCACGATTGACCCGTTAAGCCGCCGCCTTCTTAGGATTGGAAAGGTTAAGGAAAAAGAATTATGGGCAAACGGTGAGTATCAGTATGATACAAAAGACAAGGAAGAGATTTCCTAGGGCTTGGCGCGACCAGCCGATTGACCGTGCCGGGTCTCACGGACACCCTTCTACACCGAAATCCAGGCCAAAGAGGCGTGTTGAGCTATCAGGAGAGACCAAACTCCCAATAACTCTCAACCTCCAGGATCCCTTCTTCCGGCTTACGGGCTGCCACCCACGGCAAACGGGTGGTATTTTCTCTTCGCTCTTCCCAAAGGGGACAATTACTGCTCACCACGCTAGCAACGTTCCCAGTGGGAATTGAGCCCCCAGGGCCTCGGCAAGGCGGACAGTTTAATACCTAGGGGAATAATAATAATAATAATAATAATAATAATAAAACAATATATTTATAGTAATTACTCGGATAACTCTGTCCAATCTGATGAGAGGTCACTAATAACTTAAAGACGTATTGTGTTCATTACCCATATAGCGCAAATGTAGACTGATCAGACTACTCAGATATACAAGCTTGTCTGAGTCTTCGCTGTGCATGTACTTGGTTTTGTCTCTCTCTCTTTCACACACACACACACACAAACACACACACTACACACACACACACACACACACATGCATACATACATACATACATAAATACAAACTTACATACATACATTCATATATACATATGTACGTATGTATGTACGTTCATACATACATACATACAACATGGAACTTAGAAGTTAGAAGTAAGAAGTTAGAAGTTAGAAGTCAGAAGTCAGAAGTTAGAAGTCAAGTTCGAAACTGGAACACCTTGGGTCAAAAACTAGGTCACCTGGCCAAATCAGCGTAAAATCTTGTTATCACTCTAGTGGTCACATTTTTCAAGCAATCATCATGAATCTTGCTCAAAATGTTTGTCTGGATGAGTTCTAGGTTAAGTTCGAAACTTGGTCACTTAGAGTAAAAAACTAGGTCACCGGGCCAAATCAGCAGAAAACTTTGTTAACACCCTAGCGTTCACATTTTTTAAGCAATCATCATGAATCTTGCTCTAAATGTTTGTCTTGATGATAATTAGGTCAGGTTAGAAACTGGGTCACCTGGGGTCAAAAACTGTTCGAAACTGGGTCACCTGGGGTCAAAAACTAGGTCACCTGGCCAGATCAGCAGAAAACCTTGTTAACACTCTAGTGGTCACATTTTTCAAGCCATAATCATGAATCTGCTCAACATGTTTGTCCTGATTTCTAGGTCGTTTGAAACTCGGTCACTTGGGGTCAAAAACTAGGTCACCTAGCCAAATCAGCAGAAAACCTTGTTACCACTCTAGCGGTCACATTTTTGAAGCAATCATCATGAATCTTGCTCAAAATGTTTGTCTTGATGATTTCAAGGTCAAGTTTGAAACTGAGTCACATGGGGTAAAAAACTAGGTGACCTGGCTAAATCAGCAGAAAACTGTTAACACTCTAGAGGTCACATTTTTTAAATAATCATCATAAATATTGCTCAAAATGTTTGTCTTGATGATTTCTAGGTCTAGTTTAAAACTGGGTCACTTGATATAAAAAACTAGTTCACCTGGCCAAATCAAAGGAAAACTTGTTGATGCTCTAGAGGTCAAATTTTTGAAGTGATGATCATGAATCTTGCTCAAAATGTTTGTCTTGATGATTTCAAGGCGATGTATAGTTTTCTGTCCAGTGACTCTCTTAAGTTTATCCATTTAGGTCAGTTTCTCAGTAATTATTGGTCCTACAGAGTGATATTTGGTACTTGTTAAGTGTTTGTATTTAGATCAGTTTCTCAGAAACTATTGCTCCTACAGCCAGTGATACTTAGTACATGCATACATCTTAGCATGGCCTCTTGAGTGCAGTAATCCATATTCGACCTTGACCTTTATTTCACAGTCCATTAGACAAGCTACATTGTCTTACTTGTTAATATAATCATTTTGAACTTGATCAGAATGTTTGCCTTGATCAGTTCTAGATCAGAAAGTGCTATGTTGCTCAGGTGAGCGTTACAGGGCCATCATGGCCCTCTTGTTTTTCAAGGTTCTGGTGTGTAGCGATTTGGTCTTGCTCTTCGTCGACTGGAGCGCCTGCTAGCAACAGCGGGGTTTCTTACTGCTCGTCTAAACTGTGATGGTTGGCGGTTTTTCTTTTGATAAAGAAAAATGATTAAGAGACCTGAAACTATAACGGATAAGTCAAAGATAGTTAGTCATTTTTTTTAAAAACTGGTAAATTCATCACATCTTGCATCGTTCTAACTCGCTCTTTTCGTTGTTTCCGTCTCGTCTCTTTACCAGCAAGACGATGATCACTATTATCAATGTGAAAATGAACACTAAAATGATAGTGTGATGAAGAATGTAGGTAAAAAAATTATCTAGCACTACTAATTATATACTTCGCTTAACTAAGCTACAAATATTTCATCAAATATGAATAGTTAGCACAATCTAACAGGGTTTTAATTTTTACTTTACTTACTCCAGTGCGGCATATAAATCATTTCTGATCCTACATCAGGTGTTGTTTTTTTTACGTTTACGTAAAAGAATGGCTAAAACCGTGATTGTGATTACAGTCATTACAAGGCAAGCTGTAAAAACGAGGAGGTATGAGTATGTTATGTAGTAAGTAATTTGTGTTATATGAAAAAAGGTAATACAGAGTGCAAAACTGACCAGTTTAACAGGTCAGAATCTTTTAACCTAAGATTTGTGCAACTAGCTTTGTAATCTAGGGGTCCTGGGCTCGAATTCCTGTCGGGGTATTTTTCTTTTTTTTTTTTGACAATTAGACAGATTAGAATAAAATGTCTCTGACAAGTACCGTAATAACCTTAAATACTGGGACAGACATGACTGAACAAACAGTATAGACCCTAATCAGATGCCACAGAATGAAGTGTATGATCAGTATCTATGCTGTCATCTACTCATGCAACCATATTTCAGACACATTAATAGGCTGGTAAATAGAGATTTTTCAAATTTTAGAATAAGTACGGTAAAGTGTTAAGGTATATATATATATATATATATATATATATATATATATATATATATATATATATATATATATATATATATATATATATATATATATATATCTTTAGGGTTAATACGGTATGTCTATTTAATGAGAATATACAAATACAAAAAAGGTAAGAGAAAAGTCCAGGGAGTGCCACAATCACAAACCGTAGCCTTTCCCAGACCCCAAGAGGAAGAGGAAACCGACAAATCTAAACAAGCACAAACCGAACAAACGTACGAAAAGCACTAAGATTAGCTCTCTCAAAAACCTGACAAAACTGATATCGTAATAATGTATCCTCCTTTTCCACCTTGATTTTCATCTTGCTCAACCTGTGTGGAATAGAGAAAAAATGAAATTGAATAATATTTTGTCCAATATCTGAATACATGATTCGCTGAAATATACAGATACTATAATTTTTATCAACAAAAGTTCAATGTTCTAATTTTCATTTCTTTATAATTGATCAATGTAGTTTTATAACATTTTGCGTTACAAATTTTACTAGACAGCAGAACCAGTCTTACCGTAGTAGTGGTAAATGTTGCGACTTGGTCACTTGTTATGTCTCTGGTCCGTGTGATGGGCTGAGAGGAGGTCATAGACTGAAACGCAAACGATAAAAAAGTTAGCAAATCAATTTGACATAATAAGCTTAGTTTGTATTTCTTAAATAAATAATGCATATCAATCAAAACATATAAGGTATCACAGACATCAAGTATAATATTTTGGTTTAAGATATAGATTTGCTAATACTGGAATGTTAACGTTATAAGTATTTGCCATCTATCTTAAAATCTAACTGCTTTTTATGTGAGTGTTTTCACATTCTTTCGACCATGTAACATAATGTCGCGCATCTACCAAAGCTTTTCACTCAAACATTTTCTTTCTCAGAAATTCCCAAATATCATTTTGTAGGCATACCAAATAACATGACCTTTACAATTTGCATTTGGGCATCAAGAGTTTATTTCAAAATAAGGAGGAAAATGTTGTTTTCACTATCATCAAAGGTACCTTTACCCTGAACATGTAATATAAAAAAGGAAGTGTGAGTACGACACAGCTGAATACGTAATAGATTAGTGAATATAGAAATGCATATTTAATCTAACGGCATTTGTCATGTTGAAGGCAGAAGTCAAAAAGAAGCGCAACATTAGCAGTTATTTTTTTATGACCACAAAAAAAGTAGGAGTTGATGACGAGAGATTACTGACTGCTAAATTTGAAGAAGATACTAACTTGTTTTAATTAGGGTAAATGAATTCTGCTATAGTTGAAAAATTAAAACTGGTCTAGCAAACATATGTCACCAGTAAAATCAGGATTTTCAGTAAAAATATTAGAGGAAGGCAAAGTTGAGTCTGAGACAGCCAAATGGTTACTGCCATTATATTTATATCAATTCCTTCAGAAAATCCAATGGAAAACAGATAAGAACAATAACATCGCCATTTTTCGCAATTCGGAACGTGTAATGATAACTTATGTAAACAACCGAATTCATTCAATACACAAGGGTAGTCAATATATTTTACACGATTTAAAACAAGGAAAATTATAACAATAAATACGGACTTAGTAAAACGAAAATACAATAATAAAATATGAAAACTAAGTATTTATATTTTGAAAGTTGTACAGTATAATTTATTAATTTCGAAAAAAATTCTGACATGCATTAACTTTTATCCCGCAATATAATGGGATCGTCTAGCGCACATCTCAGATAGGCTAGTTCCAATATGACTAACAGTCACACTTGACTTTGACGGACATAAAATGGAGAAAGTATGCGTATTGGGTACTATCCAAGTGAAAAAGAACCACTATACAGGATAAGACACTTGTTTTATTAGATATTGCGCCATTCAACGAAGCTTTAGAAAACCATTTGAAATATTTATGGGGAAGGCGTTCCATAGATATTAAAGTACACACAACCACGCTTCCCGTTTTCAAAAGGGAGCATAGAGTATGTTGTGCTAAGGACAACGAAGTAATTTCCTTAGACGTCAGAAATTTTTAGCTCACCTGAGCAAAAGCTCAGGGTGAGCTTTTGTCATCACCCTATGTCCGTCGTCGTTCATCGTAAACAATTAGTTTGATAACACAATAGAGGTCACAGTTTTGACCCAATCTTGATGAAACTTGGTCAGATTGTTTGCCTCTACGAAATCTAGGTCAAGTTCGATACTGGGTTACTTGGGGTCAAAAACTAGGTCACCAGGTCAAATCAAAGGAAAAACTTAACACTCTAGAGGTCATAGTTTTGACCCAATCTTTATGAAACTTGCTCAAAACGTTTGCCTCTATTAAATCTAGGTGAAGTTCGAAACTGGGTCACTTGGGATCAAAAACTAGGTCACCTGGCCTATGTTTATCTTGATGATTTCTAGGTCAAATTCGAAACTGGGTCACTTGGGGTCAAAAACTAGGTCACCGGGCCAAATCAGCAGAAAACCTTGTTAACACTGTAGCGGTCACATTTTTCAAGCAATCATCATGAATCTTGCTCAAAATGTTTGTCTTGATAATTTCTAGGTCAAGTTCGAAACTGGGTCACTTGGAGTCAAAAACTAGGTCACTGGGCCAAATCAGCAGAAAACCTCGTTAACACTCTAGCGGTCCCATGTTTTAAGCAATAATCATGAATCTTGCTCAAAATGTTTGTCTTGATGAGTTCTAGGATATGTTTGAAACTGGGTCACGTGGGATCAAAAACTAGGTGACCTGGCCAAATCAGTAGAAAACCTCGTTAACACTCTAGCGGTCACATTTCTGAAGCAATCATCAAGAACCTTGCTCAAAATGTTTGTCTTGATGATTTCTAGGTCAAGTTCGAAACTGGAACACCTGGGGTCAAAAACTAGGTCACCTGGCCAGATCAGCGTAAAATCTTATCACTAGCGGTCACATTTTTCAAGCAATCATCATGAATCTTGCTGAAAATGTTTGTCTTGATGAGTTCTAGGTCAAGTTCGAAACTGGGTCACTTGGAGTCAAAAACTAGGTCACCGGGCCAAATCAGCAGAAAGCTTTGTTAACACGCTAGCGGTCACATTTTTTAAGGAATCATCATGAATCTTGCTCAAAATGTTTGTTGATGATGATGATGAGTTCAGGTTTAACGACGCATCAACCCATGAGGGTCATTTGCGTCGAAATGGTGAACTAACATGGTTCTGTACTGAAAAGATTATAATGATTAGTCATAAATGCATAAAATGTAAAACTAGAACGAATTTAAAAATTAAAGCAGTTATACTTTGTTAAAAAGATTGATGTGTTTTAAAAACATAAGTATGTTATCAGTTGGTACATTTTCAAATAAGTATCTCAGGTCATTTGTTTGGAAAAATTGACGTCGCACATGAGAGAATTCAATGCAGTCAATCAGAAAGTGTTTTACCGTAAAAGGTTCATTACAGCTGATACAAAATGGCTGATCTTCTCGTTTGAGTAGATAAGAATGTGTGAGTCTAGTATGACCTATACGTAGACGAGTAAGAACCACTTCTTCTCGCCTTAATGATCGATAAATGGTATTTGTACCAAGAACCGGTTTTATTTCGTGTAGTTTGTTGAATGTCGCTCTGTCCTATGACAGCTGCCATTTGGATAAGATGTACCTGTTGATAAAAGGTTTAAAATCTTTACATGGAAGATTAAAATTCGAAATTTCTAGATCGAGTGAGGCCTTTGCTTTTACGTCGGCAGCCTCGTTACCTTTTATGCCAACATGGCTGGGGAGCCAACAGAACAAAATTTCCTTAGTTTTCGATAGCTCGTGATGTTTTTCTATCCCGTTCTGGATTTTGGGATTTTTTGAAGATGTGTGATTTAGAGATTTCAAAACAGAAAGGGAGTCCGAGAAAATAACGAATTTGTTCTCTAAAGAGTTATTCATAACGTAATCCAAAGCCATATCAATAGCCTTGGATTCAGCAGTGAAAATAGATGAGCCATCAGGAAGACGGATCTTTTCATGGTGGCTGCCCGATATATACGCACAGCCGACCTTATCTTCAACTTTTGAGCCATCAGTGTAGATGTGTTGATAATCTGAAAGTCGCGACTGTAATTCTTGGAAGTTTTGTTTCATGAGATGTGAATCAGAAAGTGACTTTTTGCTGTTGTGTAAATCGAAAAGAATATTTGGTTTAGTAATGCACCAGGATGGAATATCAGAAAAAGAGTGTTTTTGAATGTTTTTAATGTTAGTATTAGTAGATTCTAAAAGTGGTGCTATACGAAGGCCGAAGGATTTAATAGCGTTAGGTTTTCTTTCATAATATTCCTGAAATTGTGGTGGAAATGTGACTTCAAAAGCAGGGTTAGAAGGGTTAGCAGCAAGTCTGATGGCTTACTGAAGAGACAATTTTTCTCTGCGTAGCCATAACGATGGCTTATCCTGCTTCCACGTTAAGACTCGATACTGGAGATGTACGAAAAGCTCCCAATATCAAACGAAGTCCTTGATTATGTATACTGTCTAACATCTGTAGATAAGATTTTCTAGCAGATCCATATACGATGGACCCATAATCAAGTTTTGATCGAATTAAAGAACGATACAGGTGAAGAAGAGTTGTTCTGTCCGCTCCCCAACTTGTGTGAGATAAAACTTTTAAAAGGTTTAATGCTTTTAAACATTTCGCTTTTAAGTATTTTATATGGGGTATGAAGGAGAGTTTTTTTTTTTATCAAATATAACTCCAAGAAATTTTGATTCAAGGACAACTGGTATTTGAGATCCATATATGTAGAGCGCTGGATCGTTGTGTATTTTCCGTTGTTGACAGAAATGAACGCACTGAGTTTTCTATTTGGAAAATTTAAAGCCATTTCTAGTTGCCCAGTCTTGAATACTATTTAGACATTGCCATAGATGTCTTTCTATTGTGCGCATATTTTTCGAGCGAAAACAAATACAGAAATCATCAACGTACAAAGAACCATCTGTTTTGTAATCCAGACAGTTTATAATATCGTTTAATTTCACGTTGAATAACGTGGTTGAAAGTATTGCTCCTTGAGGAACGCCCTGTTCTTGATCATATAGATCAGACAGGGTCGATCCTACACGCACTTGTATTGTACGATCTTCAAGAAAACTTTTAATAAAGTTTGGTCGTCTTCCTTTCATACCAAAGTTGTGTAGGTCTTTTAAAATTCCATATCGCCAAGTGGTATCATAGGCTTTTTCCAAATCGAAAAATACAGCGACTACATGTTTTCGTTTGATAAAAGCATCACGGATAAAAGTTTCTAGTCTAACTAAATTATCATTGGTACTACGTTCAGCTCGGAATCCCGACTGAAGTTTTTTTTATAAGATTGTTAGATTCTAAGTACCAAACAAGTCGTTTGTTTATCATTCTCTCTAGTGTTTTGCAAAGGCAACTTGTTAGCGCTATTGGTCTGTAGTTTGTTGGTTCTGCATGATCTTTCCCTGGTTTGGGAATAGGTATAATTGTGGCCAAACGCCAGCTTTCTGGAAAAACTCCTGTTGTCCATATACCATTGAAAATGTGTGTGTCAAGGGCGGTTTCGGGAAGGTGTTTAAGCATCTGGTAATGGATGTCATCAGGGCCTGTAGCTGTATCTTTTGATACTGCGATAGCATCTTTAAGTTCTGTAATGTTAAACAGGCTGTTATATTCTTCAGTATTTGAAGAGGTGAAATTAAGTTTGATTTTTTTCTTCTTGTTTTTTAATGTTTTGAAACTTCTCTGAATAATTCTGAGATGAAGAATTATCCAAAAAAGTTTCGCCAAGTGTGTTTGCTATCTCTTCCTTTGATGTGGCCTTTGTTCCACGTTTTGTATTTAAGTGGGTGAAACTGGGTGATTTTGATTTACCAGATATTTTTCGTATCATGTCCCAAACCTTTTAAATTGGAGTTTTATAATTTAAATTCGAAACAAAAGATTTCCACGATTTGCGTTTGGAGGCCTTTATTGTTCGACGAGCCTTTGCTCTGAAATTCTTTACTTTATTCAGGTTCTCCTTTGTTGGATATCTGCAGAACTTTGATAATGCTTGCTTGCGCTGTTTTATGGCATCTTTGCATTCATCATTGTACCATGGCTTGCTTTTCTTTGGATTTGTCGAGGTTTTCGGTATATTTTTGTTACAGATATCGAGAAGAGAAGAAGTAAAATCATCTAGAGGATCCAAGGAATTGTTAAACTTATCTATTTTGAGACTTCCTTCACATAATGAGTGGTACAATTCCCAATTTGCTTTATTTAGTTTCCACTTTGCGTTGTGATCGTTCGTGGAATTATTTACGCTTTCAATAATAACAGGGAAGTGGTCACTTCCATGTTGATCTTCACTGACCGTCCAATCGAAATCCAGCAGTAGAGATGGATGACATAGGGAAAGATCTAAAGAAGAAAAATTTCCAGTTGCAGGATGGAGATAGGTGTGAGATTTGTCATTCATAAGACAAAGATCGTTTTTGGTTATAAAGTCCTCAATAATATTACCTTTAGGGTTGTTATCTTTACATCCCCAAAGGATGTTATGACCATTGAAGTCACCAACTAGTATATAGGGTGAAGGGAGTTGTTTGAGTAAAGTGTCTAAATATTCGGTCTCTAAATGAAAATTTGGAGGTATATACACAGAACAAATAGTAATTTCTTTATCTAAAGTGACAGAAACCGCAACTGCTTGAAGATTGGTTACAAGTTTAATTTCTCGCTGGGGACATGAAGAGTGAACTAAGATTGAGCTTCCACCAGACGGCCTCTGGCCTTCTGAATATATATAATTGTATGTAATGAAATCTCTGATATTTAATTGATCGTCAGTTTTTAAAAAAGTTTCTTGCAAGCAAAAAACTGATGGACTCAATAAAGATAAAAGTAATAAGATCTCGTTATAGTTTGACTTTAGACCTCGACAGTTCCATTGTATTATTTTGTGATTTGTATTCATTTTAGAGTTGTTAAATTTTAGTTAGACTAGCAACTAAGGATATGTTATTGGTGATTTTGATCTATTATTACTATTGTTGACGTGTGAATGTTCTGATGATCTCGATCTATTTCCGTTAGTTCGTGGGCGATCTGGAGCTTCTCCTAACTCCATATCATCGCTACTGTCACTCAAAGATTCGAACCTGTTATGTTGCTGAATAACATTATTTGAACCTTTTCGTTCTCTGTTTGATGTGCTTGGTCTTTGTGTTCCTTGACTAGATTTTGATTTTGTTTCTTTCGTAGGTGGAGATGATTGACTTCTTGCTTGTCTTTCTTTCTGTTGTTGTTTCTTCCAATCTTTTCTTATCATCTCAATGGTGGCTTTTTTCAGGCCACCCTCTCCTTTTTTCTCCTCAATAGGTGTCTTTGTTTGATTTTTGTTTGTGATGTTTGTTTGACCTTTTTGTTTCTGCAGATCTTCTGTTTTGCTGTTTGTGTTTGTTGTATTTGATTGTACTGCAGAGTCGAGAATAGTGATCGGATCAGTTTGAGTGGCAGTATCAACCACAGAAACCTTTCTCATAGAAGACTGGGTGATGTTGGCATAACTGATTCCAGGTATTGGAGTTGGGGGCCTCAACAAGTTTCCGCGCTTCAACGAAAGAAATATTTCTGGTAAACTTAAGACGTAGAATTTCCTTTTCTTTGTGCCAAATTCGGCATTCTTTAGAGTCAGCACTGTGTTTTTCACCATAATTGACACAGTGTAATTCGTTGCTACATCTACTTTCGAGGTGTTCTCCTGTTTGACCGCATTTCGAACAGATAGGGTCTTTAGAACACCTATCCTCATGGTGTCCATATTTTTGACAATTATGACAACGCAAGGGATTTGGTACGTAGACTTCTACGTTGACTCTAAAGTATGCCACTTTGACCGTTTTGGGTAAAACTGGCGTATTGAAAGTAAAAACAAAAGGTGTTTGTGTCTTTTAACTCTCCGTTTCGTTTTATTTTGAATCTTTTTACTCCAGTAACTCCTTGAGATTCCGTGCCCTCGAGAATCTCCTCCTCGCCGCAATTCCTCAATTCGGGACAACGAATTACCCCTTTTGAGGAATTAAGCGAGGTATGGGGGTACACTCGGACTTTCAAGTCGTGAAAGTCTGTGCACGAAGAAGATTCTCGGCATGGGCTTTCTTGGATACCTCAATGAGTAACTGGTTCGATCTGTTTAGTTTCTTTTATGTTTTCCGGTTCACCAGCTATACTCTGTATGACCTTTTGTATCAAAAAAGGGGACAGAGATGTTATCTGTCTGCCCTCTTCTTTGCTTTCAACTAAAATGAAGCGTGGAAAATGTTGAGGAGACGAATCATTTGTTGAGGTAGTTGGAGGTTGAGAATTTTCGTCAAAATCTGAATTATCAGTGTCTGGGGTTTGTTTAGTTCTTTTTCTTTTATCATTACCCATGATGAAGTTGTATTAAAATTCGTCCTCCGTGCTCTCCGCCCACCACGGAGCCCAACAAGGGAACACATAAATGGAGTGGCTTTCCTACTCACATGTGCTAGAGATACACAGAAGATATACTCGCACGAGCAAAATGCTGCACAACTGACCCGTTAAGCCGCCGCCTTCTTAGGATTGGAAAGATTGAGAAATAAGAATTATGGGCAAACGGTGAGTATCAGTATGATACAAAAGACAAGGAAGAGAAAGAAAAGATTTTTCCTAGGGCTTGGCGCGACCAGCCGATGGACCGTGCCGGGTCTCACGGACACCCTTCTACACCGAAATCTAGGCCAAAGAGGCGTGTTGAGCCATCAGGAGAGAACAAACTCCAGTAACTCTCAACCTCCAGGATCCCTTCTTCCGGCTTGCGGGTTGCGACCCACGGCAAACGGGTGGTAATTCCTCTTCGCTCTTCCCAAAGGGGACAATTACTGCTCACCAAGCTAGCAACGTTCCCAGTGGGAATTGAGCCCCCAGGGCCTCGACAAGGCGGAAAGTTTAACACCCAGGGGTCAAAATGTTGGTCTTGATGATTTTTAGGTCAGGTTCGAAACTGGGTCACCAGGGGTCAAAAACTAGGTCACCTGGCCAGATCAGCAGAAAACCTTGTTAACACTAGTGGTCACATTTTTCAAGCAATCATCATGAATCTTGCTCAAAATGTTTGTCTTGATGATTTCTAGGTCAAGTTTGAAACTGGGTCACTAGGGGTCAAAAACTAGGTCACCTGGCCAAATCAGCAGAAAACCTTGTTAACACTCTAGCGGTCATATTTTTGAAGAAATCATCGTGAATCTTGCTCAAAATGTTTGTCTTGATTTCTAGGTCAAGTTTTAAACTGGGTCACATGGGGTCAAAAACTAGGTGACCTGGCCAAATTAGCAGAAACTGTTAACACTCCAGAGGTCACATTTTTGAAATAATCATCATAAATATTGCTCAAAATGTTTGTCTTGATGATTTCTAGGTCTAGTTTAAAACTGGGTCACTTGATATAAAAAACAAGTTCACCTGGCCAAATCAAAGCAAAACCTTGTTGATGCTCTAGAGGTCACATTTTTGAAGTGATCATCATGAATCTTGCTCAAAATGTTTGTCTTGATGATTTCAAGGTGATGTATAGTTTTCTGTCCAGTAAATCTCTTAAGTTTTTCCATTTAGGTCAGTTTCTCAGTAATTATTGGTCCTACAGTGATATTTGGTACTTGTGAAGTGTTTGTGTTTAGGTCAGTTTCTCAGTAACTATTGCTCCTACAGCCAGTGATACTTAGTACATGCATACATCTTAGCATAGCCTCTTGAGTGCAGTCATCCATATTTGACCTTGACCTTTATTTCACAGTCCATTAGACATGCTACATTGTCTTACTTGTTAATATAATCATTTTGAACTTTGATCAGAATGTTTGCTTTGATCAGTTCTAGTTCAGGTTCTCAAAGTGCTATGTTGCTCAGGTGAGTGTTACAGGGCCATAATGGCCCTCTTGTTTAAAAACATTCGACGAAGGTCATTTTGGTAATCGATCGACGAAGTCGTTAAGGAAATGAAAAACGCTATTCAGTCTCTTGTGTTCGAACTGTCACCCTAGATTTAAACAACAACAACACCAAAGTTATCGCATGACAGGGAAAGTTATGTTTATCTTAAGTTTTTTTTTTTTTATTATTTGATTGCGTTTGTATGCTGTATTTTTACATTTAGCATGTGAATAGCGCTATCGTCCATATGTTGATTGCCATGTTTGATACAGTACTGATTATAGAAATCTTGTGTTACATTCTCTGTTATACGAATATATTTTTATTTTGTGTGTTTGAACGTGGAATTATGCATTTATTAATTGATTGACTACCCGAGACTACCAACATGCTTTATTGTATTCAACATATATTACATCTTTCATTGAGCGCCTTTAATGAAGCTTTGGTAGAATTTTTAAATAACGAATATGATGAAGATACAGTAAGAATTAAGCGAGTTCCACTCACAATAGGATCATTAATATACCGTCATGAAGAACGGGTGCTGTGTCCAGAAGGACGACTAGTTCGACTTGACCTCAAAAAGTTTTTAACTACATTTGTCGGAGGACATTTTTATCCAATGACTGTAGAGGAGAAGTTCCAAGAATGCAAAGATTGTTATAGAATGCTCGGAATTTTAAGTTGAATGCTATTATAGCTTTTATATGAGAAATTATATACTGATTTGTTGTACTACATTTCTCATTTTTTTTTAAATTGTCACTGTTGAATAAGAGACACGGATATTTTTTTTTAAACAATCAGAGATGCATTAAACCATTTATAAAGCGATTTGAATTTATATGTCTGTAAGCTTATTATATATAAGTATATGAACGTATATCATTTTCATGGACGATGAGTTCAGGTTTAACGACGCATCAACCCATGAGGGTCATTTGCGTCAAAATGGTGAACTAACATGGTTCTGTAGTGAAACGATTATAATGATAAGTCATAAATGCATAAAATGTAAAACTAGAACCAATTTAAAAATTAAAGCAGTTATACTTTGTTAAAAAGATTGATGTGTTTTAAAAACATAAGTATGCTATCATTTGGTACATTTTCAAATAAGTATCTCAGGTCATTTGTTTGGAAGAATTGACGTCGTACATGAGAGAATTCAATGCAATCGATCAAAAAGTGTTTTACCGCAAAAGCTTCATTACAGCTGATACAAAATGGCTGATCTTCTCTTTTGAGTAGATAAGAATGTGTGAGTCTAGTATGACCTATACGTAGACGAGTAAGAACCACTTCTTCTCGCCTTAATGACCGATAAATATTATTTTTACCAAGAACCGGTTTTATTTCATGTAGTTTATTGAATGTCGCTCTGTCCCATGACAGCTGCCATTTGGATAATATGTACCTGTTGATAAAAGGTTTAAAATCTGTACATGGAAGTTTTGTTTCATGAGATGTGAATCAGAAAGTGACTTTTTGCTGTTGTGTAAATCGAAAAGAATATTTGGTTTGGTAATGCACCAGGATGGAATATCAGAAAAAGAGTGTTTTTGAATGTTTTTAATGTTAATATTAGTAGATTCTAAAAGTGGTGCTATACGAAGGCCGAAGGATTTAATAGCGTTGGGTTTTCTTTCATAATATTCCTGAAATTGTGGTGGAAATGTGACTTCAAAAGCAGGGTTAGAAGAGTTAGCAGCAAGTCTGATGGCATACTGAAGAGACAATTTTTCTCTGCGTAGCCACAACGATGGCTCATCTGCTTCCACGTTAAGACTCGATACTGGAGATGTACGAAAAGCTCCCAATGCCAAACGAAGTCCTTGATTATGTACAGTGTCTAACATCTGTAGATAAGATTTTCTAGCAGATCCATATACGATGGACCCATAATCAAGTTTTGATCGAATTAAAGAACGATACAGGTGAAGAAGAGTTGTTCTGTCCGCTCCCCAACTTGTGTGAGATAAAACTTTTAAAAGGTTTAATGCTTTTAAACATTTCGCTTTCAAGTATTTTATATGGGGTATGAAGGAGAGTTTTTTATCAAATATAACCCCAAGAAATTTTGATTCAGCAACAACTGGTATTTGAGATCCATATATGTAGAGCACTGGATCGTTGTGTATTTTCCGTTGTTGACAGAAATGAACGCACTGAGTTTTCGATTTGGAAAATTTAAAGCCATTTCTAGTTGCCCAGTCTTCGATTCTATTTAGACATTGCTGTAGATGTCTTTCTATTGTGCGCATATTTTTCGAGCGAAAACAAATACAGAAATCATCAACGTACAAAGAACCATCTGTTTTGTAATCCAGACAGTTTATAATATCGTTTAACATTGAATAACGTGGTTGAAAGTATTGCTCCTTGAGGAACGCCCTGTTCTTGATCACAGAGATCAGACAGGGTCGATCCTACACGCACTTGTATTGTACGATCTTCAAGAAAACTTTTAATAAAGTTTGGTAGTCTTCCTTTCATACCAAAGTTATGTAGGTCTTTTAAAATTCCATATCGCCAAGTGGTATCATAAGCTTTTTCCAAATCGAAAAATACAGCGACTACATGTTCTCGTTTGATAAAAGCATCACGGATAAAAGTTTCTAGTCTAACTAAATTATCATTGGTACTACGTTCAGCTCGGAATCCCGACTGAAGTTTTGTTATAAGATTGTTAGATTCTAAGTACCAAACAAGTCGTTTGTTTATCATTCTCTCTAGTGTTTTGCAAAGGCAACTTGTTAGCGCTATTGGTCTGTAGTTTGTTGGTTCTGCATGATCTTTCCCTGGTTTGGGAATAGGTATAATTGTGGCCAAACGCCAGCTTTCTGGAAAAACTCCTGTTGTCCATATACCGTTGAAAATATGTAAAAGTGTGTCAAGGGCGGTTTCCGGAAGGTGTTTAAGCATCTGGTAATGGATGTCATCAGGGCCTATAGCTGTATCTTTGATACTGCGATAGCATCTTTAAGTTCTGTAATGTTAAACAGGCTGTTATATTCTTCAGTATTTGAAGAGGTGAAATTAAGTTTGATTTTTTCTTCCTGTTTTTTGATGTTTTGAAACTTCTCTGAATAATTCCGAGATGAGGAATTATCCAAAAAAGTTTCGCCAAGTGTGTTTGCTATCTCTTCCTTTGATGTGGCTTTTGTTCCACGTTTTGTATTTAAGTGGGTGAAACTGGGTGATTTTGATTTACCAGATATTTTTCGTATCATATCCCAAACCTTTTTAATTGGAGTTTTATAATTTAAGTTTGAAACGTAAGATTTCCATGATTTGCGTTTGGAGGCCTTTATTGTTCGACGGGCTTTTGCTCTAAAGTTTTTGACGTTATTCAAGTTGTCTTTTGTTGGATATCTGCAGAACTTTGATAATGCTTGCTTGCGCTGTTTTATGGCATCTTTGCACTCATCATTGTACCATGGTTTGTTTTTCTTTGGATTTGTCGAGGTTTTCGGTATACTTATATTAGCTATGTGAAGAAGAGAAGAAGTAAAATCATCTAGAGGGTCCAAGGAATTGTCAAACTTATCTATTTTGAGACTTTCTTCGCATAATAAGTGATATAATTCCCAATTTGCTTTATTTAGTTTCCACTTTGCGTTGTGATCATTCGTGGAATTATTTACGCTTTCAATAATAACAGGGAAGTGATCACTTCCATGTTGGTCTTCACTCACCGTCCAGTCGAAGTCCATCAGGAGAGATGGGTGGCATATGGAAAGATCTAAAGAAGAAAATTTTCCTGTTGCAGGATGGAGATAAGTGTGAGATTTGTCATTCATAAGACAAAGATCGTTTTTGGTTATAAAGTCTTCAATAATATTACCTTTAGGGTTGTTGTCTTTACATCCCCAAAGGATATTGTGACCACTGAAGTCACCAACTAGTATATAGGGTGAAGGGAGTTGTTTCAGTAAAGTATCTAAATGTTCGGTCTCTAAATGAAAATTCGGAGGTATATACACAGAACAAATAGTAATTTCTTTATCTAAAGTAACAGAAACCGCAACGGCTTGAAGGTTGGTTACAAGTTTAATTTCTCGCTGCGGACATGAAGAGTGAACTAAGATTGAGCTTCCACCAGACGGCCTCTGGCCTTCTGAATATATATAATTGTATGTATTGAAATCTCTGATATTTAATTGATCATCAGTTTTTAAAAAAGTTTCTTGCAAGCAAAAAACTGATGGATTCAATAAGGATAAAAGTAATAAGATCTCGTTATAGTTTGACTTTAGACCTCGACAGTTCCATTGTATTATTTTGTGATTTGAATTCATTTTAGAGTTGTTAGATTTTAGTTAGACTAGCAACTAAGGATATGTTATTGGTGATTTTGATCTATTATTACTATTGTTGACGTGTGAATGTTCTGATGATCTCGATCTATTTCTGTTAGTTCGTGGGCGATCTGGAGCTTCTCCTAACTCCATATCATCGCTACTGTCACTCAAAGATCCGAACCTGTTATGTTGTTGAATAACATTATTTGAACCTTTTCGTTCTCTGTTTGATGTGCTTGGTCTTTGTGTTCCTTGACTAGATTTTGATTTTGTTTCTTTCGTAGGTGGAGATGATTGACTTCTTGCTTGTCTTTCTTTCTGTTGTTGTTTCTTCCAATCTTTTCTTATCATCTCAATGGTGGCTTTTTTCAGGCCACCATCTCCTTTTTTCTCTTCAGAAGGTGTCTTTGTTTGATTTTTGTTTGTAGTGTTTGTTTGACCTTTTTGTTTCTGCAGATCTTCTGTTTGGCTGTTTGTGTTTGTTGAACGTGATTGAACTGCAGAGTCGAGAATATTGATCGGATCGGTTTGAGTGGCAGTATCAACCACAAAAACCTTTTTCATAGAAGACTGGGTGATGTTGGCATAACTGATTCCAGGAATTGGAGTTGGGGCCTCAACAAGTTTCCGCGCTTCAATGAAAGAAATATTTCTGGTAAACTTAAGACGTAAGATTTCTTTTTCTTTGTGCCAAACTTGGCATTCTTTAGAGTCAGCACTGTGTTTTTCACCACAATTGACACAGTGCAGTTCGTTTCTACATTGACTTTCTGGGTGTTCTGCTACCTGACCGCATTTCGAACAGATAGGGTCCTTAGAACACCTATCCTCATGGTGTCCATATTTCTGGCAATGATGACAACGCAAAGGATTTGGTATGTAGACTTCTACGTTGACTCTAAAGTATGCTACTTTTATTGTTTTTGGTAGAACTGATGTATTGAATGTAAAGACAAAGGTGTTTGTGTTTTTTAACTCTCCGTTTCGTTTAACTTTGAATCGTTTTATTGCAGTTACTCCTTGAGATCTTGTGCCTTCGAGAATCTCCTCCTCGCTGCAATTCCCCAATTCGGGGCAACGAATTACCCCCTTTGAGGAGTTCAGCGAAGTATGAGGGTACACCCGGACTTTCAAGTCGTGAAAAGTCTGTGCACGTAGAAGATTCTCGGCATGGGCTTTCCTGGATACCTCAATGAGTAGCTGATTCGACCTGTATAGTTTATGTTTTCCGGCTCACCAGCTATACTTTGAATGACTTTTTGTATTACAAACGGAGATAAAGATGTTACTGGTTTGTTTTCTTCCTTGCTTTCAACTAAAATGAAACGCGGAAAATGTTGAGATGATGTATCTTTGGTAGAGGTTGTTGGAGGTTGAGTGCTTTCGTTAACATCTGAAATATCAGATTCTGAACATTGTTTAGTTCTTTTTCTTCGATTAGAACCCATGATAAAGATGTATTAAAATTCGTCCTCCATGCTCTCCGCCCACCACGGAGCCCAACAAGGGAACACATCAATGGAGTGGTTTTCCTACTCACTTGTGCTAGAGATACACAGAAGATATACTCGCACGAGCAAAATGCTGCACGATTGACCCGTTAAGCCGCCGCCTTCTTAGGATTGGAAAGGTTAAGAAAAAAGAATTATGGGCAAACGGTGAGTATCAGTATGATACAAAAGACAAGGAAGAGAAAGAAAAGATATGTCCTAGGGCTTGGCGCGACCAGCCGATTGACCGTGCCGGGTCTCACGGACACCCTTCTACACCGAAATCCAGGCCAAAGAGGCGTGTTGAGCCATCAGGAGAGACCAAACTCCCAATAACTCTCAACCTCCAGGATCCCTTCTTCCGGCTTACGGGCTGCCACTCACGGCAAACGGGTGGTATTTTCTCTTCGCTCTTCCCAAAGGGGACAATTACTGCTCACCACGCTAGCAACGTTCCCAGTGGGAATTGAGCCCCCAGGGCCTCGGCAAGGCGGAAAGTTTAATACCCAGGGGCATTTTCATGGAATATAAAGTTGAGTGATAAATGTTCGACACACCATCGTTCGTTTTAATGGGGTAGGTTAAATTGTGATCGTGATTAGAATAGTGTAACTATTATTCAACAATTTAGGAAAACAACGTGTGGTTGGATAAACTGGTGGTTCTTCTCATGAACTGGTCACGCTCAACCGTGTGATGATAGACATGTGTTCGCAAGAAAGTAAGATTTAATTTTGATTAAGAACGTGTTGACGCGGTATTTTGATTAAGAAATTAGTGTCTTAACAATGGCGTCTCAAAATGGTTTATACCATGCCATTAGACAAAGTTATTGAATTGAAAGAAGACATGTCGTTGGCGGGCGATATTGTTGTCTTTGATTCGTCTGTTGCGAATAAAATAAGTGTCACGGGATATTATCATACGACATTGGAGTTATTTATTTGTCGGGTTTTCAAAACGACGGATAATTTCGACCAGGGCATCGGATTAGGGAACGATGCCGTTCGTCGAATTCTATGTCTATTCCCGAGACTAGAAGCTATAAGAGAACGATACTTGAAACGGTAGATGCAGATTGTCTATAGATACGAAATAGACACGAATACATTCGTCTGCATGGGTAAGTTGATTAATACATGTATTGACGAAAATAATTATTATGTTTAACATTCGTTACTTATGTTGTGCAATCGATATTTTACTTTGTTTTAAAATCATTGAGAGTCTGGGATTTATTGTTTATCCATCACGTTTATTTGTGATGGTTATATCCAATAATTATTCGTAACACTATTTCTTTAATGCGTGTCAGAAAAATGACAGAGCGCGATGAAACATTAGCAATGTATAGCTCGATGACTGATCATGACAAGGTCGAAGGCCGTTCAGTTCTTTTCTTTTTAATAAAGTAACCACATACCGAATCGTGACTGGCTGAATAATTTATAGCTACAGGTTGCTCCGAAGATTTTTATTTAGCATAAGCATTCGTACGCCAAGCAGAAACGCAATATTTAGTTAACGTATATTGTTACTACCTACAATGTATTATGTCGATAAAATGCATTTTCAGGTTATTAGTTACAGATTCCTGCTGTTGCACAGAGAATGATGGAATAACCAGTAATTTTAACATGCAATTTACCCGCCTGACACATGCAGATAGTGACATCACGAAAACACGCCTATATAATTTTTACCCCCTTAAACCCCACTTTTATTATACAGTAAAACTGGGGTTTACAGGGGTATACATTATTTTTCTTATTTCAGCTCAAAAACATAGATTGTGGGTACTCGTTAGAACCGCCTCGTTGAGGCGGTTCTAACGAGTACCTGTCACGTGATCGGACGAGCGTTGGGCCGGTGACGATGGCCTAGACGCAGTCACAAGCAATCAGAGGATAAACACAACACTTTGTAAAATAAAAACAAGCATGTATTTAAAAAGTCAAAAAAACAAAAAACAAAAAACAAAACTATAATTAAAGTTCAGATTTCCATGTTCCAATTTCTATGTTCCGAAGCTTCCATAATCCACAGGTACTGTTAAACTTCATAATCTGAAAATACTGTTTATTTAATTATATTTCCATAATTAAATATAATATAAATTTGAAGTAGATACATATCTTAAGATAAAGTCCACGGATGTATCCTCCATGATATTTCCGGTTATCACTAACACTTGTTTCTATAGAACTTTGAACAAAACTTGCCGGAAAACATTTGATGGTCAATCATAGTGACGATAACAGTGGTGAAACAGATACATATACGGATACGGGACCTGAAAATAAGTATCATGTCCTAGAACTCTCGATATCAAACATGACAAGATATTTCCTTATTTATTTCCACTAGATATACAGAGTGTGTACGCCAATGTTATAAATGCGACAAGTCCGTTGCAATTGATTATTATATAGCAAAATCAGATCCTAAAACCACATGGACGCTGTTAATGACATATAATATTGTACAAAAATCCAACACAGGCAGACACACAGTCAGAATATATCTGACATCCATATTAATCGGAGGAATGGCATCTCGACGATTACACATTCTTACAGGAAGAACCCATGCGCCTTCCACTGTAAGAATTCCTTTAGAACGCTAAAGGCTAAAATAAATTATAACTGCCATTATACCACAATGATTACACGATCACACATCGTCCCCACGTAATCATTGGGCACAATATCAACCTGCCATCGTCATAGCCTCAAACATGACTCCTTGCTGCTTGAGCCATTTCACCGTAAAATATTCTAGTAAACAGACTTGTGATTAAAATAAAAAGGACCTCTGTATATGTGTTCAAGGTGAATATAGTATGTGTCATTTGTGTAAATCGCGCTAACTAATGAATGTGTATGCAGTTAACATAACGCCTAACGGTAGCGTACTTTTACGCGTATATGTACGGTGTGTGCGGTTAACATAACGCCTAACTGTGTCATACATTTAAGCGTATATGTCTGGTATGTACATGTCAGATGAGAATATGTAATATCAAAGTACGGTAGTGCTATCATTGCGCCGATCCATTTATCTTATTCAAATAAAAATATTAATGATTGCATTCTGATCAGGGTCTACAGAACCTATCAGACTCAACAGACTGATCAGGATCCATAGAATCGATCAAACTTAACCTCCTTATCCGGTTTATACTTTACACACCCGACACGGCTTATTCCTCTGATCAGGGTCTACACATATAACCAAAATATACACATCTGATCAGGGTCTATCTACTTATCATGCCGGGTTTGTAAGTACGAATGATACATAAAATCGCAACGTAGTAAAGCAATAAATTTACCTACTCGAATTTTAGCTGCGGTAAAGACGAGCAAGAATATTGCAAGAATAAAATTAAATAAATTATTGACTTACCATGGTCAGATTCCCCAGATACAGCACAACATAAATATTAGAAATAGGAAGACAAGGATCAGTTTTCGATGAAATAAATTTTGTCGTGTATATCGTTTATTCAACCAGGGAACTTTTATAGTAATGTGGCACGTTTTGAAACATTGTGTCCACAAGAAATCCGTGAAATTCAAGATCTAAAAATAATATTCACAAGAATACCGTGATAGTCAAGATTGAAAACAACCTGTTCGATTGTCCGAACGGTGCAAAGTTTCACACAGCAACTGCTAAAACTATGAAGGAAAAAACATTTTTCTCTCGGAACGCTACAAAACTGCAAAATTACGACAGAAAATTGTCTCCCCTTTCAAAAGATAGCCTTGAGACGAAAATCAATCCCAGAACAGTGAAGATACTGATCACCAAACCTAGGTTCACTCGGAATATATAGTGTTCTGGTAACCGCTCAAGTATATAGACGTAAATAATCAAATACACTCTCAGCATAACTATCTCGTGATTACCGTAATACCGTAACTTGAAAGCTGAAGTGTACCTACTTGCTTAAAAAGTAAAACTGTCATCATAATCAGCGTTCCAGTTACAAATGCATTAATCTAACCTGGTTAATAAAAATCGATACAAACTTCTTTTTATACTATGTACATGTAAAATATATTCACGATAAAACAGGGACGTGACAGTACCCACAATCTATGTTTTGAGCAGAAATATGAAAAATATCTGAATTTTTATCTAATTTTTTTCATTTTTTGGTGGTAAAATTTTCAGTATATTTGAATAGGCATGTTTTCGTAATGAACACTGTGAGACAGTTTTACCTGAATTTATTTAATTCAACTTGTCTATAGTTATACACGAAAATCTTATCACACAAGAGGATAATAGCTCGTTCTTTCTACTTAAACACTCCATATAGGCAGTGATTGCTCGACCCGCAAAAACAAGGCGACTGACCATGTCGGTCTACTTTCTAATAGTGTCCTATAATCACCGTCTGTCCGTCCGTCTGTAGCAAGTTAGTGAAAATAGTCATCGCGACTAAATCACTTGGAATATTTTAAATAATTTTTGGCATACTGACAGATACCAATAATATCTAACCAATGAACTTACCAAATGTTACTTTCCAATTAGAATAGCCTCGGCGAGGCAAAAATGTGAAAAAACTAAAAATTGTCATAGCGCTAAGATCACTTGGAATGTTTTAATGATTTTTGGCATGTGATTGGGCGGTCGCAGATTGTGCACCTTAGCAGAAAGTTGATTATAAATTTGTAGTCGCAACTGCTTAACCTTGTTTTATATTTGTAGGTCAAAATGAATCCAGGTTCGGAGGGAAGAAATACGTTGACGGCCCGGATCAGAACGACGTACTCAGACCATCTAAAATGGGCGTAAGAATGGATCCGGACCTGTTATCCAATTTCAAAATGGTTCTCGAAAACTATATCGACAGATAAGCTCGTAGAGAAGTCGTCAACCATTTTAAGCGGAGTGAAAATATTTCTGGCAGAGAAAGATATATGCTCTGCTAGACTGCTCCACAACGTGTGCTACGGGTGTTAAGTCGACCACCCGTCGCAGGAGCAGCACATGGGTGCGGGTTGATGTTTGGTACCTCAAAGGGAAGGAATAATGGACCAACTCCCGTGGGAAGAAGTCGTTGATACTTTTTTTGGTGATGCAATTAACGGGTTCAGGAGCGAAGACGTCACAAGACTGGCGACTGCGACAAGTATACGTTAGGGGAAAAGACGCTATACATAGATGGAATTAAAAAGTCTAAGCGACTGTGAGGTAAGTGTAACAGAATTATTCAATACTTAATCAATTTAAAACAAATAAATTATCACATTCAATTATACTAGGCTGATATCATCGTTAAAACAAGCTGTGTTCACGCATACATACACCGGACATGTATGCACCGATGCAAAAACCCATATACGGTTCAACCGGTGAAAACAGTCTGTTAAATAGAAAAGGTTAGAAATAATAATATTAATGAATTTGCATATGCTGTACATATGGGAGGTTGCTAAAAGTAAATTATTCTGTGCATTTTAAATACGTGTCCTATTTATAGGTAATAATCATGTTTTTGGTTTATGTCATTGTAGTTGAAACAGACTCTGAAAACACTCAGTGACCTGCAGAGACAAGAGGACGTGTATCTTACTGCTAAAGCTATTACACAGGAGGAGGCAGAAGCAAATGCAAATATAGTAAATGTGGAGATTACTGGGGTATGTATTGGTTTTATACATTAATAGATATAATGACACACCCTTGACACGTTCACTACTGTCCGCGACTGTTTCGATCATACGGGATGTACATTAGCCTTTTAGATCGACAAGAAAAAAATCAGTTATACATGTGCAGGACTCACAAATAGGGTCAAACTCACACAAACTGGGCCGATTCCCACAAATGGGTCAATCCCACAAACAGGGACAATTGTTTACAAATTATACCACAAACGGGGCTGATTTAATGTTCAGTATGACGCGTAGTACGAGTCATGAAACATGACATGTATTCTGTGCTATGAAAAGAGTATGAAAAATGTAAAATACCCAAGTCGTAGGTAGGGGTATGATCAGCATTAAAGTGTTAGTGATTTTTTTTTTCCAAAACAGGACAACTTAAAAATTGTTGCAAGCAAATAAATGTACGTTCAGATTAACTATGTCGTAACTGGATCATGTCAGTCTTGTAAATGAAATTAAAACTTAAAAGTTTAATACCGGAACATAATATTAAACAGACTGGTCTATATGCGACCCATTTGTTGAACAAAATCTACAGAATCCGCCTTTTTGTGGGAAAGACGTTATGTTGTAGGAGAATCGGCCATTTTGTGCGAATGACGTCACGTAACTAAGAGAATCTGCCCCATTTGTGGGAAATCTAAGAGAAAGGTTAGTCTGTGGGATTGGGCCCAGTGTATGGGGACTGACCCTAGTTGTGAGTCTTACATATGTATGTACGTCTTCTGCATCACCCATATAAATAAACCAATGTCAGTAAAAATAATTCGAAAATTATCGTTTAAGTTCACAAGACATTATGCAAGCTGGCAAACGATGTATATCATTATTATTCAACGACATAACCATAGATACAGACAACGAGGCAGAAGAAGCGTAATTTCAAAACAATTCCCTTGCAATGTAACGTCTATCTGTTCGTACAAACTGTGCACAATTAAGTTGACAGGGCCAACGAATTCTGTAGGTAAAAGATTAGCTCCTGTACTTCCGTGCACAATTTTAGCCTACAGACTCAAATAGCCGTTCTTTAAATCGACATATTGAAGTCCATTGTTTCCTGTAACCAAAAATTCCACCGGTGAAAGAGGCGTCAATTGATTTTTAGGTCTAATCTGTTGATAGAATATTTTTTCCACTGCTGTCTGTGTGGGATTAAGTCCGAACAAGTCCAGTTCTTTAGGTTGCCATTCATAAAAGAATTCCTCATTCAAAGCCGTCATCATTTATAAGGTAAATATATCTTTATTCCTCCTTTTCACAGATTTTTTAACCTTCTTTTTCTTAATGTCCCTTTTCCTTATTTTACGCCTCTGTGTTTTTTGTTTCTTATTTCCCTTTTTTGCTCCTTTCTTCGTCCGTCGTTTCATGCTTCTGTCCGAGGTTTTAGACGCGGATATTTTTATACTATCTGATTCTAAATCTCGACGTAATTCGGTAGTCACTTGATCATTTATTTGTTTGATTGGGGATACTAGTTTCACATTTAACGAGTCCGAAGATGTTTCTTTCGGTACAGAAGTTCTTTCGCTAGAAACTAAAGAGTCATCCGGTTGCTTCGTAGTCGGTGTATTCTTAATTTCACACAGTCTCTGAGATAATAAATCGTCGTAATAGTTTTCCCATTTTTGATGATCCGGAACGTACACTTTCGATATATCCATGAAATTCAGTTTTAAGTCTTAACAAAATGTAACGTAATCGTTATCGGTTTAGATAGAAATGTTGCCATATTTCCATTCGCGTCTTTTATACCGATCTCTATTTCTCTGATTTCATTTTTAATGACTGATAGATAATGCAGCCAATTAAAACTATTTGTAAATTGTCTTCTAACGTCCGTATTTACTTTCCGAAATAGATTGGACCTAATTCCATCACCAATAACGCTTTAAGATAGATCAATATTCACGTATAAAGAAGGTTTTTTCATTTTTTCATTAATATCTATTTCTGTCAAAGCCACTTTCCATTTACCGTCTAAATTCAACTGTTTCGAAAAATAAGTCTTAAACAGATACGGTTTATTGTTAGGATAGTAATCCATAGTTTGATTGCTATTTATAATCACATAAAAACTAATTTTATTATTTTTTTTTTCACTTTGCATCGTCTTTGATGTCAGACGCTAATACCCAACTTGAGAACTTGTCTCCGTATCCTTGCCATATAATAAGGTCTTTACCATTCCTCTTACGAGTTTTCAAAATAGATTCCACTTTCCAAAATTCCTGGTCTTCGATTGCTTTCATCAGCTCCCATTCGTACCAACTTCCGGTCACCTCGTGGTTCAAAACATCAACCACTTTATACAACGGTAAGTTTTCTTTCAAAAAACCTTTCGGATACCTTGAACAATTCCGTCGTCCATTTTTGTTGTAAGTCTCTCTGAAATGTATACCTCGTGAAAGCCACTCGAACGTAATCATTTATTTTAAATTTAAAATCAACCTTTCTCCTGAAACGTTTACTAGATTTAACCCGTTCACTACCGTCGTTCAACACATCAACCACTTTATACAACGGTAAGTTTTCTTTCAAAAACCTTTCGGATACCTTGAACAATTCCGTCGTCCATTTTTGTTGGTAGTCTCTCTGAAATGTATACCTCGTGAAAGCCAGTCGAACGTAATCATTTATTTTAAATTTAAAATCAACCCTTCTCCTGAAACGTTTACTAGATTCACGTGACGTTTTCGATACTTTTAGCATTATACATTTTGTTCCACACGATAGCCTCATTTTCTTTAGTAATATCGATGGGTGCCATGTTGTTAAAACTGTTTCATTTTGTTATAACTGGTTACGTTTTCCGGTAGTAGCTCCACATATCGATAAGACCTTCGCCTTTGGAATAATCTGTACATTTTATTACGCAAAGTTCTTATCACTCTTTCGGCGATAGAATTCTTTATATTTTCGTTCTGCGTGGTAAAATATTTTATGTGGTATTTAGTCAGCTCCTTTTTCAAAAATGAGTTGTTGAATTCTCCCCCTTTATCGGTAAAAACTACTTCCGGTCTCCGTCCGTTCTCTAAAACTTTCCTAAAGGCGTTCGAGACTGTACTGGCTTTCTTATCTTTCAAAGTTTCCACGAACGATTTGGAGAACACGTCTATCACGACGAGCCAATGTTTAATACCGTCATTCGATTTTTCCAGACTTTCTACATTCGCTAGATCAGCTCCCCATTGGCTACTTCCGAAAGAACGACTCCTCTTCTCTTCTTTTTTCCTTTAATATCCCTCTGAAGCGAATATTCTTCTTGATTCTGCAAAAATGTTCTAATTTTTTGTCTCCCGATTTTAAATTTTCCTTCTTTTTTAACTGTTTGGTATAATTTTTCGACGCCGGAAAAAGAGCCCGCGTGGGACGGATCAAAATAAATGTCCTCTAAGTATTTAAATTCCGCCATCTTAGTCCTTATCTATCACAGAAGCGCATAAAAGAACGGATTTTTTCACGTCGCATAACTCCACCCATAGGTCTTTAGAACATTTTAGTTATGTCACACTTGCAGGTCATACACATGTAGTGAACGTATTACTCTCGAGGAGCGTGATAGCTCTTGCCTCTGATGTTAGAGGCCCCCGGTTCGATCTCCGGTGACGGTGATTATTTCGGTGTCCGAATACGCTCCATTGGCATCATTTGCAGGGATGAATGTCAAAAAAGTGCACCGTCCTACGGATTGGGACGATTACCGGCGGCCTCCTGTGCAGGCGAGTCATCCCCTGTGCAGGTTAAAGAACCCTACCGTAATTTCATAATTACTATGTAGGCTTTCATTTTTGCGAACCTGGTGTGTATGTAACTTACATCTGCGTATAATGGTCAAATGTGACCGATCGCAGTACGAGTAGAAAGAAAGAGCTATTCAATCCCTCATCTCTTTTCCTCTCTTTTGAAGAGACGGCCATCAGAGATAGTGCAGAAAGCAAGAATTGTAACTCTGTTACAAGTAATTACTGAATTATTTCCCGTCTTAAGTTTTGCAATAACAAGTTGGTCCGTAGCATATTTCTAAAGTATTTATCATTCCATTAAAATAACTTTCCCACTACTTCGTATCTTCGGGGATCATTCTTCGGTTTTTTCCGATTCTCTTGTTAGTTGCAGTTTCGACAAGGGGAAATGAAGAGCTAAACATTCGGTCACTGTGATCCCTGTCTTTGGTAATTTTGTTTGTACAGATCGGTACACCGACCATAATGCAATATAAATAGTGTGCATGAGAGTGCCTTATTATGTAAGCGTGAAATAGATGCATATCATGTTACACAGTCCTTATGAGTGCCTGTGCTTTCGGTGTTTGTATAATATGACTGCTGAAGTGTTTAAATACAGTATTTTAACCCCTGGTGTGGGTTTTGTATTGGCCTGTTACGTGTATGCTTATCAGAACGTGTTTTCTCGTGACGATGTCCACTTTGCTTATGAGTCGACATTTCAGAGGGAAAATATTGTAAATTCTCGCTGAGTAGTATATACATTCTCTGTTCCTGTTTAATTCAGGCACGAAATTGATCATTATTCCATTTTCTCATTGCCGTTTGTGATGTGTTTTGCTGTTTATATGTATAGATTTCGTATGTCTTTGTTTATCCACGGGGGAACATGTTTTTATTTTAGTCTATCTCTTAGTCCCATGTCCATATCCGTATCGTCCAGTCTTTTTCAGGCGTTGATTGACAATATTACTTAATAATGATTGCAATTGAGATTTACCGGATACGGATTGGACTGAATTATAGCCGTCAAGCTAAAATTAAAGGTATTAAGCATCTTAATTATTTTGAACTCTTGATAATCATGTCATTACTCTTGATAGCAGGAGTAGAACGTAATCCCGGTCCTGCGTCCGAGTCTTCTGTAAGTTCTAACCCCAGTCATACAAATAAGGAACAATTGATCGTAGACAAATTTTCAATAGTGCAATATAATGTTCAGAGTTTAGGGAACAAAATAGATCTTATTCATTCAGAACTTTGCCGTTTCGACGTGGCTAGACGACCGAACGTCAGACGAAGATATACGTATTGACAACTTCAAATTATTTCGGCGTGACAGACCAGGTGATCACCATGGTGGTATTTGCGTCTATATTCGTAGTAATTATTTTCTAAACGAAGGGATGATCTGGAGTTGCCGAATATTGAGTGATTTCGGTGGAAGTCTCACTTAGCAATAAAAAAACATCTGATAGGTGCGTTTTACAGACCTCCAAATTCACCGAATGCAGTTCTGTCATCTATAAGTCTGAATCTATACCATTTTCAAGAAAACTTAACAAACCGTACCACCCCTCAGTTTCGATGCATGAAACAAAAATTAATGAAGTTACGTCACATAAGCATTTAGGTGTTATTTTTTCAAACGACTGCAGTTGGCACAATCATATTGAACATATTAAGATAAAAGCATGGAATCGAATAAATGTTATTCGTAAATTGAAGTTCAAATTAGACAGGAGATCTCTCCAGAGCATATACTTTTCTTTTATTCGTGTCCTTTATTAGGATACGCTGATGTTGTATGGAATAATTGTGCACAATACGAATCGAATGAACTAGAAAAAATCCAGAATGAAGCCGCACGTATTGTCACAGGGGCAACAAAATTAGTCTCAATAAATTCACTTTTATTGGAAACAGGCTGGGAAACTTTGTCTTCAAGGAGGAATAAACACAAACTGACTTTTTTCCACAAAATGCAAAATGATCTTTCTCCTGATTACCTCTGCTCACTTGTACCTCCTACCGTAGGAAGTACATCATCTTACCCATTGCGTAATGCCAATGATCTTCAAATCATACATGCAAATTCACAACTTTATTACAACTCCTTTTTGCCGTCTGCTGTTCGCGAATGGAATGAAGTCCCGGAACAAACACGTAATTCATCTAGTCTCAACATATTTAAAACCAGGATAAACAGCAATATTAACCTACCACCTTCTTACTATTTCACAGGCAAAAGAATTGCAGATTTATCACGCCAGACTTAGAACTAAATGCAGCTCTCTTCGCCAACACTTGTTTTCTAAAAATCTTATAAACAGCCCAAAATGCGCATGCGGTTCTGTGGAAGACAATCACCATTTCTTGTTAGTATGTGATCAGTATACAGACCTCAGGCAGGAATTACTGACTACCGTGTCGGAAAATGCAACCCTATTCTAGATGTATTGTTGTATGGAGATCTTCTATCATTAGAAGAAAATAAAGCTATTTTCTTAGCGGTACATGATTTCATACTGAAGTCTAAACGTTTTCAATAAACGAATATTAATCTATAAGGTTCCTTGCTACTTTTAGAAACTAACTCATAGTGACCTCAAATAAATATCCCAAATCAGTATATTTATATTTGATATTGACGGCTAACTAGATTAATTTGTCGCGATCGGACCTAGTATTTATATAGTACATTGTATATCTTCCTCCACCTCTTCCCCCGTGGAGAAAATAATATATCATAGTTTCATATCTATTTCTTGACATTTTGTTGAAATAGTTTACATTCATTACTTTTCATATAATTTATTGATACCACATACTTGTTTGTTGACGTTTGTCAGATCGTCTCAAATCACAAATTAGTTGTACTGATATGTATTATGGTCTGGGATACAGATTTAAAAAAGTCAAACGACTTTATTCTGGATCCCATTTGTATGTATTGATGTTTTGTCATGTCTCGTTGTAAACGGTAATGTTATATGTATACAAATAAAATAAAAGTTTAAACTAATAGTTTCTCGGCTATTTCATATCCATAAGATATGCTCATCTCATATCTGTCTTTCAAAGCGTCTAGTCTCGGAAAAAGCCATAAAAAAACGCCTCAATGCGTCAAGTCTTAATCCTATACCCTGCTCTATATCGTCAGTCATTTTATAAATGCGACAGAAAAAGGCTTCCATCACCATATCAAAAATAAAATCGCAGCCTATTTTCCCGTCAATTTCTTTTTTTAAGACTGGGATGTCATCATGTAACGACATGTCGTCACCTAACTCTAAAACCCTGTCTAATGACAGTGTTCGGACATTTTCAAAAGCCATTGTGCAAAATTCTTAATTTTCAAAACACCGCAAGTACACTGTCCAAGAGCTATTCTTGTCCTTTATAAAGCTTCCAACCTGCTAAAAACAGATGGAATTCACACGAATTTTCACATGCAAATGTCGTTTTCAAACGTCCACCTGACTGCCAAAATATTCGACCTCAAATTTACAAGATAAGACACGGTAAAAAAAAGTTGTCAAAAGTACAGTCCTGCTGCCTGATATACAAATGAAACGCATTTGTAACAAAAATGGTTTCAATTTCAACATGATAAAAAATGAAATACTCTGTTCTAACAATGTAATTAATACCCCTTCACGCGAGTTCAGCTCTCATTAACACCAACAACTCTTCTATCGACGAATCCTCAAAGTGTCCATGATCAAAGGATTTCTAACAGCAACAAAAATATGCTCATTGGGGTCTACACTAAATAGTCTTTTTTCGGTAACCCCATTAACGCATACATCCCTCGAAATCAAAGTTTGTCCCCATATTGTATTCAAATGTGACTGGAGAGCCTCATGAAACGCATTTTGGGATAAGTTAAACAGGTGTCTGATTTTATACATATCACTTAAGCGTACAATGTTTCATTTCTTTTTTCTTTTTTTTTTTCTTTCTTTCTTTCTCATTTCCTCGCCTTTTAATCTGATTAGTGTTTTTTTTTTGTTGTTTTTTTTTAATGTCACTCCCGTGTAATGCGTGATTCAGTACGTTAGAACTAAGATACAAGAAACTTTGTTTAAAGTCAATTGACAAAAAGAACAAGCAAAAAGATAACCGATATTTTAATTTTCCTACATTACTGAGAAAATTACCAAATGTGACCAGGTAACCCATGAACTGAGGCAATGGATAAAAATGTGATGCTCTCAGTATATGAAGATAGATAGATAGAAGATAAATTAAAAAGACCCCGAGCATAATATAATAAATCTAGAGTTCACTGGACTCATCTATTTCCCATTTTACAACAAGCCAACCTGTTGTGTAATGTCAGCGGGTCCTATTATTCGTGTAGGATGAACAAGCATTATTGAGAAAATATTTAGCACCAGTAATTTCATTTGATAATGATTCTAATGTATATATAAATGATTCTAATGTACATATAAATGAAAGTTATCTTCGTACTCAGATATTTCGCATGCAAAACTAGTTTTGTTTTTTGTTTCTTCAAGAATTAATATCACTTTATCTCATAAATACAGTCGACATCCCTTTAAGTGAAAATAGACCAATCGTGTATCTTGTGTATTTAGTAACAAAAATGGCTACATCTTGTGTTTTGATTTTCTTCTTGTTTTTGGCTGTGTGATGCTACGGAAGAGGCGATAAATGTGCGTACATGTAGTATCCAAACTTCCGAGCTTGTGTGTCAGGTGAAATGGGGACTTTCTAATGCCCCAGACAGACTACTAGAAGGAGTGACATTGACCCTCGTGCCACAAGATGAAGGAACGGGCATCGTTCATGTCAACACATTGGATTTGATGCCTGACCTCACTGCTGTACAGATTTCCAGAAGCTGCGAGAGCTTTGAAGTAACAGTGCAAGTGAAAGTCAGCTGTCTGACCGTAAGTACCCTCCTAATATATCTTAAACTGGGGGACATTGGTTCGATTCCAGTCTTCTCCAGACTGCTTAAAGCAACGTCCCCCGTATGATCTTAGCTGTTGGATGCACGTAAAACTCAAATATACTGACACAATACAATACTGATGGGGTGAAAATAAGGATAGTACTGTACTTATAACTGAGGGAAGGAAAAAAATTCAGACGAGTGACCTGTACTTTAATATTTGCAAACAGTGTAAATCCAGATCAAACACCAGAGAATGTGTCTACACTATTTATATTGGGATAAATGTTTAAACCAAAATTCATAGATAATGAACCCACCAGCTCTGTCATTGCTTTATAAAGTGTAGTATTCTATTCAGAATATACCATAAAAATTAAACCAGCTTAGGCAAAGTTGCGTGAGTTGAATGGTCCAGTGCGTACACGCCCTATTAGTTTCATTAGACAACAGGGTTTGAATGTCATTTCATCTAAACCGAAGAAAAAAGAAAAAAAACCCTAAATAAAAATGAGGGGATGGGGGTTGTTTTTATACCCCGCCATACAGTAGTGGCGGGGTATTATGGTTTCACGTTGGTCGTCCGTGTGTCCGTCCGTCTGTACGTCCGTTTTTCCTTTCCGGATGATAACTGAGTAAACATCAATGGATTTTCACCAAACTTGGTATGTGCATTGATATTGTGGAGATCTGGTTTGGGATTGCTAATGGGCAAATTTCGTCAAATTGTTTCTGAGTTATCTGCCCGAGACACGCCCATATTTTCGTTTCCGGACTATAACAAGTAAATAACAAGGGATTTTCACCTACTTGCTATATGCATTGACATTAAGGAGTTCTGGTTTGGGATTGCTAATGGGCAAATTTCGTCAAATTTTTGTGGAGTTATTTGCCCGAGACACGCCTATATTTTCTTATCCGGATGATAACTTGAGTAAATAACAAGGGATTTTCACCAAACTTGCTACATGCATTGACATTAAGGAGATCTGGTTTGGGATTGCTAATGGGCAAATTTCATCAAATTTTTACGGAGTTATCTGCTCGAGACACGCCCATATTAGTTGTTTCCGGACGATAACTTTAGTAATAACAAGGGATTTTAACCAAACTTGCTATTTGTTTTGACATTAAGGAGATATGGTATGGAATTGCTAATGGACAAATTTCGTCAAATTGTTACGGAGTTGTCTGCCCGAGACATGGCCATATTTTCATTTCTGGATGATAACTTGAGTAAATGACAAGGCTTTTTAACCAAACTTGCTATGCACTGATATTATCAAGATCTGGTTTAGGATTGTTATCTGTCCCTCCGTCATTTTCTTTCCAGACATTTTCGCAACGATAAATTTAATGCATAAACAAATAATTGCTATGGCGGGGTATTATGCTTGCGGTGCTTTTATTATTTTTTTTTTATTTTTTTATTTTTTTTTTATTTTATTTTTTTTTTCGGGAGCTAAGAGACACAGTCAGTTATACAGTTGTTCCTGAATGGCTAGCATTGTCTGCATTAGTTTGAATCCTGTAACAATCGATTTTGAACTTTTTTTCTTTTTTTAATAACTATGTGAATGTTCTGATCTCCGAATTCATCTGCTTGCTTTTCAGAAAAACACTGTACTACCTGGAACAATGACCTCTACTACACCGCAGACATCAACCGACCTTGATGACCACATTCTCAACTTCTGAGGTATATAAAACTTGTTCACTGTAAATTATTACCAAAATTGTTCTTAAAAACATTGCAGAATCACGTCAAAAATATGCATAGACCGTGTCACAATATATATATATATATATCTGTTTTATTTATTTATTTATTTTTTATATCCCTTTTCTATTCGTTTAAAAAGAAAAAGAAAAAAAAATATTTCCAATTTTTTTTCATGAAATTTGTTGCTATTGTTAAATTTTATTTTTATTAAATTTTCATAGTTACCACAGATATCACCACAACATAATTATGCTATTCAACAAGTCATCAGTGTAACTATTAAGATATCACCACAACATAATTATGCTATTCAACAACTCAGTGTAACTATTAAAAATCATTTACTTATTAGCGAGGAGCATTAATATCTAGTGTGAGCAGCTCAATACTCAACCCGATAACATCAATCCTTCCTTTTTTCTAAATAGACTGACGACAGTGCTGTAGATGATGATGATGTCTTTGAAACCAAGACCTACATCATTGCTGTGTCCGTCTTATCAGGTAGGTATTAAAAATAGGGGGGGGGGGGGGTCGGGACGGAGTGGGGAGGGGGGGGGGGCGGTGGCGGGTACCTGTTTCTTCCCTCAAATAAATTACCTTGTTCTCCTCAGTGATACTGCTTATTACATTCCCTGTTCTGTAAAATTACCTTTGTTCCCCTGTTCTTCTCAAGACAAAGTTCTTAATACCTTTGACTCTTTGAATCTCATTTTTCCACTATCCCCTGGGACGGCCTCAAAAATGAATCTAAATACTTCAATCTTACACTTTATTACCACAATAATTATAACAGCAATTTAAATGTAGATTGATTTCGTGAAACGATCACTAACCTTACTCATCCAGGCAGAACAGAAGCATCCCATTTCTTTTTCTGCATGCTAATTTAGCTTTATCGCTTTCACATGCCTGTTTCTTTATAAAAATTGCTACTAATTGATAGAAAAAAAATCGAATTATAATCTACCACTGCATTAACCCATTATGTACCGGAAACCGAAAAATGGGATACTGGCAAACAGTGCAGTCCCATCTCAAACTCTGCAGACAGTGACATCTGATCAGTCTACACTGTGTGCAAAAATTTTCACCATTTTCCAAATAAATTTTAAAGATAACGCAACCAATCACTCCTTAAATTATGACATAAGCTCCTGCTATATATAAGTAGGAAGATTCCATTCGATACATTATAGGTTAAAATCTGATTGTTACAATTAAGTGAAATCTCTTTAACATATTTAAAGATATTATTTTCACACTTTGTTAAACTTGCATGTTTTTTTTTTTTTTTTGTTTTGTTTTCTTCCACTATTCATTGTGTTACTTGTTCTTCAAGCATGCCTTTCAGTGACAGTCCTAATAGTTAGAATTGTAATTTACATTTTGAGAGCACGTTAAAAAGCAACTCCAGAACTCGCTCGAGAAATGATATATATTGATCCACGTACCTGTAAGTAGGGAATTCAGTGTAAAAAACAACAACAAAAAACAAACAAAAAAAAAAAAAAAAAAAAAAAACAACAACAACAAATGCTAGACTATTAAATGACCCTGCTTAATTCTGCTACGTACGCTGCCTTTGACTGCTAGTTTGTTGGATGTATCAATGTTTAACTTGCCATTAAAGTCGTTTTTTTTTTAAACAAAGGATAACCAAAATAAATTCAACAACAAATGATTATTTAATGACAAGTTAAATTTTGATACAACCTAGACTTTATGCTTCATTCTCAGATTTCAGTTATCATTGTGCTTCTTGTCATCATCACCATCTTCTTCATCAAAAGGCGTACCTGTGGAAGGAAAAGTCATGTGAAAACTATTTCGGACGTGATGGAATTACCCGTATTTCAAAAGCTTGACTGAACATGCTAAAATACGTATTTCTCGCATAGTTTCAGGTGTCATTGTGTTCTTGTACATCTACCAGTCCAACAGAACAAAACCAACAGCTCCCATTATCACCCCCACAATCAGAAGATCGACTAGATGAAAAAGAATTCCTGATAGATACACTCCACCTTTGTTAAAAAAACAATAACAAAAAACTGTTACGTTTAGAAAGCACTTTTTAGGTCTCTATAACAGAGAAAGAGCCATTGCACTACCCCACCCCGTCATTGGTATTAGCATTAGGATCGTGTCAGTGCTCACTTTTTTTCCACCTATATCTATAACCTCAGTGACACTGCCAGATGAGCTATGCTGTTTTTCGTTCCCCCACCCTAAGGAGGCTCCATATGAAATTTGAGCAAAATTGGCTCAGCGGCTTCAGAGGAGAAGTCGTTTGAAAATGTTAACGGACGGACACACGGACGGACGAAAAGTGATCACAATAGCTCATCCTGAGCAGAGCTCAGGTGAGCTAAAAAAGGACAAAGCAGAGGGGCATAAGCCCAGTGAAACTCAAAAGACTGAAAAATCTGAAAAAGAAAAAACTGACATAAAAGTTCCTGATGAAAATGCAACTGAATGTCTTACTGTAAATGATGAATTAGATTTTACTGCAATACTGTCTGGTAAGAAAGATCCGCCGTTCATCAAATATTTTCAAACAACATCTCGGAAGCTACAAAGCCAATTTTAGCCAAATTTCACGTATAGCATCTTAAGTTGGGGGAACCAATAATATTTTTTATGCCAGTTGGTTGAGAATTCTGCTATAGCAGTTGACTTATATTGGGCAAAGTGAAAATTGACCTTTATGGCTATGTCACTGCAGATATTTTGATGAAACTTTACAGAAATGTTGCTCGAGCAGTCCTCTATGTCGCATATTATTTTTGGCCAAATATTGGACTAAACCGATAAAGGACCTTGTGAACAAAATATCTCGAGAACCGCTTAAGCTTGGGTCATGATATTTGGCACACAGATTGTGTTTAAGTAGTAGATGACCTGATTAAATTTTGGCAGAATTCTGTAACTATTTGACTGAATTATCTTCCTTTTCAGACTGTCGGTTTGTGCAGTAAAGCAACCATGTTTCTGCTCAAGAACAGCCAGCAAATTCAAATATTTATCTTGAAATTACCCTCATCAGATTTCGGCATTTAACCCTTAACAGGCCTTGCTTGTGCGAGACGTGTTCTGTTTAGATGCAAGCATATAGTTGGGGGCATAGTGTTTCATAAACATATTTTCTACTTTTAAATGACTTCAGTATACAGTTTGTTTTAACTGACTGCCAAGTTGTGAATTTATGTAAGTAGTATTTTTTTTTTTTTTTTTTTTTTTGGTATGCTCCCAACTTTTAAATGGAAGGAAAGATATATTGACTTGTCATTACGTTTTGTCAGTTACATTTTCTTTATAGTTTATACTGTCAGACAACTTTATATACAGTGAAGAATGGTTCAAGCTAGCATCCTGAAATTTCATATTGAGCTGCCTGGTGACAAACAAACAGAGTGGCATATGCGCACAGAGAAGGCTGAGATCAGACAGGACGTCTACCCAGTCTGATCCGTTTTCACCATGTGCTCATGTGGACAGTGAAGACTGATCAGACTGGGTGAACCTCCATGCTGATTTCAGTCTTTACTGGGGGCACACGCCACTTTCTTGGTTTTGTCATAAGGTGACTCGTGTATGAAGAAAGTAAAACATGTCTGCTATATAATATAGCAGAAATCCATTCTAAGTAGTTGGCAGTTTGTTCTAAATGACTGCCCAGTTGTGAATTTGTTTCCAGGTTGTGAATTTAATACTTTTATGCCCCAAACTTTCTTGAATGGTGGGGAAGGCATAGTGGTTTTGTCATGTCCATCGTTTAGGGTCAATAATGGTTATAGGAAGGACCCTTATATGCGCTGACTGGGGACAAAACTAACATAGTCGCAGGTAACCCTAATGAAGACTCAGATCAACCTAGGCATGCCTGAGTGTGATCAGATTCTTCGCTATACACTTGATGGGTAGTAAAAGAATGCTGACAGTGAAGACTGATCAGACTGGGCAAATGCCGAGGCCGATCTGAGTCTTCGCTGGACATGCATGCCATGGTGTTGGTTGTCAAGAGATGACTCACATATGAAGAAAGTAGAAACATTATGTTGGTTGTCAACACCTGTTGCATTGAATTCTTCCTTTTGTTCTTGGAAGATTTTTGTTCATAAAGTATACCTGAAGTTTGTAGTTATTAATGTTACCAGTTAGCTGAATTTTTAAATGTGTTTGTTTTAATGGTTTTCAGCCCATTCAACATGTTTTATGAAAGAACTCGCAATATAACCATGCCTGAAAACTGCTGCACTGGAATAGTTTGTAATGGTCAGAGAAATTACTTCAAGATCAAACATGACTTAAGTAAAAGTCATTCACCTTTTCTTGACTTACAGTTGGCTCTGTTGTCATCAGAATGACTGAAGTGGAGACCCCCCATTTATAGTGCATAAAATGCTCTGTAACAGCGTATAAATTCGTGCTTCATTACCCAGCTGAACATTCATTGTCAACCAATTAAAAGGTGCAATTGCTATTTTTAAAAACATGATCCAGTTCATGATTCATCTCATGAACAGTTGATGAATGAAAATGCACTTCATGAATTGTTTTCATGAATAGTTCATGAATGATATATGACAGTTCATGAACTTCATTGTGATTTTCAAGAATTTAAGTTCATGATAAGGGTTCATGAACATACAGTTCAAGATGATCACTGTTGCAGTTCATGAATTATATTGTCAGGTAGTTCATAATCTAGTTCATGAACCATCTGATTCGTGAACTGTCATTTGTCATTCATGGATTATTCATGTAAACAGTTCATGAACCTGTTCATGACATAACCAACAGAAGTTCATGAGCCATCTAGTTCGTGAACTGCCATTTGTCGTTCATGGATTATTCATAAAAAATGTTCATGAACTAGACCATGAATTATTCATGAACCATGAAGTTCATGAACTGTCCTTCATGGATTATTCATGAAAATAATTCATGAACTAGTTCATGTCTTTCACCAACGTTCATGAATCCTCTGGTTCGTGAACTGCCATTTGTCGTTCATAGATCATTCATGAAAACAGTTCATGAACTAGAGCATGAACAGTTCATGATTTTTTCTCAGGGGTAGTGCCGGTGGTTTATAAAATATATGTTTAGACGTAATAAAATTAAATAACTAGTTCTAGTGCTTTATCTTTTATAACCAATGTAAGCAATAAGACCATATGATAAAATGACTAAGTTAACACCAAGACTACGCAACAGATTGGAAGAAAGTGCTGCATAATTTGCATTTATTTTTACAATGGCAGTGATTTTTTTTTTACAATTTTGTAAGTACGAGTCCCAGGACTCACTAGCCAGAGGTTTTATCAGACCTTTGGACACTTTATGTCCCTTATTGAATCACCCAGTGCCTACTGCTAGTTACCATTGTACGTTACTCCAGTATAGTGCCGGTGGTTTATAAAATGTATGATAAGACGTAATAAAATTAAATA
The DNA here is from genome assembly GCA_964016985.1 of Anodontia alba. Taxonomy (NCBI): domain Eukaryota; kingdom Metazoa; phylum Mollusca; class Bivalvia; order Lucinida; family Lucinidae; genus Anodontia; species Anodontia alba. The sequence continues at coordinate 50,669,482 of OZ024835.1, forward strand.
ACTAGTTCTAGTGCTTTATAGTTTATAACTCATGTAAGCAATAAGACCATATGATAAAATGACTAAGTTAACACAAGACTACGCAACAGATTGGAAGAAAATGCTTTCTAGACTGGCAAACATAGGATGAGACAACAGATTGGATGGAAATTCCAGATTTTAAGGCATCATGAAAACACGCCTATATAATTTTGACCCCCTTAAACCCCTTTTTTATATAGTAAAACTGGGGGTTTACAGGGGTATACTTTATTTTTCTTGTTTCTGTTCAAAACATAGATTGTGGGTACTTGTTAGAACAGCCTCAACAAGGCAATTCTAACGAGTACCCACAATCTATATTTTGAGCAGAAATATAAAAAATATCAGGATTTTTTATCTGAAAATTTTCAATCTTTATGGTGGTAAAATTTTCAATATATTTGAATAGGCGTGTTTTCGTAATGGCGTTCAAAAAGCCATACATGTGATATTTTCTAGGACACAGAGTAGGAGATCTGGAATTGTTAGGAGGGAGATCCTGGTCTAAAAGAGGGAGGTTTTTGCGCGTCCCAAAATATTCACTTTAGTAACAAGATCTTTTTTTTTTTTTTTTTTTTTTTTTTTTTTTTGTCATACTTTAGACCACTATAAAATGTTTTAATTGTAAATATATGGTGAGTTTGATCACTGAATAATGTTAGCTTCTTTGTATAACATGTTCATCCTTCACTTGTCCACATATGACTGAAATTCTGTTGAAAGGCTATAACCATATATATAATATTCACTCTATTATGAACCATGTTCATCCTTTCATTGTCTTGATCATGAATGACTGAAATACTGTTGAAAGGCTATGAATCATATTTACCTTTTTGTCTTTGCTGCACCTTTTTTTTTTATAATTTATTTATTCTGTTTTTTTATCGGCCTGATAGGACACCATTTCTTCACCCACAAAAGTACCTTGTCGCTTATACCACTGACAAAAACAGTCAACGACACACCCGGTCCGACGCAATCCTCACAGTCAATTGAGGAACTATGTAATTTTTAAAACTGATTCTGAAGAGCCTCAAAACAAATCGGAATTCTATTTGTTAAGTGCAGGCTGATCAAGGTCCCTGTTTTTCACATAGGTTATAAGGTATAATTTTCCCTGTTGCTATCCCATAAAATTCTACAGGTGGTCATTAAATGCTTCAACCAAAAAAAAAAAAAAAAAAAAAAAAAAGAAAGATATCTTACCGATTCTTAAAAAAAAAAAAAAAAATCTTGCCGATTCTTAAAAAAAAAAAAAAAAAAAAAAAAAGGGAAAAAAATAGGTGTCACATCCGCTTATTCCGATCAGGACTTGCGCAGTTTACTTGACTGAGTTGCAGGACCTAGAAACAGAGTGCCTTCACAAACATTTAACGTGCAGGCTGGTCTTGGTCATCTGCAGGTTTTCAAGCGGGCCTACTTTTCCTACTTTTCCCTTCTTTTTTTGTGCTCCTACTTTTCCCGACTTTTTTTTCTGAAAAATGCCCTACTATCCCTACTTTTTAGTCCAAAAATGTTTGAAGTGACCAAAAATTGTAATGTTTTTCCTTCCTCGCATTGCTCGCTTGGAATTTGTAAAAATCAGATCAACTTAATCTGATCAGACATGATGCAACGTTTATAAAATATTTTTACTTCAATTGTAACTCTTTTTTTTTTTTTTTTTTTTTTTTTTTTTTTTGAACATTTTTTTGGTATTTGCTTTCCATAGTAATGTAGTGTGTTTGTTCAGAGAAAACTTTGTTTGCTTATTATATCTTTTTCCAAGTCTGAAACCAGTAGGCCTAAAATCATATGGCAAATAGAACATTGCTTAAGGAACATTTCTATGAAAGTTTTGTCAAAATATCTTGAAAGGCTTGGCAGTAAATGCCGTTATTCAATTTACCCCATAATAGGTCAATAGATGGAACCTCTAAGTTGCCATAGCAAACAAACTAAAGAGCTGAATTTCACGAAGAACACAAAACCTGTAAAGTGTAATATAGTCTCAGCCTCATAGAGCATATGGTTTCTGAGGAGATGATGTTTTTAGTATTTTTGTATATTTTTTTATTTTGGTTTCCATGGCAACCAATAAAAATGAGCAGTAGGCCTAAAATCATACATGTAGCTGATAGAGGATTGCTTTCAAGACTAACATTTCTATGAAGTTTTATCAAAATATCTACAAAGGCTTGGCAGTAAATGTCATTTTTAAATCTATGGAAACTCTATGTTGCCATAGCAACCAAACTAAAGAGCGGAATTTCATAAAAAACACAAAACCTGTTATGGCAAATATGGTGACTATTTCCATAAAGTCTCAGCCTCATACAGCATATGGTTTCTAAGGAGATGATTTTTTAAGTATTTTTTTTTCTTTTTTTTTCTTTTTTCATACTGGTTTCCTTGGCAACCAATAACAAGGGCTGATAACACCAAAAGTAAGGCAGTTAGAATGATTCTTCTTTGTTGCAACATACCCTGTCATCAAGTATATTTGAGAATTTTCATGAAAATATTTCAAACCATTAAAGGAGTTATAGCCTGAACAATAAATTCTGCCAAGGGCAGATAACTAAACAAAATAACACTAGGCAGAAGAATCATCTTGCCTGGTGGCTTGACAATAAATGCTATTTTTCTATTTTCCCATTGTAAGTCTATGGTAACTTTAAGTTACTGTACAGCCAACGTGACTTTCCGATTTGTCTCAGGTCTCGGTGACAATCTGTCACAGTGACTAAGCCTGATGCCTTGTTTATTGGTGATGCATTTCAGGCCAGTGAGACTGATGAAATTGTCTCGATAATTCGGTGGTACGCACGATGACCTAGCGAGACATTTATTGCATGATTATGTAATCATTGTTGTCAAGTTCCTTTACCTGGACAAATAGTTAGATTAAAAAGAAATCCTGTCTTCCCTTTTACTTTGTTGAATAAAAAAAAAAAAGAAGAAACGTTTTTGTCCTTTTATATTTACCTTGAAATATAGAAGTCCATTAGTAGCCGATTGAGTAACCTTTAGAAACTAGACCATGAAGTGAGCATATGCTCACTAATACCCCTGGCCATGGCCATCAGTATAGCCAGAAAAACAAAGGGAAATAACTCAAAGAGACCTGGCCCTATGGCCCTTAATTTCTTTCCCACAATACAACTAGTCATACTTGTCATGTGTACAAAATTTCAACTTTGTAGGTAAAGCAGTTGCTGAGATATTTTTGACACAAAGAAATGCCATGGCCATCAGTATAGCCAGAACAACAAAGGAGAATAACTCTAAGGGACCTGGCCCAGTGGCCCTTATTTCCTCTCCCACAATACAACTAGTCATACTTGTCATTTGTACAACATTTCAAGTTTCTAGTAAAGTAATTCCTGAGAAATCTTTGACACAAATAAATACCATGGCCAGCAGTATAGCCACAACAACAAAGGGAAATAACTGTAAGGGACCTGGCTCCATTGCCCTTATTTTATTTCCCACAATACAACTAGCCATATTTGTTATGTGTACAAAATTTCAAGTTTCTAGGTAAAGTAGTTCCTGAGATATCTTTGACACAAATAAATGCCATGGCCATCAGTTTAGCCAGAACGACAAAGGGAAATAACACTAAGGGACCTGGCCCCAAGGCCCTTATTTTCTTTCCCACAATACAACTAGTCATACTTGTCACGTGTACAAAATTTCAAGTTTGTAGGTAAAGGAGTTGCTGAGATATCTTTGACACACAGAAATGCCATGGCCACAAGTATAGCTAGAACAACAAAGGGAAATAACTGTAAGGGACCTGGCCCCATGGCCCATATTTTCTTTCCCACAATACAAGTAGTCATACTTGTCACGTGAACAAATTTCAAGTTTCTAGGTTAAGTAGTTCCTGAGAAATCTTTGACACAAATAAATGCCTTGGCCATCAGTATAGCCAGAACAACAAAGGGAAATAACTCTTAGGGACCTGGCCCCATGGCCCTTATTTCCTTTCCCACAATATGTCATGTGTACAAAATTTCAAGTTTCTAGGTAATTTAGTTGCTGAGATATCTTTGACACAAAGAAATGCCATGGCCATCAGTATCGCCAGAACAACAAAGAGAAATAACTGTAAGGGACCTGGCCCCATGGCCCTTATTTTCTTTCCCACAATACAACTTGTCATGTGTGCAAAATTTCAAAATTTTCTAGGTAAAGTAGTTGCTGAGGTATTTTTGACACAAAGAAATGCCATGGCTTTCAGTATAGCCTGAACAACAAAGGAGAATAACTCTAAGGGACCTGGCCCCATGGCCCTTATTTTCTTCCCCACAATACAACTAGTCATACTTGTCATGTGTACAAAATTTCAAGTTTCTAGGTAAAGTAGTTGCTGAAAAATCTTTGACACAAAGAAATGCCATGGCCATCAGTATAGCCAGAACAACAAAGGAAAGTAACTCTTAAGGAACCTGGCCCAATGGCCCTTATATTCTTTCCCACAATACAACTAGTCATGTGTACAACATTTGAAGTTTCTAGGTAAAGTAGTTGCTGGGATATCTTTGACACAAAGAAATGCCTTGGCCATCAGTATAGCCAGAACAACAAAGGGAAATAACACTAAGGGACCAGGATCCGAGTGTATCAAACTTTATTTTCAAATTAGCGGTCAAACTTTAATTTCAAATTAGCGGCCCGTTAATTCGTCGTTAAAAAGTTCGTAATTAAGTCCGGTTGTACGAAAATTTTAATTATGAATGTTCGTCATTAAATCGCTTAATTTGAAATTAATTTTAATGATGGTCGGAGGGGGTGGGGGGGGGGGGGTGGTAATTTTATCCGGTCATTAGCGGAATCAAAATGGCGGCGAACATCTTGTTCGATCATTTGGGACACCGAAGAAAAGACTGTGTTTTAGGGAAAGAAGTGATCCGCTTACCGAAATGTCCGATGAGGGGCCAGGCGCCGTTACAGGTTAGCATTCGGCACATCGTAGAGCTAATCAGACCACTGACTGAGCCATCCCCATTCTGATCAAGAGCCATCAGTGCCGACTTACAAGTAAAAACTTCCAAAAATATCAATTTTCGTTATTTTTTCCAACTTTATTTGTTTCTGTATGTACAGTCAAATTCTGATGTAGTCAGCTGTTGACCTTGGTGACGCAATTCACTGGTTCCCAGGATGCGATGACGTAGCTTCAATCAGTGAAGTTCAGGCTGTACACTAATAATTCAATGCATTTGTTGAAAATCGATCTTTTTATCATGGTTTCATTATAATGGCTTTGCATACTATTTAAAGGAATATGTGAGAGTTGAGTTCTCTTGGCATCAGATACTTTTGATTGATAGTCTACAGGCCTGTACGCAGAAAGACTGCGGGCGGTGCAAATGCCCCGCACCTTCCCCACCCCCCTCCCCACCAACACACGTTTTGAGAAAATTATTTCAAGATCATGCAATTAACCAAACAGCCACTTTACACCCCTAATTTCAACCTTAACCTTAAAATGCTCTCTCTCTCTCTCTCTCTCTCTCTCTCTGCATGTTTAATGCATATGCGCGTGCACGCATAAGTGTATGCATGCGTTTGTGTACGTGCCTGAATGCGTGCGTATGTATGTTACGGTTTACATACATATATAGGGTAATTCGCCCTTGAGTCGAACACCTTAAGCTTTTCAGCAGTAATTTCGCTTGTTTCCTGACCGGCAGTTAACCGGAAGCATTCGCAGATGTTCGTAACGAAAGACCGCTTTAGTGCTAATAGTAAATGTCTATTAGTATGTTCATCGTTATTTAAGGCGAATAAAACCCGGTACACGTTTTAGCCCATGAGACGAACGGTTTCGCCCTTAAAGCGAACAGCCTCGTCTATGTTTTTCGAGGCTCGCCCTTGAGACGAACGTAAACAATTAAGCGCCTCATGGCATAGAAAATGTTAGAAAGACGCTTTAGTTTTATAAAAAAGGTGAGTAAGGCGCCTTTTTGAGTTTGAGGAGTGTAAACAGAAGATTTTCTATTGGTATCCAGCTGATATGTATCCTTTATTTTTCCATTATATGTTTTGATATTTATACCAAATCAGTGAGTCGTTTGTATTGCTGGAGACTCAACAAATCGCTGAAAAATAGTAGTAATTGTAGCAACAACAGTTGTGACTTAGCAGTATCAACAACAGTTACATCTTGCCTAGTGGTAGCAGCAAACATCACGAAAACATACCTATATAATTTTGACCCCCTTAAACCCCACTTTTATATAGTACAACTGGGGTTTACAGGGGTATACATTAGTTTTATAATTTCTTCTCAAAACATAGATTGTGGGTACTCGTTAGAACCGCCTCGCCGAGGCGGTTCTAACGAGTACCCACAATCTGTGTTTTGAGCAGAAATAAGAAAAAAATCTTAATTTTTATCTGAAAATTTTCATTTTTTGGTGGTAAAATTTTCAGTATATTTGAATGGGCATGTTTTCGTAATGACAGCAGGGTTTTTTTTTCTGTTGAAAAAAAAAATAACATCATTTGTTTTTCACTGAGAAAAATGTCAGTTTACTTCTTTTAACCGTAAAACAGCGATATGGCGTTTAATCTGGTAAAATCCTTGGGCGAGAGAGAAAATGGTGGACTACACAAAACAGGGGTTTGGTTTCTGACTCAGAAGTTGGACAAGTTATGCTATGAAGAATGGTGGTTTGACCATAGCCTAGTTCTCCCATTGGTCGCAATTTTGAAGATCCTAGTGATTCGCCATGCCTCTGTGCGTACATTTATTTTCACAGTATTAAAGGAATGGGAAATGGATGAGGACAGTACAAGTGTGATCTTTTTAGACAGAAGGCTTGCTAAAAATCTATCAGATCTGAACTTGGACTATGTGCTCGACATGACAGAGGAAATTCTGATGCTCTCTAATTAGACTGTTTGAGTAATCTGTTTTGCCAGTCTGATTACTAATTGTGCCGTGAAATGAAAGTGATCTGAAAGCTAAATTATTACGTCATGATGGTATAGATATGGAAGTTATTAAATGTTAATACCACTCTAAATGCAACTTTATTTTCTCTCTTCTAGTTTCAGCATGTTGTCCTATGATGTGACCAGTTCTGCTCAGTTTGAAGTGATATGTTTCAGGTTACTGACATAGCATCCAAAATAGCTACAATAAAATTATACAACACTTATATGTAACCAAGTCTATCAACGAGTTCAAAAACGCGAGAATAAAATGCTGTTCTCTTTTCGATCGCATCTCACAACGACAGCATACTTGCTAAACAGAATCCTGTTTTTTATTTTTCATTCTTGTTGAATAGAATCCTATTTTAATGGCTTTAAGAATGCTTATTAGGTAGAAATTAGCTAATGCAGCAGTGCACGGCCCGTTAACAGTACACATTATGCTTCGTTAATGAGTAAGGGAGCCACAATGCGGACTGGACATTGCTAACCTAGGGCGAGGGTTAGGTACCCGTAAAAAAGCGTTTAAGTCCCCCCCTCCCTCTGTAATCTTTGTTTTGAGCATAAATAGAGGATATTACACGAGTGGTCATTTGATATATAACAATTATGAAACAAGCCTTTGACGAGTTTCTAAATTTTTTTTAAAATGACCACGAGTGTAAGATTCTGTTTATCATATGGCGCTTGTCGTCAAAAAGTTGACAATATTTCAACATTGTTGTCATGGGCGGCGTCACTACGCTGCGCGCTAGTTACCAAGTGTTATATAACGTGTGGCCATACCAATTTTTCTGTAATGACGTTAATCACGGAATAACAGCAACGACATGAGAGAAAAAAACACAGTGATGTATTATGAAGCAAATTTCTATTTTCTCTGTACAAAAATGGAATTTGCCTTTGCATTCGGTTCATGGACTTGTTCACTACATGTAGAAGGATTTCTCCGCCTCTCTGAATTCACCTGCTTTAGGAATGGAAAGAGAGAACACCTTTCATGCTTAATCAAGGTACTAATTCATTAACTGATAATTCAAACAAGACAACGTTAATAACAATAAATAGATGAGCCCCAACACGTATAAAGGATCTTTGGCGTACTACTGTTGTTATCAAACTTACATGCTCACGCATGAAGTGCATGTGCTTTTCAACAAGGCTTAATTATCGATGAATGGAGGCCCTGACTGCACAGACTTGTTCGAGCTTTCGTTTATCGCAAATACGCTAAAGACCATTCATGCATGGTTCCGCTCGTGGTAATCATGAACAACATCTCGACAGTTTATACGCAGTCTCATAAGAGGTCTTGAGACTGAGACAGGTATGAAAACTTAACGTAGCTAAGAAAACATCATAGACTAAATATGTCTTCTAATACTTAAAACGTTGCGCTTAAAAGCTAAACCAGAATGAGCTATACTGCTAGCAAAAGGACAATGAAATGAGCAATACTGCTAGCAAAAGGACATACGACGTTCATGTAACGTCGCATCAGCGTTGAGGTCATAACATTGCATCGACGTTGATTAGACGTTGCATGTTTGTTTTATGCCCGCTTGATCAAACGGGATCTTATTCGTTCCCCGCAGTTACTATTCTTTAGGGTAAATCGGTAATTCTCATGACCTGTAAGCATACACACAAACATATATCAGTTTATATAGTGCTCTAGATAAGAGGGGTATTCAAACATGTCAAAGGATAATTTTCTTTATTTCTCACCAAAAATAAATGTTATGGATATTCATTAGAATCGCCTCGTCGAGGCGATTCTTATGAATACCCGTAACACATATTTTGGATGAGAAAGATAGAAAATGATTGATACTCCTTCTTATCTAGAGTCCTGAGTTTATAGAACTGTTTGGTGTATACATAGTTATTGTGATAAAAAATTATTTGACATTACTGAGGAGTGCTAGAAATACATTTTCTTTTTTTTGTGTGTTTGTTTTTTATTTTCTTTTTCCTTTTTGATTTTTTCCCTGGCTCGTTTTCTTTGCTCGGCTTCCTCTCGTTTCCTTTCCTTTTCTATTTTAGGTGTTAATTTTTTCTTGTATGCGCTTTCAGACGATATGACGGAGTATGAAGATTGGCCTTTCTTTTTAGTGTTCACCTTTGGGACTTGTTGCTTAGGCAACATGAGCATATCATTCCTAGGCTTTTTTTCACTTGGGACATTCTGGCGAGTTTGCTTCATGTATGACTTCCAAGTTTGATACATAGAGTCCTCCAACAAGTCCAAGTCTGTTCCGTTTTCATACGCAACTTGATACTTCTTGAGCATCTGCTCTGTCAGAGCGGACTCAATTACGGCGATAGCTGTTGATGGCTGACATTCTTTCACGCTTGAACTGGGGCTAGACGCGACACTATCGGAGGAACCGGAGAAGAAAGGTACATTCAATTGTGGTTGCTCATTAAAATGGATTAAGCTTAGCACTCCACAGACTCATCTATCGCCATTGGTAAATCTATTACTGAATCTGTTGAAAAAATGTTTAGATTAACGCACATGGACTCTTGAAGCTCGTTTAGCTCAGTTGCATCGTCTGCTGAAGTCACGACTGGCAAAGTTGGATCACTAGCTGAAGAGGCCAATTCCTGTTGAATTGCTGCTGAAGCCATTTCGGAGTTTTGAACCTCGTTGCATTTGGTGGTGCTATTATCATTATCCTCAGTGAGTGAAGTGCTGCTGGTATCGGCCTCATTTCTGGCATCCACGGTAGTTGACTTATACAACTCGGCATGATCGAAGGCTTCCTTTGGAATCACTCCTGGGTTGTAAGGACATATTCCTGTGGCAACGAAAGCGTTTTCAATGTTTGAAGTTGTCATTGACCCATTCCACACTTTTGTAAATATACGAAAGAACTGACTGTGACCGACTGCGACTCCAGTTTCTGAGGTGAAATTGTGAATGCAATGGTTCCAGTTTGACTTGAGTGATTTGAATACTGTTCTGTCAAATGGCTGTGTCCAATGGCTGGTCTTGCTTGGAAGCTCTACCAGTATGATGCCTTCTTCTCTGGCTTTCTCAATAAACTCAATATGATTATGTGATTCATGTCCGTCCATGACAAGGATTTGGGGGCGATCGGATCCAAAGTGCTTTCAAAAATGTATCTGTAATCCACAGAAAGCCAATACCAGCCTTCGTCCACCCACTATCGGACACACTTATGTTTGTTCCAGCTGGGGCATTTTCAAGATCATAGCTGTTCAAAGATCTTTTCGTCTTACCAGGTATAATTACGTGTGGTGGTAAAATAGTGCCATCTGCATTGCCACAGGCAATGACAGTGATCAGTTCTCTTGATGTTGAGACTTTACTGTGCACTGTTTTAGATCCTTTCCTACCGATAATCTTTGGGGGCTTATGACTTAATGACAGACCAGTCTCATCCATGTTCCAGATTTTCGCCTTACAATCTGTAAGATTATTTTCTTCTAATACTGATTTCAGTGCTGCAAAGTATTTGCACAATCTTAGCCTGGTCATGGCCATATGTCGGCCGGAGGAGGTTGCTTCTGGTGATCGCAATGAAAAATTTGGATGTCTTTTTTTAAGTCCTCTCCACCATTTGTCTGTTGCCACTCCTTTGGAAAAACGAACCCCTTCATGTTCCGCAAAATTTCCGGCAAATCTTAGGAATGTTTGTTTGGTAAAACATATGCCTAGTTCAGTCCTTTTAATAGCAAAATTGATCAGTTCTTTCTCTTTATCTTCTGGTAACTTGGTAGGTTTACGCCATTTAGGATGGGTAACTTTCACCGTGAACCTATCATAAATTGATGTAAGCGGTATCCCATATTTTCTGGAGGCCCCACGAAGACTTAAGCTACCCTGGTTTATTTCTTGCAGGGCACTTTGTGTTGCATTTTCTGTATACTTTCTTGGTGTGGACATCTTTGCAGAATTCTGCAAGAAAAAAAATCCAGTATTAACCCATTTATGCCGCACGTCCCATAAACGGGACATAGGCAAACAACGAAGACCTAGATCACACGCCAAATGATGCGGTATCTGATCAGGGTCTACACTGCTTGCTTAAAGATAAGCAACGTCTTACAAATTAATGGAAATTAAATGACCCAGACACCCCTAAAGTATGGGAGAGTCCACTGGGCATTTACGGGTTAAGCATGAACGTGAATGGGCACAACTGCATGTCATTTCGAGTGAGCTGTTATACAAATGGCAGGCAATATATATATATATACGAGGGATGTTCGAAATGAATTGCTTATTTCTATCTGGAGACTTCAAATTTCAAGTTAGCCCAAAAGTACTCATTTCATGCCCTCGAAGTACTCCCCGTGGCTAGAAATGCAAAGTTTCAGCCGATGTATCCACTTCTCGAAGGCGTCACGGTACGCTGATTTGGGCACAGTAATAAGGTACTGATGATTGGCAGATCCAAGTGCCTGTCGGGACTGGTATTTCCGCCCAGCAAGGAATGCTTTCAATTTCGGAAACAAAAAGAAATCACATGGGGCAAGGTCTGGGGAATACGGGGAGGGGGTGGTGGGGGGGGGGGGGGGGGGGGGGAGGTGAGGCAAAACAGTTACTTTTTCTTTCTTCAAAAACGCCGTAACTATTGCGGAGGTATGAGCTGGGGCATTGTCATGTAGAAGACGGACATGTTTAAAACCAGTGGCAGGGCGTCGTTTCTGATAATACTTTTTCAGTTTCTTCAGTACTACGTCTTTGTAGTACTTTCTGGTAATGATTTTGCCCTTTTTCACTGGCACTTTTATTGCGACTCCTTCACCAGAGAAGAAGATTGCATACAAAACCTTCTTTGTACTCAAAGAACGTTTGGCAATTATTGGGCGTTTGCTGTGTTTAGTGGCCCAGATCTTATTGCTAACCTTTCTGACGGGCTCAAAATAATGGACCCAGGTTTCATCACCTGTGACGACATTGGCAAACTGCTTTTTGTCATATTTTGGAAACATTTGAAGCAGCTTTTTGGCCACTTTAACCCGTTGCCTCTTTTGCTCGTCAGTCAACAGATGAGGCACCCATCTAGCAGAAATATTTCTGACTTTCAAATGCTTCTTCAAAATAAGGTGAACCGTTGATAGTGATATGCCTACCTTTCGTGCAATATCACGAACTGTAGATCTGGCATCTCCTTCAATGATTTCCTTTATTTTGGAAACGATTTCTTTACGAGATGCAGATTTTGGCCTACCTGATTTCGGTTTATTTTTTGACTCGAAATTTCTTTTTCCACCGCCGAACCGTGTCATAAGACACACAAGAAGGTCCAAAAGCAGTAGAAATTTCAGTCATCAGCTTCTTCAAAGAACAACCAAGTTTTGAGCGAGCTTTGATGTAAGCCCGTATTTCATCTTTTTTGTCGACGCTTCTACCAACCATTTTAACTGCAGTGGTCAATGACTGCGTGTATTCAAATGGCAAATTTTATGTCTTACACTTAGTCTAACATGTACATTTATACACCATTGTGTAGATATTGAATAGCCCTATACAGGTATGTATTGGTTTTTATCGTGCCCCACGTGGATATCGAGCTAGAGGACAATAAGCAATTCATTTCGAACATCCCTCGTATATATATATATATATATATATATATATATATATATATATATATATATATGCGTGCTTGCATACATGTTTGTCCATATCTACATATGTTTATGTATATACATGACTGTATATGTTTATGTTTGATTTTTGCCTTTGTTTGCTTTGGAATTTAACGGCCCAATGAACGCTATTTAGGCCATGTCCAGCCGATCAGTTAATCTAACCACACTTCTTCTTAGGCAGGCCTAGTTTCCTAGTACAGAGGCCATCCCAGGGGACTGGGAACAAGGGCATTTATTTTAGGGAACAGGGAACGAAGTCAGTTCTTTTTTCCAGGCGAGTTCTGGGGGAACCAGGGTAATCAGTTTGCTCAAAATGAATGTATTGTTATTTTCCACATTTAGCAAACTTTCGTTTTAAGTTTAAGTGCTAGTAAACATGACCATGGAGTAATAAAGATTAATGTACGAAAGTAGAGACTTCCGAATTAACGTTTCAACCGAGAATAAAAAAAAGTCGCCCTTATACCGAACACACTGTTCGTCTCAAGGGCGAATTCACCATATATAGAAAAATCTTCTTACCTCAAATATTTGAAAATCGATTTTCATATATAATACCTTACAACGACCATACAGGCATTGTTTTTTGTTTTATTGAAGCATCTTAGGGTATATGGAACCATACTTACCCACTGTAAACAGAAAGACAAGTTTGGTTTCTGCTTTTTTGATTTTAAATTTGGCGCCAGTAAAACTCACCTAGGGTGTCACTCGAACGGGTTCTTCCGAAGAGGGTAAAACCTGCTACCACCATAGACTGGTTTCCTATCCCACTCTAAGGACACATCTTGTGACTGGTAAACGGTTTAGGGCCGAAGGCATTTTCTTTTGGCGAATATCGCGAATCAAAATTGTTCGGAATAAGGGACGTGTTTGGCGTTAGGGCGAATTACCCCCTAAGTAATTAAGCGTTTGGTTTAATTGTTTATGATCAAATATGTCAAAAGGCTCAGCCACTCATAACATAAAAAAAGGTTACATGCCTTTATTGCTAGATGACTTTCAGACAAATTGAGGCTTACTGTCAGATCCTGGAAAATATTGTATTGTAGTAAATTATGTTGTATTCCCAGTGAGCATGCCCATATCGGATAGATATCGGTTACTGGTCGGAATATCGGCAGATCGGTCCGGTAACGGCCTGATATCGGTCCAGCATAAAACATGAACGACGTATATGTATTTCGAAAATGATTTTTATGTTTAAAATACATATTAAAATACTTTTTTAGAGTGCCCAGTTTCTGTTTGTTGGTCGTTTAAATCAGTTTGTAACTAGACATCGGCCCGATGTCTGTCCATTATCGTCGAAAATGCAGCGAATGAAGAAAACCTTCACTATTACAAACATGTATATAATTATTAAAAGAATATAGTATAAAATATCTGTGATATAGAAAGTTAAATATCTATTAAAAAAACAATTTTTCAAACCAAACTAGATAATCAATTAAATATAATATTCAGTGCGGATTTGTCATTTTGTTTGAAAAATAACGCGCCAGCATTCTGTTCTGTTCAGTTCAGTTCATATACAAACGCGGGGAACATTTCGTAAGTTGAGCAGCTGAGATTTAGTGTTGAAAAGCAAACATTCTTTTTATAAAGTACTACAGCAATCATACAATATTTTTACGTTACATTTACTAAGAAATAAATAAGTGAGTGAGTGTTATACGTGGTAGTGTCACTAGTTTTCGCGACATTGGGAATATTTGTTTTCGTTCTTCCTACTAGAATACAAGATTTTTATTGAGAACACTAACATACAGAAGGTCACTGGTGTCCTCCAATACATATGCAGGCTTTAAGTAGTCCGACTTTTTCCTACTTTTTATGGTATCCATACTTTTTCAAAGTGACTCCTACTGGCTGTTTCCCCCAAATGTCATTTATAAAAAGCTGAGACTGCAGGAGAGAACATTACTTATTTTCCAGCTTCTTGGGGCCTAGCCAGGCCTGCCCAAAATGTCAGATCCCAGTTAGGATGAAACAACCCAGGTTCTAACCCTGTACATAATTTCTACAGGCTCTTTAACCAGCACAGGGACAATCCAGATAATCAGATCAGAAAAAAAGCCTTTTTGTTTTGCGTATGTGTATATATTGGATCAGACCTGATTTTTAGTGGTTTCCACTGTTTTCCTTAGTTTTTTAGTCATTTGAAGTTCATTAGATACTTAAGATACTGTGCTAGCCTTGTAAACCAGGGGTCGTGGGTGAGATCCTAAGCACAGAGATAAAACTTTTTGTCATGCTCAGCTGAGCATGAAATTCATCCTGCTCATAAATGTCAAAATGCTAACAATTGTTGGGATTTTAACATAAATTATAAGCAAGATAAATGCCATTATCTGAGCCTGGAAAAGGATGTATTTTTGTATTTATGAGCAGTTTAAATTTCATGCTCAGTTGAGTTGAGAATGACAAAAAGTTTTTTAACCTCAGGGCCAGGCTTCTCCAGTCTTTCTGACAAGACTTTAAACTGAGGTCCAGTGGCAGATAGCCCAACACTAGCCAGATGGTCATCAGGCTAGGAAGAAATGCTTGTGTGGTAGCCCAATCGACTAGACAACTAGTGCTTTTTTTTCTGATGTTAAGACTCTTTTCTTGTCCAAACATTCAGAATTTTCCAAAGGCTTCTTCTTGTTGTGTGTATTGAGCATGTTGAGTGTATCATAAATACACTAACAGCCATGTGTATTCAGGTCTGTCTAGTTTACCTGTAGCATATCCATGACATCATTGCCCTCTCAGTATCACTAGATATGAATTTGAAAAATTTGGAGATCATTTGATGACTTGAAACAGGGCGTTTCACTATGTTTCGAGCAGACCATTTTGAACTGTTGTATTTCGTTCTTCAGCTACAGAATAATCAGATACAAGCCAAACTAAATTCACATTGTTCGGGCTGGTAAATTTTTTGTTGGGCTAGTGGAAGTTTCCGTTTTACTAGACTGACCGGCTAGTAAGTTAAAATCTTAATTTCTTTCACTGGATGTCCTCTATTGTTATGAACTTAGCTATTGCTGCGATGTTAAAAGTAGGTAGGAAAATTCTCAGAAACTGATACAATTCAATTCCCACTTCCCACCCCAGACACCATGCGAGAAAAAGACAAAATGTTACTTCACCAAACAAATTACGTGTACCAGTGGCAGCCAGATGAACAACTATTTCTCATGTAGGTGGTCACTGTGCTAACCTTAATTAAACAAATCAAGCAACAACAACAAATAAAATTAAGAACAATGCACAAAACAAGAACCGAAACAGAAGTGCCGCTTTGGGACTGCCAGTAATTTCATTGCTGGGGAACTTAACTGGTTTACATGTATGGTCAAACAACGCTCGCCCTTGGTTCTGCAAGATTCAAAATTGATACCGCAACACACAAAACATTTCATGGCGAATAGGAAACATTATCCCAGAATCATTTTCAAATACTCGCTGAGAAGGGAAATTTTAGCCTGCAAAGTCTGAACTCAAAAGATTGTACTTTTTTAACATTCTCCCTGCAAATGGTGTTAGACAAGGCTTTTGAGGACAAACCCAGGTCCCAGCTCTTAGAGCCAGGGGCAAGTGTGCCTTGCACGCTATGTGTGATTTACTATTCAGCCTTGGTGTGTCCATCTATCCAAATCTGTTGACCATTAATCATCTTACACTGGTTTGACATTTTAACAGGCTTTCAAGCGTCCCTAAAAAAATTCCAAGTTTTGAGGCCTCCCTAAAATTCTTTAAAAATCACTAAAAAAGTGCCAAATTCCTAAAAATAACCACCCTTATTTATTTTTTCATCATTATCCATAATTTTTCTCGGTTTCCGGTCTTTTCACCATTCAGATTTGGCGTTGCCCCCCAGACCTCTCCTTATATCAACTTTTCATCATAGAGCTTTTATCCATAAACTAGCAAACTAGCTCATTTGCATTCATATGCAGTGACTGGTCACACCTTCAAAGTGCTTAACAAAAGACAGATACAGCATGTTTGTCTGTGTAATTTTTGCTTGAAAAGCCCTTTGATTAATCTTAGCCCTAAAATTTTGTGAAAATAGCCCTAATGTTTGGCTGAAATAGCTCTAATTTTAGCCCTATTTTTTGCTAAGTAGTGCTTGTAAGCCTGCATCAATAAAATTTTGTATAACAGCTAGTTATTACACAATATTTACCTATCATACATCCAGATAGGTATGTTGATTTAAAATTTTGAGACTTACACACTTGTGTACAAAATAATTTTTCTGTGCTTACATGTATATGTTCATTTTGCATGAAATGTACGACATACATGTAATTGTCGGATGTGATTTCTGATGTGTGTCTTCTGGAAGAACACTTAATGTATTCGTCCTAATAAACGTCCCTGCCCCTGTAAGTGGCCCCTCATAGTGTTAATAACCCATCTCCAAAATGGGCAACAATGCTACTTTTTGTCTAGTTTTTATGAATGATAGTGTATTGTTGCTAATTTTAGCCAACAGTATTCTTGAGACTTATTAAATCAATATATATATAAATTTTGCTGCAGTGGCAGATTTAACACTTTAATATGTCCTGCTTGCTGTTTATATGACATCTTAAGCATGTTATACTACGTTTGCATGTTAAGATTCAGATTTGTTGAGCCCTAATAAGCACCCCCTATTTTGCCAATTATTTAAGTGCCCGGATCACTTATTAGGATGAATACGGCACTAGAAGAGAAAAAATAACCTGACAAAATGTGCTTACCAATTCCAACAAATCAGGGCAATTTTTGGTAACAGAGCTTTTTAAAATAGAGGACAATTCGATATAGTTTCTGATAGTTTGAATGAAATGAAGTGATGATAACAAAAAAAAAAAAAAAAAAAAAAAAAAAAAAAAAAAATCAGTTTTCATTGTATTCTCTGATTCAAATTCAGGTGAAATTTTATATCATTGATCATTGAGTAAAAAGTGCTGAGTATTCTCTTTTCTTTCCTCTTTCTGGTTATCAGAAGAAAGGTATATATGTTTCAAACCTTGTGACATCACAGTTTTGCAACATGGTTCTTTTGCACCTCTGCCAAACCCAGGATGTTGCAAAACCTATCTGTGCATGAATTTGTTCCCCTCTGTAACATTATTGGTAAGCAGTATCTCTCCGTCTACCTATTAAATGTGAATTAAGTTTTTTGTCCTGACATTTAACATGCAGACTGTCATTTTGCCAGCGTACTTGCATTTAGGGAAGTCATGAGTCTCTGCTCCCAATTAGCATGTTTCATATGTTTTGATAAGTATTGAACAAGTGCAGGTACAGCCAGATGCCAAAGGTGAAGTTCATGGTATAATGAAATATTTAGGCGCCAAATTTTGCATGCAGCTTGCTGACAAATAGCAAAAGATAAACATCAGATGCCGTCATAGCTCTGTCATGTGACCTCTACTCTCTTCCAGCTTCTGCTCAAAATTTGGATGAGGCAGAAGACCTTCAAACAGATAGAAGAAGAGAAACAGCACATTCTGATTCTGAAGATGTGCATCCAACAAACAACTACAACTTCCAGAAGACATCTTCTGGTGTAATTGCATCAGGCATATACGTTCATGATCTTTGTATCTCTTATTACCTGAAACAGTCTTCGAATTAACCATTAATAAAAACTATTAAATTAACACAGTCATGGCATCATACTGGACACAGCGACGAATGATGATGATGATGATGAGTTCAAGTTTAACGACGCATCAACCCATGAGGGTCATTTGCGTCAAAATGGTGAACTAACATGGTTCTGTAATGAAACGATTATAATGATAAGTCATAAATGCATAAAATGTAAAACTAGAACGAATTTAAAAATTAAAGCAGTTATACTTTGTTAAAAAGATTGATGTGTTTTAAAAACATGTTATCAGTTGGTACATTTTCAAATAAGAATCAGGTCATTTGTTCGGAAGAATTGACGTCGTGTATGAGAGAATTTCGATCAGAAAGTGTTTTACCGTAAACGGTTCATTACAGCTGATACAAAATGGCTGATCTTCTCGTTTGAGTAGATAAGAATGTGTGAGTCTAGTATGACCTATACGTAGACGAGTAAGAATCACTTCTTCTCGCCTTAATGATCGATAAATGTTATTTTTACCAAGAACCGGTTTTATTTCATGTAGTTTATTGAATGTCGCTCTGTCCCATGACAGCTGCCATTTGAATAAGATGTACCTGTTGATAAAAGGTTTAGAATCTGTACATGGAAGTTTAAAATTCGAAATTTCTAGATCGAGTGAGGCCTTTGCTTTTACGTCGGCAGCCTCGTTACCTTTTATGCCAACATGGCTGGGGAGCCAACAGAATAAAATTTCTTTAGTATTCGATAACTCGTGATGTTTTTCTATCACGTTCTGGATTTTGGGTTTTATTGAAGATGTGTGATTTAGAGATTTCAAAACAGAAAGGGAGTCCGAGAAAATAACGAATTTGTTCTCTTAAGAGTTATTCATAACGTAATCTAAAGCCATATCAATAGCCTTGGATTCAGCAGTGAAAATAGATGAGCCATCAGGAAGACGGATCTTTTCATGGTGGCTGCCCGATATATACGCACAGCCAACCTTATCTTCAACTTTGGAGCCATCAGTGTAGATGTGTTGATAATCTGAAAGTCGCGATTGTAATTCTTGGAAGTTTTGTTTTATGAGATGTGAATCAGAAAGTGACTTTTTGCTGTTGTGTAAATCGAAAAGAATAGTTGGTTTAGTAATGCACCAGGATGGAATATCAGAAAAAAAGAGTGTCTCTGGATGTTTTTAGTATTAATATTAGCAGATTCTAAAAGTGGTGCTATACGAAGGCCGAAGGATTTAATTGCGTTTGGTTTTCTTTCATAATATTCCTGAAACTGTGGTGGAAATGTGACTTCAAAAGCAGGGTTAGAAGGGTTAGCAGCAAGTCTGATGTCATACTGAAGAGACAATTTCTCTCTGCGTAGCCATAACGATGGCTCATCTGCTTCCACGTTAAGACTCGATACTGGAGATGTACGAAAAGCTCCCAATGCCAAACGAAGTCCTTGATTATGTACAGTGTCTAACATCTGTAGATAAGATTTTCTAGCAGATCAATATACGATGGACCCATAATCAAGTTTTGATCGAATTAAAGAACGATACAGGTGAAGAAGAGTTGTTCTGTCCGCTCCCCAACTTGTGTGAGATAAAACTTTTAAAAGGTTTAATGCTTTTAAACATTTCGCTTTCAAGTATTTTATATGGGGTATGAAGGAGAGTTTTTTTATCAAATATAACCCCAAGAAATTTTGATTCGGCAACAACTGGTATTTGAGATCCATATATGTAGAGCGCTGGATCGTCGTGTATTTTCCGTTGTTGACAGAAATGAACGCACTGAGTTTTCGATTTGGAAAATTTAAAGCCGTTTCTAGTTGCCCTGTCTTCAATTCTATTTAGACATTGTTGTAGTTGTCTTTCTATTGTGCGCATATTTTTCGAGCGAAAACATATACAGAAATCATCAACGTACAAAGAACCATCTGTCTTGTAATCCAGACAGTTTATAATCGTTTAAATCGTTGAATAACGTGGTTGAAAGTATGGCTCCTTGAGGAACGCCCTGTTCTTGATCATACAGATCAGACAGTGTCGATCCTACACGCACTTGTATCGTACGATCTTCAAGGAAACTTTTAATAAAGTTTGGTAGTCTTCCTTTCATACCAAAGTTATGTAGGTCTTTTAAAATTCCATATCGCCAAGTGGTATCATAGGCTTTTTCCAAATCGAAAAATACAGCGACTACATGTTCTCGTTTGATAAAAGCATCACGGATAAAAGTTTCTAGTCTAACTAATTTATCATTGGTACTACGTTCAGCTCGGAATCCCGACTGAAGTTTTGTTATAAGATTGTTAGATTCTAAGTACCAAACAAGTCGTTTGTTTATCATTCTCTCTAGTGTTTTGCAAAGGCAACTTGTTAGCGCTATTGGTCTGTAGTTTGTTCGTTCTGCATGATCTTTCCCTGGTTTGGGAATAGGTATAACTGTGGCCAAACGCAAGCTTTCTGGAAAAACCCCTGTTGTCCATATACCGTTGAAAATATGTAAAAGTGTGTCAAGGGCGGTTTCGTGAAGGTGTTTAAGCATCTGGTAATGGATGTCATCAGGGCCTGTAGCTGTATCTTTTGATACTGCGATAGCATCTTTAAGTTCTGTTATGTTAAACAGATTGTTATATGCTTCAGTATTTGAAGAGGTGAAATTAAGTTTGATTGTTTCTTCTTGTTTTTTGATGTTTTGAAACTTCTCTGAATAATTCCGAGATGAGGAATTATCCAAAAAAAGTTTCGCCAAGTGTACTTGCTATCTCTTCCTTTGATGTGGCCTTTGTTCCACGTTTTGTATTTAAGTGGGTGAAACTGGGTGATTTTTATTTACCAGATATTTTTCGTATCATATCCCAAACCTTTTTAATTGGAGTTTTATGATTTAAATTCGAAACGTAAGATTTCCATGATTTGCGTTTGGAGGCTTTTATTTTTAACGTTATTCAAGTTCTCCTTTGTTGGATATCTGCAGAATTTTGATAATGCTTGCTTGCGCTGTTTTATGGCATCTTTGCATTCATCATTGTACCATGGCTTGCTTTTCTTTGGATTTGTCGAGGTTTTCGGTATACTTTTATTAACGATGTCAAGAAGAGAAGAAGTAGTCTAGAGAGTCCAAGGAATTTTTTTTTTTTTTTTTTTTTTGATTTGGGTTTTACGGCCCTTCAAGAATATTTCACTTATATCGAGCCGATCGTTCATCGAAGGTGGGCGAAAACCGGAGAACCCGGAGAAAAACCACCTGACCATCCGTAAGCAGAACTTGGCTTTCCCACATATGACCCGAGCTAGGCTCGAACCACAGCGGTGAGAAACCTAATGGATTAAGAGTCAACTCTCTTATCCACTAGGCTACGGGGGCCCGTAGAGTCCAAGGAATTGTTAAACTTATCTATTTTGAGACTTTCTTCGCAAAATGAGTGATATAATTCCCAGTTTGCTTTATTTACTTTCCATTTTGCGTTGTGATCGTTCGTGGAATTATTTACGCTTTCAATAACAACAGGGAAGTGATCACTTCCATGTGGGTCTTCACTGACCGTCCAGTGGAAGTCTAGCAGGAGAGATGGGTGACATATGGAAAGATCTAAAGAAGAAAATGTTCCAGTTGCAGGATGGAGATAAGTGTAAGACTTATCATTCATCAAGCAAAGATTGTTATTTGTAATAAAATTTTCAATAATGTCTCCTCTACTGTTATTATCTTTACATCCCCAAAGAATGTTGTGCCCATTAAAGTCACCTACTAAAATATAGGGTGCAGGAAGTTGACTTAGTAATGATTGGAGATGTTCAGTTGTTAAGGAAAACGCAGGGGGGGGGGGGGATATATATACAGAACAAACTAATTTCTTTATCCAACGTGACTGAGACTGCTACAGCTTGTAGCTGTGTTTTAATTTTGATTTCTCTTTGTGGCAAACAAGATTTGACGAAAATTGAACTTCCACCAGATGGTCTTTGACCTTCAGAATGAATATAGTTATATATATTGACACCTTTGATATCGATGTTGTCATTAGTTTTTAAAAAAGTTTCTTGTAAACAAAATATTCATGGGTTTAACAGGGACAGAAATTATAAGATTTCATTATAGTTTGACTTAAGACCTCGACAATTCCATTGTATTATTTTATGTTTTAAATCCATTGTGTGGAGAGAATTTGATAAAAGCTAAGACTAGAAATTATGGAGGTACAATTGGTGACCTCGATCTACTATTACTACTTCGTGGTGTTGGGTTTTCAAACTCCATATCGCTGCTGTCACTCAAAAATCCGAAACGATTTTGATTCTTAATGCTGTCTCTTGAACCTTTGCGTTGTCTGTCGGATATAATTTGTTTTTGAGATATTTGTTGTTTTTTCAAATCTTTTTTGATCATTTCTAAAGTAGCGTTTTTCAGCACTTTTTCAGTTTTATTGGTTTCAGTTGGCTGTTTTGATGTTTGACTTGTACAATTGTTCTTTTTGTCTTCAGTTGTATTTTTAGATTTTAATTTTTCTAGAGGTTTGAGACCAAGAATCGGATCAGTTTGAGTGACAGCATCTTCAACAGTTACCTTTTTTACAGGTGACTGTGTAATGCTGGCATAGCTGACTCCAGGAATAGGGGTAGGGGACTCAACGATTTTTCGCGCTTCTGAAAATGACAGGTTTCTTGTGAATTTTACAGTTAAAATTTCTTTTTCTTTGTGCCAAACCTGGCATTCCTTAGAGTTAGCACTGTGTTTTCCACCACAGTTAACACAGTTGGGATCTTTTGTACAACTTTGTTCCGTATGATTTGCCGGCTCGCCACAATTTGCACAGATAGGGTCTTTCGTACACCTGTTTTCGTGGTGTCCATATTTCTGACAATTGTGGCAGCGTAACGGATTTGGAATGTAAATTTCCACATTAAATCTAAAGTATGCCACTTTGACTGTTTTTGGTAGTGTTGGGGTATTAAAAGTAAAAACGAAGGTGTTTGTGTCTTTTAATTGGCCGTTTCCTTTTTATCTTAAATCGTTTTACAGCAGTTACTCCTTGAGATCGAGTGCCTTCGAGAATCTCCTCCTCGCTCGAGTTCCTCAAATCTGGGCAACGAATTACCCCCTTTGAGGAATTCAGCGAAGTATAAGGAAATACTCTCACTTTCAAATTGAGGAATAATGTTGTCCTCAGTAGATTCTCGGCATGAGATTTTTTACTAAT
Source organism: Anodontia alba (assembly GCA_964016985.1). Taxonomy (NCBI): domain Eukaryota; kingdom Metazoa; phylum Mollusca; class Bivalvia; order Lucinida; family Lucinidae; genus Anodontia; species Anodontia alba. The sequence goes on from OZ024835.1 coordinate 50,692,862, forward strand.
CTCAACGAGCAGCTGATTTGATCTGTACAATTTCTTTATGTTGTCTGGTTCACCAGCAATTCCTAAAATAACTTTTTGAATGACGAAAGGAGATAGAGAAGTGATGTTTTGATTTTCTTCTATACTTTCAATCAGTAAAAAGCGCGGAAAATGATGAGTCGTAATGTCATTTGTTATGTTGTCGCCATTTCCGATATCTCAGCATCTGATGTGTCTTCTTGGGTAGGTTTCTTTCTTTTTTTATCTTTTCCCATGACGAAAAGATTGTATGATTCATCCTCCGTGCTCTCCGCCCACCGCGGAGCCCAACAAGGGAACACTTTTAGTGAGTGGATTTCCTATGTCAAGTGTTAGAGATACACAGAAGGTATACTCGTACAAGCAAGAAGCTGCACGATTGGTCCGTTAAGCCGCCGCCTTCTAAAAATGGAAAAGTTGTGAAAAAGATTTTATGAGCAAACGGTGTGTATTCAGGTTGATACAAAAGGCAAGGAAGAGAAAGTGCCGGACCGCACGACCACCCGTCTAACCGAAATCCAGGCCAAAGAGGTGTGTTGGGCACCCGAAGCACTGAACTTCCGATAATCCTCAACCTCCAGGACCCCTTCATCCGGCTTACGGGACGCCACCCACGGCAAACGGGTGGTATTTCCTCTTCGCTCTTCCCAAAGGGGACAATTACTGCTCACCAAGCTAGCAACGTTCCCAGTGGGAATTGAGCTCCCAGGGCCTCGGCAAGGCGGAAAGTTTAATACCCAGGGGATTTTTTTACTAAATAGATCACAGATTGGAATTTAATGTATTTTGTATTGCCCAGCATCAAAGCGGATAGACATTAGCTTGGACCCAGTATGTAGTGCAACATTAGTAGAACAGATCTAATTGTGAATGCATTGTGTGTACAACTACATGTATACATGATAACGTTTCAATTCAGTATAATGTGGAGAAAAAATCACCTGGAGCAAAAGTATGCATTTAAAGTGTTATTTATCAGGTTACATTTCTCTGTGATTTACCAATAAATAGATTTTAAAAGATAAAATTCAGTGAAGTCATTCCAGTGTCTGACTTCTTCTTCTGTCAACAAACATATACAGAATTACATGTATTTAGCTGCTCATTTCTGAATGAAATGTTCCCCGTAGTGTACATTTTCAGTGTGCTTAGTGAAAATGAGCCATTAGGATACTTTTCTTTTGGTGGAATTTACTGATAACAATGAAATAGAGGTGATCCCGAGCAACTGGCTTGATGGCACCAAATGTGCTGTTTGGCCCTCCTACAAGTCGACCCAGAAATTGACAAAGGCTGTTCGATGTAGGGAGAAACCAGAGGAGCATTGGAAATCTTACCCTATAAGGGTCCTATATACAAATGGTAAGTTACTTTCATGCTCCCAATATATAATAATCTCACTGTGTATCCGTCTGTCACATATACTGTGTCTTGGACATATTAACTTGCAAACTATTGAGCAGAATTTCATCAAACTTTGCACAAGTGTTATAGATAATGAGAAGCTGTTTTGCATGCAAGGGCAAGGTCACATCCTGGGGTGAAAGGTTATGATATTACCAGTTATTTGACAAAATGCAGTGCAGGGACTACTAAACATCTAAAATCAGCCAGTCATAATTGCCTTTATGATTACTGAAGTATCAAACTGTTAGTATCTAAAAAATTTTTTAGCATTTTTGTAAATGGAGTCTGAGCCTTCTGATTTGGGACTTTTGTCCATATTAATGACTTATTTAATCCCTGATTCAGTACAGTGTTTCTATTAACCCATTTGAAAAATTAGATGTCTGTCTGCACTTATACATGTAATTCTGTAAACTCTTGAGGTAAAAGCAGATTGACTTGAAACTTGATATACATATATGTAACGTGAAATATGGAACGTGTATGTAAATGACCATATACATGTATATTTTCATTCATCATCCATAACCAAGATCAACATTACCTGACTTTAAACACATTCATCTAATATACAAAGTTTGGGGTTATCAAAAGTTGGGGCATGGTTGTGTGCACAGAAAACCTGGGCCCAGTTGTTCAAAGCATTGTTAGCTTAACTACCTTGTTTGCGCGTCATTTCGTTAAGGGTTCTAGCAAAGATAGAATATACATGTAGGCCCCAGAATATACTGGTATTTTTTTGCTGAAAAAAAAATGTGAGTAGCTTTTGCAATGCAAAAGCTGCTCACATTTTTTTGGCAAAAAATATGGGGGTATTTGTGTATCACATGATACAATTTTTAACGTATCGTTAAGTAACAATGTCCTTAGCTTTGAACAACTGGGCCCTGGTGTAAACCCCCTGTTCTTTTGCAGGTGATCTAAAAAGTATGTATAATTCGTTTCAATTGATTACCAGAAGACCAGGTCAAAGCTCAGCCTTGCAGAGGATGAGTCAGACTTGCAGACAGACTTGGAGGAAAGAGAAAAGGACAAGAGGAAGAAAAGGTGATTATATACATGTTACATGCATATACATGTACATGAACCATGTAACCCAGATCAGCCTGTGCAGTCTGAAGCTTTTGAGGTTAATAGGAACCATTTTTGGGGCCCATAGGTGGTCTTTAAGGCAGGGAGCAAAATAAAGAGGAGAATTAGTGTTTTCATGTGTAATTTTCTTTGCTTTTTTCAGTAATAACTATCTTTATCATATGACGTCGCTGTTATTCAGTGGATAACGTCATGTTATAAAAATCGTATAACCACACGTTATATAACACTTTGGCGGGAACAAGTAACGTCATGACGACGTCCATGTCAACCATGCATTTTCTGTTGAACAATTGTCAACTTTAAAGGCGATAAAATCCAATTTAAAAGGGTCATATGATAAACAGAATCTTACACTCGTGGTCATTTAATATGAAATTTATGAAACTCGCCGAAGGCTCGTTTCATAAATTTCATATGAAATGACCACTCGTGTAAGATCCTCTATTTTGGCATCAAATCAGAATGAGATGCTCAACATATTTCTGTTGATTGATGAAAAATTAGGAAAATCCTCAAATACTCATTCATATCTACAGCCCTGAAAAGACAGATGGAATCTGTTCTATAAAAGGTTTATCGTTTGGAAGCAAGGAATACACCAAAGAATTGAAGACTGTTGAGTGTACAAGTTTTCTGGGCCAGACTAGCTAGTTTTTGGCCAATTAGGCCTCATCAGTGACCCTCAAATAATTTCAAAGCTCCACAATTGAATCAATGATCCCAAAGGACTTGAAAATAAAATCTCAGAAACTGTCTTTCTGTTCTGCTGTTCTGAATTAGCTTAAGCAGAGCTACATGACAAGTGTGGGGTAGACAAGAGGGAGATAGAAGGTGGAGGAGAGAAGCAAAGATTTTACAAGTGGGATTGACACCAGCCGGGGGTATACATGATCTCTTGATCACTTGTTCTAGTGACATTAGCGGAGGGTTAAACACATTTAGTAAAATACTTGTTGTCCATGTGTCCCACTTTATACTGCATATTTGCTTCATTATACATGTACAAGGGTCATTCAACAATGTGTTAAATTACACCGACTTTATGAACCTTGAAATTAAAGGTTTAATGTACTTTAAAAAGCATGAGAAGGACATCCATGTATTAAACATGTTTCTTGATTAGCAGTCGAAGATACTGGAATAGTTGTTTTCTAATATAATCAAATTTATTTTTTACACATAAAACAAAGGCAATTTATGAATTTTTGAGTTTTCTGTTTAAAACAACAACAAAAAAAGACGACTTTTTTCTTTTTTTAACTCATGTCAGATTGTGTGATCTATATGCACATCCTCTGTAGATGTCATATGATGTGTCACCAGTATATCTCACATACAAATAAAAATATATAAGAAAAAGAGACTATCATAGCAAAACAAGTATATACATGCAGCACTACATGTTTTTAGCTCACATGAGCACGAAGTGCTCATGGTGAGCTATTGTGGTCAGTCAATGTCCGTCGTGCGTCGTCAACAATTGCTTTAAAAGCCTACTCCTCATACACCCCAGGGCCAATTGACTTGATATTTAGTAGGAAGCATCGGGGTGACTTGTAGATCAAAAATAACTAAAATCGTTCCGATCGGAAATCCAAGATGGCCGCCATCTTGAAAATCTATTTTTCGCTTCTTTTCCTGAACCGAAAGGCTAATTAATACCAAACTTGCTAGGAACCATCAGGGTGACTTGTAGATCAAAAATAGCTAAAATCGTGCCGATCGGAACTCCAAGATGGCCGCCATCTTGAAAATCTATTTTTCGCTTCTTCTCCAGAACCGAAAGGCCAGTTGACTCCAAACTTGCTAGGAAGCATCAGGATGTCTTGTAGATCAAAAATAGCTAAAATCGTGCCGATCGGAAATCCAAGATGGCCGCCATCTTGAAAATCTATTTTGCGCTTCTTCTCCTGAACCGAAAGGCCAATTGACTCCAGACTTGCTAGGAAGCATCAGGGTGACTTGTAGATCAAAAGTAGCTAAAATCGTGCCGATTGGAAATCCAAGATGGCCGCCATCTTGAAAATCTATTTTTTGCTTCTTCTCCTGAACCGAAAAGCCAGTTGACTCCAAACTTGCTAGGAAGCATCAGGATGACTTGTAGATCAAAAATAGCTAAAATCGTGCTGATCGGAAATCCAAGATGGCCGCCATGGCCGCCATCTTGAAAATCTATTTTTCGCTTCTACTCCTAAACCCAAAAGCCAATTGACTCCATACTTGGTAGGAGGCATTGGGGTGACTTATAGATTAAAAATAGCTAAAATCGTGCCTATCGGAAATCCAAGATGGCCGCCATGGCGGCTATCTTGAAAATCTATTTTTCGCTTCTTCTCTTAAACCCAAAAGTCACTTGACTCGAAACTTAGTAGGAAGCATCAGGGTGACTTGTAGATCAAATATAGCTAAAATCTTTCTGATCAGAAATCATTACGGAAACGGCTCCGTGTATAATCTACCCCAAATTTGCACCTTACATATAGGGAAAAGGGTGCATATCAGGGGTACGAGTTAGCGAAGAAACAGTGCGCTTTATCACATACAATGTAAGCATGAGAAATTGTTTGTTTGTTTGTTTGATTTGGGCTTAACGTCGCTTTCAACCTTTTTCAGTCATATCGCGACGGTGTCTGGATGTGGCGGGGAGCTCAATGCTCCTTTTTAGAGTGCTGCCTCACTGAAATATCACGCCCCAGACACTTTGACATGATATTCCACCCAGTCACATTATACTGACACTGAGCTGACCAGTTCTAGCTCTACTTTCTTAATGCTGAGCGTCAAGCGAAAGAGCAGCTAGTACCATTTTTAAAGTCTTTGGTATGACCCGGCCGGGGATCGAACCCGCAACCTCCCGGTCACAAAGCGGACGCTCTACCACTGAGCCACTGTGCCGGTATACGTGAGAAATTGACATTCGGTCCCTAAATAAGTATGGTTTTATTTTTAATGTTGAAATTGACCTTTAGATAATAAAAATATACACTAGAAATACGTTTTAAATGCCCAAATCCTCGTGTTTGTTTCTTTTAAATTACTCAGCCAGTCTGGCGGTCTCCGTAACTCTCCGACTGTCTTCGATAAACATATTACAATTAGCTCCATCTATTTTTTCTTTTACTTTATTTCAGTATAATGAGCTATGACTACGCTTGCCAACATTCCTTTTGGACTTATCCAGGAATATCATATTGAATTCAGTGTTACTGATGTTCATTCAGGTGTCTGAGATGCTCCATATAAAGTGGTTTTTAGTACTTTTTTATAGATAAAAACACAAGTTTTTATTATAATAAAATGAGAATGTTTTAATGATGTTTTAAAACATATTCTTTTATGCGGAAAAAAAAAAGTGGTGAAAATATTCCTTATCTTGTTCGTGATACCGGTCTGATCTAGAGTACTATTTTCTTTACTATTATTTTTTTTTCTTATGTTCATGTCATCATTACAATCATGAAATATACAAGTGATTTTTATTATTATTATTATTATTTTTTTTTTTTTGAATAATTTTCTTTGCTATGTTCATGAGATTATACTCCCTCCTCTTAGAATACTGCTTATACAACAATGTTTTTCATAGCTCATCATATTTTTTTTCTTTATCTGACATACACAAACTCGTGTCTTATCTGTTTGTCCTGGAGTTTAACGATTCAATCAACACTATTTAGGTCATATTGGGCCAGTCAGTTAACCTATCCATACTGTTCTTTTGCAGTCTTATACATAAGAAGTAGACCAGTACAGTTCACAATCTTTTGCTAGAAACTACCAACTGCCATTCTTAAATCAATGGAATGGAAATAATGACCATAAAAAAGATTTGATGATCAATCTCCACTAAAGAATGTGATCGACTCCGCCATGTCTCCTTTTTCACCAGTCAGACGCTCATAGAACTGAGCTACTGAGGAAGGATCTCGTAGGATCAGACCAATCAGAAAGAGAGAGTATAGTCTCATTCCTTTGATAAACGTAACCTTATAGTTCTGTTGTTTCATATGCTCAGTGTTTCAAATAACGAGGTTTTTCAGTTATATACATGTAAATCCGTTATTTCCTTTTTTTTCTAACAACATAAAGTTGTAACTAACCCCCACATAAGAGAGTGATACAGCTCTAATGATGGCTTTATGAAAACAATATATAAGTATTTTTTTTTATCTCATGAGACTTTACCACCTCTCTCAAGAATCCGGGACTTTTCTCCCCTTGGACGTTTCTCCCCTAGACTTTTCTCACCTTGGTCTTTTCTCCCCTGGTCTTTTCTCCCCTATATACAGGTAAATAAACTTAATGTGTTTAAACTGATGAAATTGTACCTAAGTTAACAATTGCCTATCATGTAAAATGATTTATGATTTTAAGAAAATAGACTCATATTTAAATAATAATTTATATTATTGAAAATCACTTGAAAATATATAATATCAATTAAAATAAGATCAGAGAAGGAGACGTCACTGGACGACGGGCCACTGTCCACATCCATCGTTGAGGAGAGGCCTACCACCTACCAGCTGCTACCAACTGGGAGCAAGTTCGGTGGCCCCCTGGTTGTTTCCAGTGAGGGCTACTCATACTGCTTGAAGGTAAGAAATCAATCAGACACAAAGTATAAGCAAATAAATGTGCAGGTTTATGTGTTTACAATGTGGGAATAGTCTCATTTGCAGTACAATGGTTTCCCTCAAGTATGATTTTACTTCCATATGTAATAGTCATTTGTTATTTGTAGTACACACCAATTTCTTTGCTATTATGCTAAGCATGAATGATCTAATCTACCATAAGATGATTTCTCTCCACTATCACTTAAAGCGCATATTTGTGTCGAGGCGCGCCGTAAAACCCATACACACGACCAGTGACACAAACGTAATTATTTTCTTCCAGACAATAATTATTTTTACATATTCAGGTTTTGAAACAAAACATACAAATACATTTTCTTCGAGTTAAACCTATGTATAATCTTCAATGATAATTGTCTTTTTTTATATCGGGATAGTGAATATGGCGGTTAATATAACTTTAATCCATATTAATTTGTAATACTACTAACTTAATCAACAATTCTTTATCTGTTACAGAAAAAGCAGAAACGCAGCAACATCTGGCAGTGTAGTGTCCGAGGGAAGAAGATCCGCTGCTGTGCTCGTGTTATACAGGTTGGGGATGAGTTCCAGCCCGACAACACCCCACACCAGCACGCCGGTGACCCATCGCTGTTGTACAAGAAGGAGTTGAACCTTAAGGTTAGTGTATGGTATATTGATGCAGTAAAAAAATCTTAAGTGATATAATTAAGTTAATTAAGATTAAGTCAATATTAAGCTAATACTGTGGTAAATATATCTATTATTAAAGTGAACAGAAAATATTACTTTATTGTGCTTGCATATACCAAAGTACATGTTCTACGATTAGAAAACACTAGTGATATAATTAAGTTAATTAAGATTAAGTCAATATTAAGCTAATACTGTGGTAAATAATTATATTTATTATTAAAGTGAACAGAAAATATTACTTTATTGTGCTTGAATATACCAAAGTACATGTTCTATGATTAGACAACACTAGTACATGTATATTCATAGGAGCCCTATCAGTGTGTGAACTTGAACTTGTCTTTTGCAGATCAAGGCAGAGTCCAGCCGTCATATCCAGTCGTCTGCTGCCACCATCGTAGAAGAGGCCATGCAGGATGCTGGACAACGCCCCAACCTCCCAAAGCCGACGAATCTGGTGAGAACAGCGAACCGACAACGCCAACGAATGCGACCTTCAGAGCCAAAGGACCTCCACTTCGAGATCGACCACGACTTCCTGGGGTCCGAGCAGTTTGTGGTTTTCGACCTTCACCTTGGGAGAGAGCGCCACATCGCCTTTGCTACAGAGCAGCAGCTGGCAGTCCTGAAGACAGCACGGCGCTGGTTCATGGACGGCACGTTCAAGGTAAAAATGCAAACCATATTTTAAGATTCAAGAGTGCAGGTCTTTTCTTTATAACGTAAAGTGAATCTGATGCATTTTGAATAAACAGTCTGGCATTATGTCGTCAAATGGCAATAACTGGGTACAATTAGCATTGAATCGGGATGTTCCAAAGTATAAAGAAATGTTGCATACTTTGCATAGTTTGCATAGATATTTGTAAGTAATAATATATTTATTATAATCAACAGACATTTTAAACCCTTTATAATATACATAATATATTTATTCCTTATATTTGTTTATTTTCAGGTGGTCAGCGACAACAACCCATTCAAGGGTGGTCAACTGATGTCCATCCATGGGTTTGTGACCAGAGATGGTGTGAGTAAGCAGGTGCCGCTCCTCTTCGTCTTGATGTCACGTCGTCGGTGTGAAGACTACACTGCTGTCCTGAGGCGCTTATCGGAGGTGTTGGGAGAGGTCGCTGTCGAGGGTTTCGTTATGGACTTTGAAGCTGGTAAGTATTTCAAATTAACATTAGAAAACTAATAATCCAGTATAAAAGTAATATTGACATTCAACAAACTTATAATTGACACAGGGAATACGCTGTCATGGTCCTCGTTAACATCATATTTTTTCTCCAATAAATACATGTATACCTGAAAAAAAAAAATTAAGATAAAAAATTAAATGTTCTAAATGAGTATATAATTTCCCTAATTTTATTATTATTATTTTCAGCTGCTTGGCAAGCTGTCCGTGACGTCTATCCCGGTAAGCAGGTGAAGGGCTGTCTCTTCCACTGGAAGCAGGCCGTGTGGCGACACGCTCAGGAGATGGGACTGAAGCCGGCCTACGAGCAGCGGGGGTCGATTCATGGGTACATCCGGCAGCTGTTGGCGCTCCTGTTCCTGCCAGTCCACCACATCCCAGAAGCCTTTCACAGACTGGAAGCCAGGGCCAACTCTGACGGACTCCAGGCCTTGGTGGGGTACATCAGACGCCAGTGGATTGATTCAACACTGTTTCCTGTGGAGGACTGGTCGATATTTGGGCATACAGTTCGGACGAATAATGACACTGAAGGTAAGCATAAGGACAGCAGTACTTCTTAGTTAATCTAATTTCACAATATATGGTTAAAAGGTTAAAAAAATAAGCTTACAGTGATTTTTAATTAATTTTCATTACTACCTGTGGCTTTGGACAGAGGAAAAATTACAATATATAATCAAGACTTGCTATAATTGGGAATCAATGACTTGTGTCTCCACACAGTATAACAGTATACAACCTCAGTGTTGTTATACATGTATATTCTATCAGGTATAATGCCATTGACTTATATTTCTATATTGTGTGTTTTCAGGATGGCACAACAGACTGCGCAACAGGACCCGTGGAGCAGGACTGTCTTTCTACCTACTGGTGCCAGTGCTGCGGGCAGAGGCAGAGACTGCGGCCAGAGACATCAGGCTAGTGAGGGATGAGGGCGTCGGACGGGACCAGCGGGCAGCATACAGACGGAATGAGGAGCGTATCCAGGAGATATGGGACAAGTATACCAGTGGGGAGTACAGCACTGGGAAGATGCTGCGTGCCTGTTCTCATGTGATGGGACCTATGGATTAGTGTATGACATAAGAGTATGTGATGGTGACAATGATGATTGATGATGGTGACTGATTGATGATGATGGTGACTCATGATTGTGATGATGATGATTATTGATGACTCATGATAATTATGATTCTATTTGATATGAATGTGATTGATATGAATGTTCATTGATGATGGTGACTGATTGATGATGATGGTGACTGATGATTGTGATAATGACGATTATTGATGACTCATGATAATTATGATTCTATGTGATATGAATGTGATTGATATGATTGATTGATGATGGTGACTGATGATGCTGACAGGTGATGATGATGATATTTGATTATTATGTGCTGTATAAATGTGCTATTATTATGATTTGAAGAAAAAATAAAATATTAAACATATTTTATTCTCTTTTTTTATTGCCATTCATTTTAAATGGTGCTGTAATTTGAATCCCATAGGCAGGAATGGAAACCTTGCAAACAGAAGAAACTATTATTATATATTTATATAATATTTGCATTAATTGGTACATTTATATTATACTGTCTGGTTCCAAAATGGATTTCAGATTTTAAGTTATTCAGCATGGGCTTATTAAAAAAAGAACTTTAAAACCTTTCAAACAGAACAAACTTTTATTATATACATTTGTAAAATAATTTAAATTAATTGGTATACTGTCTGCTTCGAAAATGGATTTCAGATTTTAAGTTATTCAGCATGGATTTATTAAAAAAAAATAACTTAATAATTAATAATAAAATAAACCTTTCAAACAGAAGAAACTATTATAATACACTTTTATATATTAATTTAAATTAATTATTACACTTATATTATTCAGTCTGGTTCCAAAATGAATTTCAGATTTTAAGTTTGAAGCATGGGTTTATTTAAAAATGAACTTTAAATACAATGGGTCTACATCCATGGGGATTTAATTCAGCATGGGTTTATTTAAAAATGAACTTTAAATACAATGGGTCTACATCCATGGGGATTTATTTTTTTCTGAAATCCTATTGAAAGATGTTAATGGTTTTACATAAATGGTCTTAATTTAAAAAATGACTATTTAATTGTTCCCCACATAAAGTTAGTTGTACACACTAATAACTTTCTATAAGACATGAAACTCTGACATAACTGGCACTGGATCCCTGGAATGTTACTGGAATGTAGTTGACACCAGTCACACCACTCAATTAAGCTTGAGCAGAAGATGAGAACTTGATAATTGACAAAAATTTCACAGGAATTTATGACAGGCTGGAATTGGAAAAGAATTTATCACCTGTGACAAATATAGTCAATATATACCAAGCAAATGGTCTGTTTGAATCAGTCTGAGGCATAGCTTAAGGAAATTCATATCAATTCATGCCTATTTTCATTCAATGTTAGTTATAGTATTTGAAAATAATTTTATGGCAAGAATAATTCATTTAACTTTAAGATGTTCAAATGATACATACAAATTATCATTTAAACATCTTAAATACACATTCATGCCATGAAATTATCTTCAAATACTATAACTAACATTGAATGAAAATGGGGGAGAAATGACCAAACAAATAGGTGAGAAAAGACTAGGGGAGAAATGACCAAGGTGAGAAAAGACCAGTTACCCTCTCTCAAGAGTATCTCAATTTAAGTATTCGGGGTATCACTTATTCATTCATGTTTTTTTCTAGGGTCATTCGTTTTGTCTGGAATCTAACATACATTATAACTTGTCTTTCAACTAAAAAGATACCAGTTGGGTAGATGCGGATGACGTGAAAGACGTTTCTGAGACTACAGCACAATCAGAATGGAAAGATACTTATACATAAAAAGCGACGAAAGCAACGCCTATTTTTCAGAGAATAAGCCATATCGTTTTAAAGTTCACTTGAGCTTACCATTGTGTTTAAACGGCAACTGGAAAGTGGCACTGACTGAGTTTCGCACTGTTGACGATTCTGAATCTAGAATATCACGAAAACATGTAATTTTGACCCCCTTAAACCCCACCTTTATATAGTAAAACTGGGGTTTACATTAATTTCTTATTTCTGCTCAATAACATAGATTGTGGGTACTCGTTAGAACCGCCTCGGCGAGGCGGTTCTAACGAGTACCCACAATCTATGTTTTGAGCAGAAATAAGAAAAATATTTGAATTTTTTTTATCTGAAAATTTTCAGTATATTTGAATAGGCATGTTTTCGTAATGCTAGAACAAAGACAGTGGATGCTCTGTACATTTACAGCGACCTTTGTAAAAAAAAGCATCGTACATGGTGTAGAACAGCCGCTGTTAAGACGATTGGATAAGAACAAATCTAAAACGGTGGGATTATATGCTCGAAACCCCTTACTATCTACCCGACAAAAAAGAAGGAGTTGAGAGAACTTGAAATTTATATGAAATCCGCAGATGGCTCATTCGTTTCAGAGTTGAAGGAGTCGTTGCATTTGACACTTCACTTGAAACAGTATCCGTTTTTTGTTAATTAAATTAAATAAATAGAAGTCTTGATGAAACTGTACGTTCCGAATCCGCAATTGGCGTATTCTTATGTCAAAAAGGTATTCCCTATTCGGTGTCTTATTGTAATTCTCTGGTGAGACTTTACAAACCTGCTGAACAGCACAAAAAACGCAATACTGTGGAGTAGAAATAGGAGATGTTATGAAAAATATGAAGGTTGTGGAAGAACCATCAAAAAGGTATGCTTAAAGGACAATATTGGTACAGTCGGATTACAGTGTAATTCGCAATAAAATGTTTCAATTAAATCGATCATTAAATTATTGTTCAAATATACTTCAGTACAGGCAAACAGATTACGCTGTAATTCATAATGAAATGTTTTAGAAAACCCAATCGATTACGCTGTAATTCATAGTAAAATATTTCGGTACAACCGATTACGCTGTAATTCATAATCAAATGTTTTAGAAAAACCAATCGATTACGCTGTAATTCATAGTGGCAAATAAATTCTTGGAATGAAAGAAAAAAAATGCCAACCCGAGAGCCTGTGCCGAGATAATAGCTTGGTGGGTTGGAGTATTGTAATTCTGGATACGTGTACATAACTTTATATATGTCATGTATAAATTTGCATTTGTACATAACTATATATAGGTTTTGGACACAATATGTCCCAGAACCCTTAGTTTCCATATATATTCTGGGAAGGGCTGCTGTTTGTGACTGTGACACTCCCTGGACTTTTCTCTTACCCTTTTTTCCTTTCATAGTGTTCTGAAAACTGTGGTTGATATGTGACTTCAAAGGCAGAGTAAGAAGGTTAGCATGTTATAAGGTAGACAACCTGCAAAATGATAAATCCCACACACATTACGAAAACATGCCTATTCAAATATACTGAAATTTTTACCACCAAAAAATGAAAATTTTCAGATAAAAAAACTCTGATATTTTTCATATTTGTACTCAAAACATATATTGTGGGTACTCGTTACGAGGCGGTTCTAACGAGTACCCACAATCTATGTTTTTGAGCAGAAATAAGAAAAATAATGTATACTCCTGTAAACCCCAGTTTTATTATATAAAAGTTGGGTTTAAGGGGGGTCAAAATTATATAGGCATGTTTTCGTGATGGATCGCGAAGTCAGCGCCTGGGGCAACAATCAAGCTTATGTGCAACACTAGTTGTAAGACGACCAATGTTGTCTACCTTATAACATGCACCAAGTGTGGAAAACAATATGTTGGTGAAACCGGTGATCATGTGAACCAACGGATGAACGGCCACCGGGTTAATTGGAAACACAAGCCACGCCACGCTTTGTTGCTTAGACTATAACCCTGAGTGGACAGATCGAACAAGCAAAGCAAGAGAAAGCTATTGGATCCGACGTCTGAACACTCTACGACCATATGGGATCAACCAGTAGAGGGATCATTGTTCCTAAGTCAGGGCATGCGACAGCTTATGTGGAACGTTTTGTTCATGTGATTTTACTTAAGTCGGGCCCATTTGCCTTACGTATTGGTGAAAAACACTCAGTTTGGTGTATATCCCTTTCGGTGTAAGGTTTATGTGCATTGTATATATTGCGTATATGGGCACCATATACACAATATATACAATGCACATAAACCTTACACCGGCACATATACGCAATATATACAATGCACATATACCTTACACCGAAAGGGATATACACCAAACTGAGTATGGGCCCCATATACGCAATATATACAATGCACATAAACCTTACACGGAAATGGATATACACCAAACTGAGTGTTTCTCACCAATACGTTGTTGACAGTAAAGATAAGCTTTATACGTTTTGCACATTGTGTTGACACTGAAGATAAACATTATATTTTTTGCACGTTGTGTTTATGTGATAGTTTACATTTCACATATATCTAAACACGATCACAATATCAAGCCGCAGCGGGCCAGGTAACATGGGCCCGAAAAGGGCAAATCTTTTATTCGTAAATTTTACATTTTAATGTCATTTTTTAAAATTGTAAACCTCTGTAGAAGGCGAAAGCCGAAAGGCATCAGGTAAACAAATCATTTGCACTGTTAATGATTAACTCTCAACATATAGTTTAACGCCTATCATTTAGAATCCTTCCTGGATCCAGTGCTACCAAAAAGATTTTTTTATTAGATGTTATGCTCCCTCTCCCAACTTGTATAAATATATATATATATATATATATATATATATATATATATATATATATATATATATATATATATGGGCACCGCTCCAGGAAAACCGGGCTTAATGACAAATTTTTCGATATTTAGTTTTTTGTAAAATCTTATTCCCGTCTATAAGTGAAAACCGTTCGGCGATATTTCTTTTATTTTTTTTTAATTCTACAGCCGTTTGATTGATAGAGGTAATTCAAACAACTTTAATGCTTTGACGTCATTATTACGTCACAATTTTATCAAATAATGTATTTTAAAACGTCACATAACTAAGCAAATAGTGTGCTATTCAACAATATTAACAAAAGCTACATGTTTTATAAAGGGGGGGGGGGGGGGGGGGAATGGGGGCTATACCATACCATGAGAAACAGTGAAAATGATCCGGGATTGTTGCGAAAAGGACCCGTTCAAATCGGCAATGTGCTTCGTTTTCCATTTTGTCGTTCTGACAAAAAACAGGAAAGACTAAGCGTAAGTAGCAAGATACCAGGGCCCAGTTGTTCAAAGCGTCGTTAGCTTAACGAGCTCGTTAAGGGTCATTTCGTTAACTGTTTTAGCGGATTCAATATACAGTATTCTGATATTTTTTGCTGGAAAAATGTGAGTAGCTTTTGCATTGCACTGCAAAAGCTACTCACATTTTTTTCAGCAAAAAATTTCAGCATATTTGCGTATCACTCGATGTAAAGTTTAACGAATCGTTAACTAACAACATCGTTAGCTTTGAACAACTGGGCCCAGATATCTATGTTGGCAAACTGGATGCATAACTGTATTGTCGGCATCGTTGAAAACACTCACATGCAATTACTTTTTGCGAAAATCTAATCTTTTTCACTCTTTTGTAAGAAATAGATTTCCTCCCCTCCCGCTCCCACTACCCCGCCACCTTGACACTAGAACCAGAGAGAGAGTTCATTGTTCACGGTCAAGCAATCAATAAAACCACACTACTGGTTAGGTAAAGCCGGACACAAAAAAGGTTTGGTAAAAGGGCCTGTCGAACGGACGGACAGTTCTTTATAAATAATCCTGTTGTCTTGATAATCCGTTCGGCTGAAAAACGTGTGGCAGGACATTACGAGCTGCATCACTATCTCTTTGACCGTGCATAACTGCATGGTTTGAAAACATACTGAATGCAGTGGTACCCTGTGCGTTCAGATCAATCTTCTTGGCAGTTTAATCTGTATGTGCACTTTTCGACAAGTAAACTCATAAACATACATATTAACAATTAGATCTGACAACATCAATTAGGGTTAGTTGATAATTATGATTTTGGATGTAAACTGTAACCTTTTCTCCCCTGAGGTTCTGGTGGACTCTGTCTGAATTTGGGACATACCCATTGCTGCAAATTGGGGTGACATCGAAAAAAAGAAAACAAAAAAGCGGAATTGCATAGTAGATTCTGATGAGTCGGCTCGTTACGACCAGGGTTTCCCGTGTCACTAAAATACGCGAGACTTGGTCCCTTTTTGACTCTGATGTCCCCTAAACCTTCATCTTAAAGAGGCATTGATGTCCCCTAAATTTGTAATATTTTCTGTAAAATTCAAGCGATCAATCCTTGAAATTACCTAATATTTCCCCTAAAGTATGGGACAAAAGAGACATATGTCCCCTTAAATAAGTTTCTGAGGGAAAACCCTGGTTACGAGCTGTCTCATCTTGATCTTCACTGTTTGCATAGGCAACTGTTTGGTCTACAGAGTTAGAGTTAATCGGAGGGATAACACATGCTAAAATAATTTGGTTAAAGGATTTTGACACATTTCTTATAATAAACTTAAATGCTAAACCGTTTAAAATGTATGGATATTTCTATTAAGAGACACTTTTCTGGGAAAAAATAAGAGAAGTGTCTTCTGCTGAATTAGCCCAGAGTGGTAAAGCTTAAGTCGAATTATTAACAATATATCACTAATTTATTGATATACTGTTTTATGCTTGGACTATTGTTAGGTGTGATCACTAGTATTCCACAATAATCGGAGGGATAACACTGGCTAAAATAATTTGGTTACAGGATTTGACACATTTCTTATAATAAACTTAAATGCTAAACCGTTTAAAATGTATGGATATTTCTATTAAGAGACAATTTTCTGGGAAAAAAAATAAGAGAAGTATCTTCTGCTGAAGTAGCCCAGAGTGGTAAAGCTTAAGTCGAATTATTTACAATTATCACTAATTTATTGATATACTGTTTTATACTTAGACTATTGTTAGGTGCTCTACAAAGAATATCATCACGAAAACAGGCCTATATAATTTTGACCCCCTTAAACCCCACTTTTATATAGTAAAACTGGGGTTTTACAGGGGTATACTTTATTTTTCTTATTTCTACTCAAAAACATAGATTGTGGGTACTCGTTAGAACCGCCTCGCCCAGGCGGTTCTAACGAGTACCCACAATCTATGCTTTGAGCAGAAATATGAAAAATATAGAGTTTTTATCTCAAAATTTTCAGTTTTTGGAAATGAAATTTTCTGTATATATTTGAATAGGCGTGTTTTCGTAATGTGATCACTAGTATTACACAATAAGATCACAGAGAGAGAGAGAGAGAGAGATTTGGGGGGGGGGGGGGGGGTGGGGGGGGCGGGGGGGGGGGAATCAATTGTATAAATACAACATACAAATGAACTTGAATGCTAATTAATATTTTGAAAACCTGTATCATTCAAGATCTGTTCAAAATTAAATGATAAAAAAAAAAAAAAAAAAATGAATAGCTTTTTTGCAGATTAGACGAATAGATAAAACCCGGGAAAAATATTACTTTTACCCGGGATTGTTTTACCCGGGATTGAACTCGGGTCGCGAGATTCATATCACGGTACCGCAACCACTCAGCCATCGGATCTATTGCTGTGTATGGCGTTCATTTTAAATGTATTTATATGTATTCGTGGCTATTTTCTAAAAAGTCAAGCTAAATAAAAATCTGTAAATCTGCTACAACTTAAATATATGATTTTATAAAACAAAATAATGGAGAAAAAAAAATAATAAAAAATTGAAGCCTGCAAATTTAAGGCTCAAATAGTAGCGGGTGCGGAGCAGTAGAATATGCATGCATTGCCATAAAATTTGCAACTCAAATCTCGTGAGACCAATATTTTTGTATCAGTTACAGTATCAAAACCCGGTTAGGAAATAATATCAAACGCCAGGGTAAATCTGATTTATGAGAGACTCAAAATCGAATTGATAATTTCGGCTTAACGGTGAGCTTCAAGTCCTCGATCGAGTGATAACGTAACGAAAGCAAACAAAGTCAAATAGATCAATTTTATATACATTTTATTTGTACAAATGTTGAAATTTAATATCTCTACATTTCTATCTTTTGGCCTGACACCTGCCTCTTTGTAATATAAATGTTTTGTTAAAAAATTTCATGTAGATCTAAATACAATTCACTTCCGTGTTTACAAACCGCGGCAAACGTCAGACGAATTACATGACGTCATTAAATCGCTGTTTTTCTAACGTCATCAAAAGTGTCATTAAGCCCGGTTTTCCTGGAGCGGTGCTCATATATATATAAATATATATATTATATATATATATATATATATATATATATATATATATATATATATATATATATATATATATATATATATATATATATAATTACTGTAACGGAATAGTGTTCTACAGCCTCGCTGTGGAAGCCGGCTTTTATAGCGACACTAGTAGAGTGATTGGCTTTTTTACGAAGTTAAGCAACGGAGATCGTGGTTAGTACCTGGATGGGTGACCGCGGTACTTGACCGTACAAGATCGGGTTTAAAGTTACATTGGTGGCAGCGGTGGAAATGAAGACAGTGTCCTTAGTGTGTTGCATAGGCTCCGCCCTCGGATTTTGCCTTGTGAGGCGTGTGTGACTTCGGGACGAAGCCATCATCATCATCATCTTCATAAATTGCCTCCCTCAGTACTTGAGTATTCTCGCAATGTAGTTGGAGTGGCCCATGCACCCCGAATAAAAAGTGGTATGTACAGTAGGTTAAAAACATCTAAAAGGTAAAAAACGTGGGGGCATCTAGGATGAGAGGGTGGCCAGGTGACTCTGGAAGGCATCCAGCGTTGTCTGGCTAACGGCTGATTGTGGAAGTTGTTTCCATAAGACGATGGTACATGGAAAGAAGCTGTTCTGGTACACGGAAAGAAGCTGTTCTGGTACCCTGCAAAACGTGTCTGGATTTGTTGGAATCTGGTGTCATGGCCACGGGTCCTGCCTGTCTGTGATGATGGGGTCAGATAGGTCTCGGCTGGTATATCCACTAGCTGATGTACAATGCGGAACATCATGGTCAGCCTGGCTTGGTCTCTGCGCCTTTCCAGGGTGTCCCAATTGAGTGACTCCAGCTCTCAAGTCAAGGGAAGAGGGGGAGAAATGTAACGGAATAGTTTATATATCACTTCTACAGCCTCGCTGTGGAAGCCGGCTTTTATGGCGACACTGGTAGAGTGATTGTTTTTTTACGAAGTTAAGCAACGGAGGTCTCAGTTAGTACCTGGATGGGTGACCGCGGTGCTTGACTTCGTAAAAGACCCGGTTTCACGCTACAATACCAAACTCTTCATCATATACATTATTTTCAGAGTCACATGTATCAGACACAGAAGGACTAAAGATTCAGTACTAACCAAATTTTCCTCCTTTTATTCCCATAGAATCGGCAGAAGAAAGAAAAATAACACTTCGTGGAATTATGGGTGAAGCCAAAAGTTTTGTTTTAAATTATTTCGTAATTCTGGACAATTGTTAGTTGAAATTACGAAAAAAAAAAAAAAAAAAAAAAAAAAACAGGCCGATAACATTTTTAAAACCATAAAATTCTTCAACAGTAGTCAAAGTTACTCCAAATGCTTGTCTTGTTTCGTCCAAAGGTGTTCGCCGCCTAAATAAAAAGGTGTCAGTGACGACGAAATTTCTGCGAATTTCATAGGAAGATTCAAATGAAAAAAAAATAAATAAAAAAAAAAATAAATAAATAAACGGCAATCTTTAACTAACAAACATTTTTGTTTTCACCTTTAATAATTTTAAGAGACCAGACAGAATTAAAATTGGATTCCTTCGATGTGAGGTGACTGCTTATGTTCGCACCTTCTTTGATGCTTTCATTGTTAACAGTACGGACCAGGAGTTAAGATGTAACAGAGACCCAGTCTGCGGTAACTGGGCTGGCCCAGAGGTGGTTGGGTAAGGAAAAGGTGTCACGTATCTTGCATCTCCGGGGCGTCCAACTGGTATTGGCTTACAGTTGGGCAGGCCTGCTATCCTTGTAGTGGGTAAGGGTAGACGGGGAATGTTTTTATTTCTTCTGTTTCTTCACTTTCATTCCTGTTCCTCTTTCTTCCCTGTCCCTCTTCTTTCATCTCCTCTACTCTCTCTTCTATCTCTTTTCTCCCTTTCTCTGGGAGACGACACAAAATGACCCTCATGGTTGACGTGTCGTTAAACTCCAACACAATCAATCAATTACAGTTGGGCAAGGCCTACTATCTTTGCGGCAGGTAAGGGTGATGAGGAATGTTTTATTGTTTCTTCACTTTCCTCTTTCTCCCCTGTCCCTCCCTTTTCTCTCCTCTACTATCTCGTCTATTTTCTCCCGTTCTCTGGGAGACTACACAAAATGACCAAAAGGTTTGGCGTGTCGTTATCCCAACCGCCCCGCCCGCTCCCTCCCCCCCCCCCTCCCCCCCCCCCCCCCAAAAAAAAAAAAAAAAAAAAAAAAAAAAAAAAACTGCGCAGACCCAGTTGCTCACGATGCAAAAATCCAACAAAATGCGCACACTGTTGACAAGGTCATAAAGCAAATTCAAAGGAATGTCCTGTATTGCACAAAGGAAGAGGAATTCTAAAATTGAAAAACAAACGATATCTCTTTTGTTGAGGCGAGGAAAATTGTTGAACAACAAACGGTAAATATTACACAAAATTTTTGCAGCATTGCTAAGTCAGACACCCAGTCTGTTAAACTCGTCTATGCTGAAACGTAGAACATCAAACGGTAAATATTACACAAAATTATTCCAGCATTGCTATGTCCGACACCCGGTCTGTTAAACCCGTCAGTGCTTAAACGTAGAGCGAGTCAGTTGAATACTTAAATCTGACGGTATAACAAAGCCACCATCCATACCTCAAAACATTGCACATACACAATAATCATCTGCAACTCGAGACATCACAATCGGCCAAACCTTTCGACCAGGCCGACCGGGACACCTTTGGCCGAGTTGGCCGGGAAAGCTTTTACAGATAGTCTAAGATACATCGGCCGAAAGACCAAAAAGGATTTGGCTACGGCAAAATCTACAGATAAACCACACCCTCCTAGGCCAAGGCCGAATGTTAAGGAGAGGATCCAGTTGAATTCGGATCAGAAGCCAAAAGGATCGGAAGAGCCCATCAAGCTGCATAATAGATTCAGTCCCGTTTCAGAAATGGAGTCAGAAAAATGTCCACTTATCCAGGCTCTATAGTTTCCAGTCTAAAATTTCATAGTTTGATAACATTCGCTCGATTTGAAACACAAAATAATGCACTGGAATTGTCGAGGGCTTTAGCCAAATTACAATAAAATTCTTATACTATTATGCTTTTAGACCCATCTGTCTTTTGTCTATAGGAAAGCATCACTTTCAAAGGTTTCAGTTTGTATAATTATATCCATACTGACACGTTTGTGACACCAGATGGTCAGCGTCTGGTGGAAGCTCAATCTTATCCTCAACGAGAAATTTAGCATATAACCAGGCTTAAAGCCGTTGCGGTTTCTGTCACTTCGGATAAAGAGATTACTAATTGTTCTGTGTATATACCTCCGAATGTTCATTTAGAAACCGAACATTTTGACACTGTACTAAAATTTCTTCCTTCTCCCTGTGTACCTGTATATTTAGTGGGTGACTTTTATGGTGACAATATCCCTTGGGGATCCACCTATAAAGTAAATGGAAAGGATTTAAATGTATGCTAAAGACCATCACCTTGTCTATCTGTCCATTGGATCCCCATAGAGGTCGGCAACATTCTTTCGTTGAGATTGATCATGAAATATTTTCTACGGTCATTCTCTCCCTTCCGCTGATTCAAGAAGGGCAGTTGTCAGTTTCTGGCGAAAGAGTGTGCACAAATACTAGTTAACCGCTTAGAGGACTAAGCCTGCCCAGTAAACGTGTGGTTAGGTAAACTGACCAAGCTCCACATGACCCCATTGGGTTAACTGGGCCGTAAAACGTCAACATAAACAAATTGGATCCCCATAAAACCCACTTTATTGACGCGCCTGCTTTTAGCACGGTGCGATACAGAGATCTGGTTTTTCGTCTGTTCGTCTGTTAACATTTGTGGCAATCAACATTTGTGTCAACCCTAACTTGTTTTCTCAAATACTATAAAGGCTACAATGATGGTACTTGATATAAATTGACACTTAGGGATGGCAGCTCCCAGTAGTACCCATATTTGACTTCGACCTATATTTCACGGTTTACTGGCTAAAGTTTCCGCGGGGGAGGTGGGGAAATATTCACTGTTTTCTGATATCTGCTCTAAACAGATTGTTGGTACTTGTTAGAACGTCCTCAATAGCAGTGTACCCCTAATCTATACTCTAAGAAAAAAAGATAAAACTCCGTTTGTCTGAAATTATTCGTTTTTATACGCCCGTTCGAAAAAACGGGACATTCTTTGTAACGGGGTATGGCGTCCGTCCGTCAGTAAACTTTTTCGTTTCCGGCTAACTCCTCCTACAGTTTACATCCGAGCAAGTTGAAACTTGGTATATAGTTAGACCATGATGTGGCGCAGCGCATATTATTTCGGGGTTACAGTCCACCAAATGTTTGCAGAGTTATGCCCCTTTGAAAATTTCTGTTTTTTCATTTCCGTTTAAATCCTCCTACATTTTACATCTGATCAAGCTGAAACTTCATGTCTAGTTAGACCATGATGTGGAGCAGCGCATATTATTTCAAAGTTACAGTGCACCAAATATTGGTAGAGTTATGCCCCTTTGAAAATTTCTGTAAACTTTTTGTTTCCGGCTAACTCCTAGAGATTACATCGGATCAAGCTAAAACTTGATTTGTAGTGAGATCATGATGTGGAGCACGTTACAGTTCACCAAATATTAGCAGAATTATACCCCTTTGAAATGTTCTATTATTTTATTGTTTCTGGCTAAAACCTCTTCCAGTTTACATCCGATCAAGCTGAAACTTCATAAATAGTTGCACGATGATGTGGAGCAGCGCATATTATTTCAAGGTTACAATGCACCAGATATTGGCAGGGTTATGCCCCTTTGAAAATTTCAGTAAAAGGTTTACAGTCCACCAAATATTATGTTCTAGCTGAAATTTCATTAAGAGTTACACGATGATGTGGAGCAGCGCGTATTATTTCGAGGTTACAGTGCACCAAATGTTTGTAGAGTTATGCACCTTTGAAAGTTTTTCGTAAATTTTCGCAGGATATTGTTTAGAGGTAATAGTGTGCAAATTTTATTTTATAATAGGTATATTTTTTGCAAATAACTAAAGTTATGGCCATGTGGGCTAGTTTTAATTTTTTTTAGCATCTTCTTTCATTAGATTTGCAAGGAAATGTTGCCATTATTAAATCTATACAAGTACTTTTATTAAATGATAACAGAATTAAGAAGCTTGATTAATGTCAAAACTTAGAAACATAATTCTTTTTGGATTTTTTTTAAATACTCTTCTGAATTGGCTGCCTTGAAAAACAAAAATAAAATCAGTATAAAACAAGTTAAAGGTTTCCAAAAAAAAATTCTTGCAGCATTTGTTTTATTTTATTTTTTATTTTTATTTTTTATTTATTTATTTTTTTGGGGGGTTATTTTTGTTTTATTGTTTGGTCCGATATTGAAGTATAGAAAAAACAAATCAGCCAAAGACTCATTTGAGCTTAAATTATATGACATGCTTCTGTCGTGTGTCCTCCGTCCGAAAACACTTCTTCCTAGATGCAGCAAACTTCTCCCTATTTTTCTAGGAGGGAGAAATCACTTCTCCTTTAATTTCTGGGCTGCCTTGGACCTTTAGGTTACAGTTCACCGAATATCAGCAGAGCTATGTGCCAATGATTTTTTTTTTTTTTTTTTTTTTTTTTGTGTGTGTGTGATTTCTCTTTTTTTGTGATTCCTCTTATAGTTTATATCTGGAGCACTGAATTATACAAGAGCCAGTTTATGTGCTACATCTTATTACTTGCCACGGGCGTATAATGCCCTGCTTGGCGGAGCTCTTGTCTCCGTTTTCAACACTGTGAAGACCGAGGTGAAGACACTGAAGTAAAATTTTATGCTACTGAATGCAGGTCAATATATTGAACTGTGATATACCTTTTCATTTAGCATCATGCTATTACAATAATCAAATAAAATCGTCGTATCGATACAACCATTTAACTCTAATAATTAAGTGAATTATAAAGCGTACTTTGCAGTGGCTGCTGTCTCTACGTAACTCACCTGGTAGCGTTAAAAATCTGAATAGATAGATAGGCCTAGAAGAGTATTTTATAATCTCCTTTGCTACTCTTCTGCGATAGACACCGGTAATAAAAAAAAAAAAAAAAAAAAAAAAAAAAAACGGGACGCTGTAGCCATTCCCCATAATTATCATGTATTATAAAGATTTCTATCCCTAATACAAACCTAGATCAGCCATCGCGTTTTGCGTCGTCTAAAACGCGGCGTCTGATCTGGGTCTGTACTGTTTGCCGCTGTCCTTTTATATTTTTATGGGACGTTAGGCTTAAGAGGCTATAATATTCTATTCTATTCGTTATCCGGTGCATGACGACTATCTCAGCAGCTGCTTCCGGTTCGGTATAATTCTTGAATTAGATGTGTGATTAGCTCTCCTATATTTGCGGACCGTCAAGACAACCCGCAATAAAGAAGGTACATGTTCTGTAATCTGAAGATTACGAAATTGTTGACTATGCACTTACAGGGTTATGTGCCGTTATTGGATCGAATATGGTATTCAAATGTTAGGACTAGTTCGGTATGGGATTAAGATGTCTGCATATTTACCCTATTGAAAAAGTCTTCGGAATTCCAAACACATTTCGCTGGTATTCTACAGAATTTCCACTGAAACTTTCACTTCCATTGGAATTCCACAGAAACCCAAACCGATCGGTAGAATGTTTTTAGCTCACCTGAGCAAAAGCTCAGGGTGAGCTATTGTCATCACCCTCTGTCCGTCGTCCGTCGTCAACAATTAGTTTGTTAACACTCTAGAGGTCACAATTTTGACCCAGTCTTGATGAAACTTGGTCAGAGTGTTTGCCTCTATGAAATCTAGGACAAATTCGATACTGGGTTACTTGGGATCAAAAACCAGGTCACAATGTCAAATCAAAGGAAAAACTTGTTAACACTCTTGAGGTCATAGTTTTGACCCAATCTTGATGAAACGTGCTCAAAATATTTGCCTCTATAAAATCTAGGTCAAGTTCGAAACTGGGTCACTTGGGGTCAAAAATTAGGTCACCGGGCCAGATCAGCAGAAAACCTTGTTAACACTCTAGCGCTCACATTTTTGAAGCAATCATCATGAATCTTGTTCAAAATGTTTGTCTTGATGATTTCTAGGTCAAGTTCGAAACTGAGTCATTTGGAATCAAAAACCAGGTCACCGGGCCAAAGCAGCAGAAAACCTTGTTAACACTCTAGCTCTTTCATTTTTCACGCAACACGCAATCCTCATGAATCTTGCTCAAAATGTTTGTCTTGATGATTTCTAGGTCAAAGTCGAAACTGGGTCACTTGGAGTCAAAAACAAGGTCACCGAGCGAAATCAGCAGAAAACCTTGTTAAAACTCTAGCTCTCACATTTTCTACCAATCATCATGAATCTTGCTCAAAAGGTTTGTCTTGATGTTCTGGGTCACTTGGAGTAAAAAACTAGGTTACCTGGCCAAATCAGTGGAAAATCTTATCACTCTATCGGTTTCATTTTTGAAGCAAACATCATGAATCTTGCTCAAATGTTTTTCTTGATGATTTCTACGTCAAGTTCGAAACTGGAACACCTGGGGTCAAAAACTAGGTCACCTGGCCAAGTCAGCGTAAAATCTTATCACTGAAGCGGTCACATTTTTCAAGCAATCATCATGAATCTTGCTCAAAATGTTTGTTTTGATGAGTTCTAGGTCAAGTTCGAAACTGGGTCACTTGGGGTCAGAAACTAGGTCACCGGGCCAGATCAGCAGAAAACCTTAACACACTAGCGCTCACATTTTTCAAGCAATCATGAATCTTGCTCAAAATGTTTGTCTTGATTTCTAGGTCAAGTTCGAAACTGGGTCACTTGGAGTCAAAAACTAGGTCACCGGGTCAAATCAGCAGAAAACTTTAACACTCTAGTGGTCACATTTTTTTAAGCAATCATCATGGATCTTGCGCAAAATGTTTGTCTTGATTCGAAATTGGGTCACCTGGAGTAAAAAACTAGGTCACCTGGGGTAAAAAACTAGGTCACCTGGCCAAATCAGTTGAAAATCTTATCACTCTAGCGGTCACAGTTTTGAAGCAATCATCATAAATCTTGCTCAAAATGTTTGTCTTGATGATTTTAGGTCAAGTTTGAAACTGGGTCACTTCGAGTCAAAAACAGGTCACCGGGCCAAATCAGCAGAAAACTTTGTTAACACTCTAGCGGTCACATTTTTTAAGCAATCATCATGAATCTTGCTCAAAATGTTTGTCTTGATGATTTTTAGGTCAGGTTCGAAACTGGGTCACCTAGGGTAAAAAACTAGGTCACCTGGCCAGATCTGCGGAAAATCTTGTTAACACTCTAGTGGTCACATTTTTCAAGCAATCATGAATCTTGCTCAACATGTGTGTTTTGGTGATTTCTAGGTCAAGTTTGAAACTGGGTCACTTGGGGTCAAAAACTAGGTCACCTGGCCAGATCAGCAGAAAACCTTGTTAACACTCTAGCGGTCACAGTTTTGAAGCAATCTTCATAAATATTGCTCAAAATGTTTGTCTTGATGATTTCTAGGTCAGCAGAAAACAACACTCCAGAGGTCACATTTTTGTCTTGATGATTTCTAGGTCTAGTTTAAAACTGGGTCACTTGATATCAGAAACTAGTTCACCTGACCAAATCAAAGGAAAACCTTGTTGATGCTCTAGAGGTCACATTTTTAAGTGATCATCATGAGTCTTGCTGAAAATGTTTTTCTTGAAGATCTCAAGGTGATGTATAGTTTTCTGTCCAGTGACTCTCTTAGGTTTTCCGTTTAGGTCAGTTTCTCAGTAATTATTAGTCTAACAGAGTAATAATTGGTACTTGTGAAGTGTTTGTGTTTAGGTCAGTTTCTCAGTAACTATTGCTCCTACAGCCAGTGATACTTAGTACATTCATACATCTTAGCATGGCCTATGAGTGCAGTCATCCATATTTGACCTTGACCTTTATTTCACAGTCCATTAGACATGCTACATTGTCTTACTTGTTAATATAATCATTTTGAACTTTGATCAGAATGGTTGCCTCGATCAGTTCTAGATCAGGTTCTCAAAGTGCTATGTTGCTCAGGTGAGTGTTACAGGGCCATCATGGCCCTCTTGTTTCGTTATTCCAGTGTCATTGGAATCACAGCAGAATACCAGTGAGCATTTTCCAATGCCAGTGGAGGACTTCTAATCTATTGTTTCACCGGCAATGGAATTCTGACAATTTAAGCCAGTGCTTCTGGAATTGTAAATGGAATCATTTCCAGTACTAATGGAATTCCAATATATTATTCCAGTGTTGTAATTGTGACTATTGTAATTATGTCAGTGCCACTTGAATTCCAATGGATTTTTTTTTGAATGAACAAATTCCTGTGGAAAATTCTACTACTATTAGTTGAGTAGTTTATGGAATTCCATTGAAATAATGCAATCTATAATAACGGTAAGAATTTAAACTATTGGCATTTGATTTAATCATTTCATGAAAATTCATAGCAAACAACCATTTCATAATGAAACATAACTCAATTTCCATGCAAGGTTGAACCTCACCAATTCCCTGAAGGCAAACAAAGTTAATTTTTACGAAATGGAACAAAATATATGACAGTACTGGTATTCATTGGATAATGTCATGTCCTAAACTTGACCGCATTCTGGCACATACATGTGACGTCATGATGATGAAAACTTTTCAGAAATACTTTTGTCATACTCCATACAAAATGTATATAGAGGGCATTTATTAGATCTGCCTCACCTAGGTAATTCTAATGAGTACCCATAATGTATGTTTTAATGGAAAAAGAATAAAAAAAAAAAAAAAATCACTTTAACACTCCAAATGAAAAGCTTTTTAATTCAGAACATTTTCACCCTAATTTACATTACATAATCCTTGTATTTTTTCCGGCATTTTAACTAAACGGCCTGATCTTGTCTTATACGACGACGTTGTTGTTGTCATCGTATCTGTTACCGTACCGTTTTCCCGATGTTCCCGAATGCTCAGATCTGACGTGGTGTTTCTGGGTTCTCGTGATAATGATGTTGATGCCAACGTTGTTTCAGTGTCTGACCTGCTATCTGGTACTTGATCAGATGGAAATCTTGCAGACGTGGTCTTAAATGTCTGCGATTTTGCCTGTATTGTTGACCATATTAATTTTTGACAACATACTATCTCGGTATTTGGTGTGCTTCCATTACAGTAGCAGGTTTCCACGACTTTTCGTGCTGCATAACAATATTATCGCCAGGTTTTAGTGGTTTCAACGGTTTGCTACTACGATCATATCGCTTTTGTTTTTCCTCAGTTTCTGAAACTGTATTTATACGCCCGTTTGAAAAACGGGACCTATTGTGTTACGGGGTATGGCGTCGTCCGTCCGTCCGTAAACCTTTTTCGTTTCCGGCTAACTCCTACAGTTTACATCCGATCAAGCTGAAACTTTGTATCTAGTTACACCATTATGTGATGCAGCGCATATTGTTTCGGGGTTACAGTCCACCAAATTTTCTCCCTATTTTCCTAGGAGGGGGAAGTCACTTCTCCCTCAATTTCTGGGCCAGCTTGGACCCTTAGGCTACAGTTCACCAAATATCAGCTCCAATGAAAATTTTTAAACATTTTTTTGTAATTCCACTTACAGTTTATATCCGGAGCACTGAATTATACAGGAGCCAGTTTATGTGCTTTAGCTTATTACTTGCCACGGGCGTATAATGCCCCGCTTGGTGGAGCTCTTGTTGTAACCATAAAATTTACATTGTATCGCGTGAGACAAACTTCTATAGGCATTATAGATTAGAATTTTATCAAACAAGACCCTGACAATTTTGTTTGGAAAAATAAATACTGCTGTTTAACTAGTTTTAAAGTGTCACATTTTATAGTTCGACCATTGTATTGTGTGAGACATCCTTTAGACGTGGATTAGATGTTTCTTAAACAAGGCAATGACTGCTTCGTTTGGAAAAAAATACTGCTTTCTTTTTAAGAAAAAAAAAGATGAACCTCCGTTTGTCTGAAATTATTCGTTTTTATAACCATAAAATTTACATTGTACAGCGTGAGGTAAACTTTAGGTATTTTTGATTAGATTTTTATTAGCTCGTCGGGACTATGTCCCTGGAGAGCTTATGTTGTCACCCAGGCGTTAGCGTTGGCGTCGCCATCCGCGTCGGCGTCCGCGTTAGCACAATGTTTAAGTTTTCAAATGTGTGCATAGATTTTTTAACTGTTTAAGGTACTGCCTTCATATTTGGCCTACACCTACTTTAGGGTAAGACCTTTCAATAGCATACACCCCCATTCCCAAAATACTCTTTATGTAGGTCAAGGTCAGTTCTTATTTTGTCTTTTACACCCATGTTTAAGTTTTGAAAAGTGTACATAACTGCGGAAGTTTTCAAGATAGAGCTCTAATATTTGGCCCACACCAGCCTTAGGGTTAGACCTTTCAATAGCACACACCTCTTTCTCAGTTTGACCTTCTGCCTAGGTCAAGATCAGGTCACACTTTGTCATTTGAACCCATGTTCGAGTTGTGTTTAAGTTTTGAAAAGTGTTGAAAACTGCTGAAGTATTCAAGATATTGCTTTAATGTTTGGCCCACACCAATAGTAGGGTAAGACCTTTCAATAGCTCAGACCTTTTCCTCAGTTTGACCTTCTGCCTAGGTCAAGGTCAGGTTATACTTAGTCATTTTAACCCATGTTAAAGTTTTGCGTTTAAGTTTTGAAAAATGTTCGTAACTGCTAAAGTATGAAAGATGCTGCTTTAATATTTGGCTCACACCTACCTTAGGGTAAGACCTTTCAATAGTACACACCCCTTTCTCAGTTTGACCTTCTGCCTAGGTCAAGATCAGGTCAAACTTTTATCATTTATAGCCATATTTAAGGAAAGTGTAGTGGCTGCTGAAGTATGTAAGATAAAGCTTTCGTATTTCACCCACACCAGCCTAAGGGAAGATGTTTCAATGACATATACCCCATCCCTCAATTTGACATTCTGCCAACATCAAAGTCAGTTCCTACTCTGTCATTTCAGCTATGTTTAAGTTCTGCATTTAATCTTTAATATTTAAAGATTGTTTTCTCATCCGATCAGCCCTTTCC
Source organism: Anodontia alba (assembly GCA_964016985.1). Classification (NCBI taxonomy): domain Eukaryota; kingdom Metazoa; phylum Mollusca; class Bivalvia; order Lucinida; family Lucinidae; genus Anodontia; species Anodontia alba. The sequence goes on from OZ024835.1 coordinate 50,723,329, forward strand.
GGCGAGCTGCGTTGTCTTCTGACAACTCTTGTTAAACAAGACCCTGACAATTTTGTTTGGAAAAATAAATACTGCTGTTTAACTAGTTTTAAAATGTCACATTTTATAGTTCGAACATTGTACAGTGTGAGACATCCTTGTTTTCTCTTACCTTTTTTTTAAACAAGACAATGGCTTCTTCGTTTGGAAAAAATACTGCTTTCTTACTAGTTTTACGGTCTTGTATTTCATAGTAGAAAAAAGAAGCATTCTTGATTTAGAAGTTTTGGAACAGTACCTGGCTTTTTTTTTTTCTTTAAACTGCCTTTGCCTAGTTGCTCTTCTTTTGCCCTGAACATTTTGTCCTTTGTCATTTTCATCTTTATTTTCGTGATTATTTTCATCATTGTTGTCAGTTTAATCATGATTGTCTTGATCGTCATTAGCTCCAGGCAGAAGTTAGCAACTATCGTTTAACTTTTCCAAACTAAACGTTTTGCAATTAGCATTTAGCAATCAAAATGACACTGAAGTTTTTGCCTGCCTAGCATAATAAGATAAGTTTAACGTTTTGAGGCAGGGTATTTATAATTGGTATGCTTATTCATAGCCGTGTGTGTATTTGTACTTGAAGTATCGTTCTAGAATTCGAATTGTGTTTCGATTGTGAGGAAAACGGCCACACGTTTTGGGCTGCGTTATAAAATATTCGTCCTTTAAATTAGCGATGCTCGGTCAGTACCTTTAGGTTAACCGTTTGTGAAAAAATCCCTCCATAACGCCGTTAGACGTTTTTTCCTGTCTTGATAAATTGATTGATGTTAATTAGTATGGTTTTAAAGGAGGAGAAGATTCTCTAGTGCACAATATCTCAAGGAGTAACTGCAGTAAAACGATTCGAAGTTAAACATACGGAGATTGTAAAAACACAAACACCTTTGCCTTTACATTCAATTCAGTTTCACCTAAAACAGTAAAAGTGGCATACTTTGAGTCAACGTAGAAGTCTCTACATACCAAATCCATTGCGTTTTCATAATTGCAAAAAAAATATGGACACCATGAGAAAAATGTTCTAAAGACCCTGTCTCTTTGAATGTGTTAACAGTGCTGACTCTATAGAATGCCGAATTTGGCACAAAGAAAAAGAAACCTTATATATTAAGTTCACCATAATATTTCTTTCGTTGAATCGCGGAAACTTGTTGAGTCCCTAACTCCAATTCCTGGAATCATTTATGCCAACACTACCCATCTTCTATGGAAAAGATTTCTGTGGTTGATACTACCACTGAAGAAATACAGAAAGCTTCCAACGTCGTCTCCGTTTTCCTTTTCTCCTCCGATAGCCTCTTTATAGCCAATAAGCTATCCTTTGTACTTAAACACAGTCTCCCTTTCGGAATACGTTGGTTGCGAAAATGCCCTTTCCTGTAACAGGGAATTGCAAATATTGAAATATCCCAAAGCTGGAAAAAAAAACTGGCAGATATTATCGAATATATCAACAATGGCCTGGTCGTACGAAGCCAAAGAATAATCTTTTTTTCTTTTTCTTCTTTGTCTTTTGAATATGAAAATTCAAATGTAAAACATGACTGGAAATGCAGTTAACTCTTTACTTGGTTGTTTTGATCGATTATGGAGAAATAATTCACTCGTGTTCTAAGGTTTGTTTTAAAAAAACTCATTCGCTTCGCTCACTCGTTGTTTTACACGCAAGCCTTAGAATTATTTCTCCGTAACCGATCAAAACAACAAAAAAGCTCTATGTAAACTGGTCTATTTTCCCTTAATATCAGCAAATGGTACATACCAGATCAAACGGTTCCTATAGATTAGTTTTAAAACGTTTCATCATATCATTTATTCACCTGTTCCATTGTAAATGTCTGGGCACTCAGTATGACTGCCCAGCACACAAAAATGGCTTCAAACACTGATTTTACATAAGTATTATGCATTTTTGACATGTATATAGTCTTACGTTGGTGCCACAGGCTCCCAGGGTAAAATGTTTTAATGCTGAACGGAAGCTCTTGTCCCACTTAGCATTCAAGCTAAAAGAAAAATGGTACGAGAAAAGTCCAGGGAGTGGCACAATCGCAAACCGCAGCCCCTCCCAGACACCAAGAGGAAGAGGAAACAGACAAAACCAAACAAGCGCAAATAGAACGAACGTACGAAAAGCACTAAGATTAGCACTCTTTTCCCCAAGCGAGGCAGTCGCAATGCTAAAAGGACTGAAAACACAAGAACAAAATAACACAAGGTAAGACAAGACAATCGCCTTGTAGAATAAACCACAAAGCAATAAAGAAAAAGACTAACACCGGGACCACCGCCTTAGAACGGTTAGTAGAAGTAGAGGGGATTTAAAACACTTTTACAGCTGGGCAACTTCACCCTACGTCACGATGCCACTCTTGATCACAACAAGTAAAACAGAAATGAAAATGGGCAGCTGTTGAAGGTGACTAAAATGCTAGCACCACAACACAACTAGTAAAACAGAAAGCAAAGTGGGCAGCTATTGAAGACGGTGACCACAATGCTAGCATCACAACACATATAGAAAAAAAAAAAAAAAGCAAAAAAAAAAGCAATGCGGGAACCACAAAGCTACAAAGAGTAAGAACAACATCAGGACCGCACCGTCTAAGTTCCAGCAAAATTGCTTCAAACCTTGATTTTATACATTTTTTTTTTTTTGTATATATTTTTGGAAAATAAACAGCCCTTTGGTGGGGGTCACAGGTACCTGAGATGACGAGATGACATGTTATATCACCCACGGGAAGCCCCTTGCCCCGCTAAGCATTCGAGCCGTTCCAACAAAGTGGCTTTGAACAATGATTTTATACAATAGTTCACGCATTTTTGACATGCTTATAACCCTGGGCAGGGTCTCGGGTGCCCAGGTCAAAATGTTTTAATGTTCAAGGGATGCCTTTTGTCTTTTAAGCATTCAACCCAAGTTTAAACAATGATTTTAAACAATATATATATATATATATATATATATATATATATATATAGAGAGAGAGAGAGAGAGAGAGAGAGAGAGAGAGAGACAAAAAATAAAAGTCAGATTCCACCACAGTATAAATTTATTTTAGGCTAACCGGTTTCATGTATTAACAATTTTCAAAGCCATAAATAATGTAATTCTGGCGGCTCTGCTTAAAACACGTCAAAGCGAAATTAAATCGGGTTTATATTTTTGAATGAAAATCTTTTCTTTCTCTTTTTGGTCTGTTATGCTGTCGCTGTTCATTTTAACGAAAGGAAACATAAAATATTTGGGGTCAGTGTTTGAGCAAGAAGCAATATGTCCACTTACCGGGTTCATTCTTAAGTGTTCATGTCTTATATGTACGTTATGAAGTGTGGTTCTGTTTCGTAAGTTGTTAGTTTCTCCTATGTAATATTTTCTACAATCCCGGCATTCAATGACGTATATATATAATCCTTCTACCAGGCTTAGGGCGACCAGTTTATTTATTATCAATTAGATGGACCTTTTGTATATATCTTGTTCTCTGCTTTTGCATTATATCAATAACATATGTTTATGCTTTAAGTACATTAAATCCCTGTTCTGTATTTAATTTTCTTCTAAATGCTCCAGGTTAAAATATACAAAAAAAGTTGGACCCCTTAATATTTTACATGTACTTAATCTGGCTTAGGGGAACCGTGTATATATGTGACATTAGGGGGAACAGTATATATGTCCTATTGGAGGGATATATAATTAGGGCATTAAGGGGAACAGCGCATTTGTTATATTAGGGGGAACAGTGTATATGTGACATTAGGGATAAGGGGAAACAGAGCCACCATGAGTGAGTCCCAGTATGACATAATGAGAAAAATAAACCTTTACAAAAGTTGTGGAAAAGGCTGCATGTCCAGATGTTAACACAATCAAGGTTTCGTCTCCATTTTGAATGGTGGTTGGTTGGGTTCCGCTCAATGGTGCAAATTTAATTCCAAAATTAAAATGATTAATTATGATGATGAACGCTCAAAAGGTGATTCGTCTAACCCTCTTTAAGATTGGTAATATAATTATAATCCAGTTTAATTATATTGGCTGAGAGTGTTCGTGTGATCCATGGGGATACTTAAGGGATTTTCCCGCCACCCTGCACAGTATGTGGGCCTAGTGGGTAGCGCACTCGACTTTCAAGCGGGATATCTTGGGTGCGAATCCCGTTCGAGTGGAGACAATTTTCAGATCATTAGTACCCCTAAGCTCGACGTGCCCTGGATTGAATATAAAGTGGACAGAGCGGCGCTTGGTGACAGACAGCGGCACCAAGTATGCATAGGTGATCCATGAAAGCAAGGCTGTACAAATACATCTACATAACAATTGCCGCTGCATCTGTGTGCCTTGGGTGCCTGGTAGCTTTAAAAATCCGCACAGCAGTAGTACTCGGCGGGCTGAATTTATTTCGTTGTGGTGATAAGACAAGAAGTTTGAAGAACCCTCCCGCCTCCCTAAATGTTGTATTGAAGTCTTTATGATTGTAATATTTCATTCAGTTATTCATCTTGTTTTCATGGAATTTGTTCTCGTTGTCATATTGATTTGTTTATCACTTGATTCAGTTTATCATGTTGATAAAACATGTCTGCATTTATGTATTTTGTGCTTTGATATAGGTATGATTGATGATAATGACACAATTTCATATATTATTTGTGTGAGATTGTAATACCTTCACTGGTATCAAGGAATAAATTCTATATAAAGTCTGGAATATATTAGATGATACTATCTGACTGGTTTGTGGCCCAGTTTATGGGCAGCATAATTGATCATATATTAGACTTCTTCTATATAAGGCATAATGATACTGATTAGTCTTCACTGCTTTTCCCTGGGAATTAAACTTTCCGCCTTGCCCAGGCCCTGGGGGCTCAATTCCCACTGGGAACGTTGCTAGCTTGGTGAGCAGTAATCGTCCCCTTTGGGAAGAGCGAAGAGTAAATACCACCCGTTTGCCGGGGGAAGCAGCCCGTAAGCCGAAAGAAGGGACCCTGGAGGTTGAGAGTTATTGGGAGTTTGGTCTCTCCTGATGGCTCAACACGCCTCTTTGGCCTGGATTTCGGTGTAGAAGGGTGTTCGTGAGACCCGGCACGGTCAATCGGCTGGTCGCACCAAGCCCTAGGAAAAATCTTTTCTTCTCTTCCTTGTCTTTTGTATCACACTGATACTCACCGTTTGCTCTTAAGTCTTATTTCTCAACCTTTCCAATCCGAAGAAGGCGACGGCTCAACGGGTCAATCGTGTAGCGTTTTGCTCGTGCGAGTATATCTTCTGTGTATCTCTAAGCACAAGTGAGTAGGAAGGCCACTCCATTTATGTGTTCCCTTGTTGGGGCTCCGTGCATGGAGGACGAATTTTAATACATCTTCATGGGTTTGATAAAAGAAAAAGAACTAGACAATGTCCAGACTTTGGTATTTCATATTTTGACGATAGCACTCAACCTCCAACTACCTCAAATGATACACCTGCTCAACATTTTCCGCGCTTCATTTTAGTTGAAAGAAAATAAGAGAACAGAAAGGTAACATCTTTTTCCCCGTTTGTAATACAAAAAGTAAAACAAAGTATAGCTGGTGAACCTGAAAACATAAAAAAAACTACACAGGTCGAATCAGCTGTTCATTGAGGTATCCAAGAAAGCCCATGCCGAGAATCTACTTCGTGCACAACCGGCACAGTGGCTCAGTGGTAGAGCGTCCGCTTTGTGACCGGGAGGTTGCGGGTTCGATCCCCGGCCGGGTCATACCAAAGACTTTAAAAATGGTACTAGCTGTTCTTTCGCTTGGCGCTCAGCATTAAGAAAGTAGAGCTAGAACTGGTCAGCTCAGTGTCAGTATAATGTGACTGAGTGGAATATCATGTCAAAGTGTCTGGGGCGTGATATTTCAGTGAGGCAGCACTCTAAAAATGAGCATTGAGCTCCCTGCCACATCCAGACACCGTCGCGATATGACTGAAAAAGGTTGAAAGCGACGTTAAGCCCAAATCAAACAAATACTTCGTGCACAGACTTTTCACGACTTGAAAGTCAGAGTGTACCCTCATACCTCGCTGAATTCCTCAAAAGGGGTAATTCGTTGGCCCGAATTGAGGAATTGCGGCGAGGATGAGATTCTCGAGGGCGCAAGGTTTCAAGGAGCAACTGGAGTAAAAAGATTCAAAATAAAACGAAATGGAGAGTTAAAAGACACAAACACCTTTGTCTTTACAAAGTTGCATACTTTAGAGTCAATGTAGAAGTTTACATACCAAATCCTTTGCGTTGTCGTAACTGTCAAAATTATGGACACCATGAGGATAAGTGTTCCAAAGACCCTATCTGTTCAAAATGTGGTCAAACAGCCGAACACCAAAAAAGTAGATGTAAAAACGAAATACACTGTGTAAATTGTGGTGAAAAACTCAGTGCTGATTCTAAAGAATGTCGAATTTGGCACAAAGAAAAAGAAATCTTACGTATAAAGTTCATCAGAAATATTTCTTTCGTCGAAGCGCGGAAACTTGTGGAGGCCCCTTCCCCAATTCCTGGAATTAGTTATGCAAACATCACCCAGTCTTCTAGGAAAAAAGTGTCTGTGGTTGATACTGCCACTCAAACTGATCCAATAACTGTTCTCGACTCTGCAGTACAATCAAATACAACAAACACAAACAGCCAACCAGAAGAACTGCAGAAACAAAAAGTTCAAAGTAACATCACAAACAGAAATCAAACAAAGACACCTATCGATGAGAAAACAACAGAGGTTGGCCTGAAAAGGCCACCATGGAGATGATAAAAATAGACAAAAAGAAAAACAAGCAAGATCACCATCGAGGAAAGACCCATCTAGGAAAGACCAAACAAAAATAAAATCTTGTCAAGACACACAAACACCAATCCCATCAAACAGAGAACGAAAAGGTGCAAGTGATGCTATTCAACAGCATAATAGATTTGGATCTTTGAGTTACAGTAGCGATGATACTTTGGAGAAGCTCCATATCGCCCACAAACTACAAACAATAGATCGAGATCATCAGAACACACACGCCAGTAGCAGTAATACCAGATCAAAGTCACCAATAACGTATCCTTAATTTCTAGTCTAACTACAAACTGTTCACTCTAAAATGAAGTCAAATCACAGAAAAATACAATGGAACTGTCGAGGTCTAAGGTCAAACTATAATGAGACCTTATTACTTTCATCCTTATTGAGTCCATCAGTTTTTTGCTTGCAAGAAACTTTTTTAAAAACTGATGATCAATTAAATATCAAAAATTTCAATACATACGATTACATATATTCAGAAGGCCAGAGGCCGTCTGGTGGGAGCTCAGTCTTAGTTCACTAATGCATGCATTGCCCACTTTTGCACTTTTACTCCATTTTGTGACAATATGGCCAAGTTGTCCAAAGGTATGTTTTTTCGCGTTGTGGTTCATATAAAGTTTGGGTCACCTTGGTCTTTAGAGTATTTGAAAGAATGGGGACAGTACAGAAGAAAAATTGGGATTAGTATCAACCATCATATAACATGAATCCAATTCATCCAACAGTTTGAAGATAGTAAAGCCTTAAAAACTTTAACACAAAATGTTAACTTGATAAGTCAGTGACCTTGACCTTAAGTCATGGAAAGGGGTAGGGATGGCACTGATGAATATTTTGGACCACTACCTATCATTACAAAATATATAAAAACAACCCCAAAGGGTACACAAATAGTGAAGCATTTACAACTTTTAACGCAAAACTTTAACATTTGTGGGCGCCGACGCTAACGCCAACGCCCACACCGGGGATAGTTCTGCCTGAACTTTGTTCAGGCAAGCAAACAAAAAAGAGTTCAAATAAAACAAACCTGTTTGCGCCACCACAGGTTTATTTCATTCCCATAGTTGTAGACAATTTCTTGCCTTTGCCATATTTCACGAAGGGCAAACAGACAAAGGTATTCTGTGTCATTGAAGACTTTTAGTTTCATTGTAGCATTGCTCTGTCGTCTTCCGCATCATTCACATACTGGCAGATATGATTTTCTGTTCCTCCTGCATCATACTGAAATTGGACATAACCTGAGAAAACCTGTCTTTGGAACTCTTTTTACATTTCATGGGTTGATATCTTATTAATCATAATTCAGTTCAGAGTTTTTCAAGCTTTTTATTTGACCTCAGTATGTGGTCTAGTTATAAAGGGACTGTTGAGGAACAACCATTTGACAAAACTTTAAAGCAATGTGAAGTTCAGTGATTTTTTTACTGCGAGTCCGGAGTCCTAAGGCTATACTCATAGTTTTCTGTGGGGACACGCTTTATTTCATAGCGAGACCCAGGACTCGTAAAAATAACAAAATAATAAAGGAATAATCAATATTTTGTAATGGACTGTATTTCTGTAGCAGGACTCACTTGAATTTATCTTGGTGAGTCCCTGTGACTCATGGGACTCATGGGTATAAATTTCTAAATAAATCACTGGACGTTAGGAAGTTATTACTAAATTTTGTCCAAAATACACTGGACAGTCAGGTAGATAATGGTTTTAGGTAAATGCAATGTATTTCATGTGTGGAGTACGACATGCAAAATAGATATAGAGATGCCTCCATACTGATCAGCTGGGGATAATTCTCAAAAGTGGAGACAAGCTCCATATCGGGAGACTGCCTCCATATCGATAATACAAGTTATGATGAAAAGTTTATATATTCTCTTATTAACAAATGTCTCTCGATCAGGAGACTGTCTCCGAGTTATTTGTAGACTTCAGTGTCTCTTTTTCGGGGGACAGTCTCCAAATCGGGGACAGAGCATAAGTTTACTATTTTTTGGGACTGTACTGCGCATTTTACTTTGAAAATGCGCATCTTAGTACACATTTCAGAGTTACCAGTGTAGATATGACAAACTTTTATCCGTTGCATCAAAGAAATTTACCGTTGCTTTTCCTGTCAAATTTCGGAAATGTGCACCCATGTGCTCACCTGATTGGTATATACTATAACCCCATAAAGTTCAATGACTTTAATAGGACACAATCTACTCTATAACAGTTCCGGGTCTCTTGATAAAATTGGCTTTTTTAAGCCTTCAGTAACATTGGAGTAACGATAACCACAACAACCAAGATATAAATACTGTGCATATGTTCTATCAAATGCTATATTTAGATTTAAATACATACGCCATGAACTGTACATATGATCATCTCTGGTTCAGTAAATACAAGGACTATAAACAGGGATAGTATAGTATGCTGTCATAAATACAATAATGCATTGAAAAAGAATTGAGGCAGTGGTGTTTGGCATAGTCTTCGGTTTATTTCATCTGTAAAACATGCAATATGAAAAGGATTTAGCAATATACACCAACTAACTATAACAGAAACAATAATTTTATGTTTTTGCCTCCATTTACTAATATCGATATATAACGAAAATTGTAATCTGATCCTTTGAATACGTTCTGTACATTTACCTGCAATCACAGACGCGTGTCATTAGCTGGTCATTTGTTTTTTAAACATTGACCACAAGGTTTCTGTTGTTAGAGTGATTTCACTATTTACAGCCATTCTCTTATAATGTAGCACTGACTCCGATATCATATAAATGACAACACCCTAGCTGAAGCACTGCACTCTGATGTCATATAAATGACAAATTACGTCATTTTGACAAAAAATTTGAGAGATTATGCGATAAACAAAAATCTGGAAAACAATTGCAGAAGTTCGCACCTTTTTGTCTGAGCATATATCCCACGTGTTGTTGCGAAATTCAAGATTTAGTAACCAAAAGCTCGTTTTTTTTTTTTCGTTTCCGTAATTGTGGTTGTACTTACATTATGAATCATACGAGCTCTAAGAGTATATTTAAACATGAAAAATCTGTCAGCATAAACAATCAAACATAGGGGTGGTGATAGCACCAAAGACCAGTACAATATAAGAACCAACTTTAGTTTGTTGAAACTAAAGCTTTAAAATTTCTATCGAGGTGATGGGGATGGCATTGGTGGAATTTCTGAACCAGTATCTAACATCACTAATAAAGTATTAAAACGAAAAACATGAACATATGGGCCACAGCGAGAGAAAACGTACCTTCTGACAATATTGTAAAGGTAAACAACCCTGAATATTTTCAAATGCTCAATGTTTCCAGATTACAAAAAAAGTTAAGAGAAAAGTCCAGGGAGTGCCACAATCACAAACCGCAGCCCTTCCCAGACCCCAAGAGGAAGAGGAAATCGACAAATCCAAACAAGCACAAATCGAACAAACGTACGAAAAGCACTAAGATTAGCTCTCTCTTCCTCAAGCGAGGTAATCGCAATACTAAAAGGAATGAAAAACACAAGACCAAAATGACACACGGAAAGACATACAACAAATCGCCTCGTAGAATAAACCACAAAGCAACAAAGAGTAAGACTAACACCGGGACCACCGCCTTAGAACGGTCAGTAGAGTAAACCACCGTGGGGTTTAAAGCACTTTTACAGCTAGCTAACTTCACCCTGGGTCCCGATGCTACTCTTAATACAGAAACACATAAAAATTCGGTTCGCATAAAGGCTCCCAACTAAGTCAATGCATCAAAGCGAAAACACCAAAATCAAATTAATCATTATAATAAACAAAGACGAGTAAAACACTTTATTTCATGTAGAAATTCCAAGGTTTTACTGAGTTATGCAGTATTTCAGACATGTACCCTAATTGATGTCATTTTCGAGAATCATGATGTCAAAGTGACAAGACTAATTTAATTTATTGACTGAAAAGGCTTGTCTAAAACCCTTACTTACAAACTTTGTCTAAAACCCTTACTTACAACAGTTTGAAGATAGTAAAGCCTTAAAAACTTTAACACAAAATGTTAACTTGATAAGTCAGTGACCTTGACCTTAAGGTCATGGACAGGGGTAGGGATGGCACTGAAGAAAATTTTGGACCACTACCTATTATCATAAAATATATAAACAAAACCCCCAAAGGGTACACAAATAGTGAAGCATTTGCAACTTTAACGCAACATTTTAACATATGTGGGCGCCGACGCTAACGCCAACGCCCACACCGGGGATAGTTCTTCCTGAACGTTGTTCAGGCAAGCAAACAAAAAAGAGTTCAAATTAAACAAACCTGTTTGCGCCACCACAGGTTGATTTCATCCCCATAGTTGTAGACAATTTCTTGCCCTTGCCATATTTCGCGAAGGGCAAACAGACAAAGGTATTCTGTGTCATTGAAGGCTTTTAGTTTCATTATAGCATTGCTCTGTCGTCTTTCGCATCATTCACATACTGGCAGATATGATTTTCTGTTCCTCCTGCATCAATACTGAAATTGGACATAACCTGAGAAAACCTGTCTTTGGAACTCTTTTTTACATTTCATGGGTTGATATCTTATTAATCATAATTCAGTTCAGAGTTTTTCAAGCTTTTTATTTGACCTCAGTATGTGGTCTAGTTATAAAGGGACTGTTGAGGAAAAACCATTTGATAAAACTTTTAAGCAATGTGAAGTTCAGTGATTTTTTTACTGCGAGTCCGGAGTCCTAAGGCTATACTCATAGTTTTCTGTGGGGACACGCTTTATTTCATAGCGAGACCCAGGACTCGTAAAAATAACAAAATTATTAATAAAGGAATAATCAATATTTTGTAATGGACTGTATTTCTATAGCAGGACTCACTTGAATTTATCCTGGTGAGTCGCTGTGACTCATGGGTATAAATTTCTAAATTTCTAAATAAATCACTGGAAATTAGGAAGTTATTCCTAAATTTTGTCCAACTGGACAGTCAGGTAGATAATGGTTTTAGGTAAATGCAATGTATTTCATGTGTGGAGTAAGACATGCAAAGTAGTTATAGAGATGCATCCATACTGATCAGCTGGGGATAATTCTCAAAAGTGGAGACAATCTCCATATCGGGAGACTGCCTCCATATCGATAATACAAGTTATGATGAAAAGTTTATATATTCTCTTATTAACAAATGTCTCTCGATCAGGAGACTGTCTCCGAGTTATTTGGAGACTTCAATGTCTCTTTTTCGGGGGACAGTCTCCAAATCGGGGACAGAGCATAAGTTTACTATTTTTTGGACTGTCCTTCGCATTTTACTTTGAACATGCGCATCGTAGTACACATTTCAGAGTTACCAGTGTAGATATGACAAACTTTTATCCGTTGCATCAAAGTAATTTACCGTTGCTTTTCCTGTCAAATTTCGGAAATGTGCATCCATGTGCTCACCTGATTGGTATATACTATAACCCCATAAAGTTCAATGACTTTAATAGGACACAATCTACTCTATAACAGTTCCGGGTCTCTTGATAAAATTGGCTTTTTTAAGCCTTCAGTAACATTGGAGTAACGATAACCACAACAACCAAGATATAAATACTGTGCATATGTTCTATCAAATGATATATTTAGATTTAAATACATACGCCATGAACTGTACATATGATCATCTCTGGTTCAGCAAATACAGGGACTATAAACAGGAATAGTAAAGTAAGCTGTCATAAATACAACAATGCATTGAAAAAGAATTGAGGCAGTGGTGTTTGGCATAGTCTTCGGTTTATTTCATCTGTAAAACATGCAATATGAAAAGAATTTAGCAATATACACCAACTAACTATAACAGAAACAATAATTTTATGTTTTTGCCTCCATTTACTAATATCGATATATAACGAAAATTGTAATCTGAACCTTTGAATACGTTCTGTACATTTACCTGCAATCACAGACGCGTGTCATTAGCTGGTCATTTGTTTTTTAAACATTGACCACAAGGTTTCTGTTGTTAGAGTGATTTCACTATTTACAGCCATTCTCTTATAATGTAGCACTGACTCCGATATCATATAAATGACAACACCCTAGCTGAAGCACTGCACTCTGATATCATATAAATGACAAATTATGTCTTTTTGACAAAAAAAATTGAGAGATTATGCGATAAACAAAAATCTGGAAAACAATTGGAAAAGTTTGCACCTTTTTGTCTGAGCATATGTCCCACGTTTTGTTGCGAAATTCAAGATTTAGTAGCCTAAAGCTCGTGTTTTCTCGTTTCCGTAATTGTGGTTGTACTTTACATTATGAATCATACGAGCTCTAAGAGTATATTTAAACATGAAAAATCTGTCAGCATAAACAATCAAACGTAGGGGTGGTGATAGCACCAAAGACCAGTACAATATAAGAACCAACCTTAGTTTGGTGAAACTAAAGCTTTAAAATTTCTATCGAGGTGATGGGGATGGCATTGGTGGAATTTCGGAATCAGTATCTAACATCATTAATAAAGTATTAAAACGAAAAACATGAACATATGGGCCACAACGAGAGAAAACGTACCTTTTGACAATATTGTAAAGGTAAACAACCCTGAATATTTTCAAATGCTCAATGTTTCCAGATTACAAAAAAAAGTTAAGAGAAAAGTTCAGGGAGTGCCACAATCACAAACCGCAGCCCTTCCCAGACCCCAAGAGGAAGAGGAAACCGACAAATCCAAACAAGCACAAAACGAACAAACAAAAAGCACTTAGATTAGCTCTCTCTTCCCCAAGCGAGGTAATCGCAATACTTAAAGGACTGAAAAACACAAGAACAAAATGACACACGGAAAGACATACAACAAATCGCCTCGTAGATAAACCACAAAGCGACAAAGAGTAAGACTAACACCGGGACCATCGCCTAAGAACGGTCAGTGGAGTAAACCACCGGGGGGTTTAAAGCACTTTTACAGCTAGCTAACTTCACCCTGGGTCCCGATGCTACTCTTAATACAGAAACACATAAAAATTCGGTTCGCATAAAGGCTCACAACTCAGTTAATGCATCAAAGCGAAAACATAAAAATCAAATTAATCACTATAATAAACAAAGACGAGTAAAACACTTTATTTCATGTAGAAATTCCAAGGTTTTACTGAGTTATGCAGTATTTCAGACATGTACCCTAATTGATGTCATTTTCGAGAATCATGATGTCAAAGTGACAAGATTAATTTAATTTATTGACTGAAAAGGCTTGTCTAAAACCCTTACTTACAACCCTTGTCTAAAACCCTTACTTACAACAGTTTGAAGATAGTAAAGCCTTAAAAAACTTTAACACAAAATGTTAACTTGATAAGTCAGTGACCTTGACCTTAAGGTCATGGACAAGGGTAGGGATGGCACTGAAGAAAAGTTTGGACCACTACCTATCATCATAAAATATATAAACAAAACCCCCAAAGGGTACACAAATAGTGAAGCATTTACAACTTTAACGCAAAATTTTAACATATGTGGGCGCCGACGCTAACGCCAACGCCCACACCGGGGATAGTTCTTCTTGAACGTTGTTCAGGCAAGCAAACAAAAAAGAGTTCAAATTAAACAAACCTGTTTGCGCCACCACAGGTTGATTTCATCCCCATAGTTGTTGACGTTTTTCTTGCCCTTGCCATATTTCACGAAGGGCAAACAGACAAAGGTATTCTGTGTCATTGAAGACTTTTAGTTTCATTATAGCATTGCTCTGTCGTCTTCCGCATCATTCACATACTGGCAGATATGATTTTCTGTTCCTCCTGCATCAATACTGAAATTGGACATAACATGAGAAGACCTGTCTTTGGAACTCTTTTTTACATTTCATGGGTTGATATCTTTTTAATCATAATTCAGTTCAGAGTTTTTCAAGCTTTTTATTTGACCTCAGTATGTGGTCTAGTTATAAAGGGACTGTTGAGGAACAACCATTTGACAAAACTTTAAAGCAATGTGAAGTTCAGTGATTTTTAGCGCACCTGACCTCTGCTCAGGATGAGCTATTGTGATGTCGTCCGTGCGTCCGTCCGTTAACATTTTCAAACGATTTCTCCTCTGAAGCCGCTGAGCCAATTTTGCTCAAATTTCATATGGAGCCTCCTTAGGGTGGGGGAACGAAAAATTGCTAAAATAGTCGCGGTCCATTGACTAAGATGGCCGCCACGCCCATATATGGTAAAAACCTTTAAAAATTTTCTCCTCCAGAACCGAGAATGCCTTGGGGCTAAACCTTTACAGGAATCATTGGGGACGGGAGGTCTACCGAAATCGCTAAAAGAATTGTCGTATGTTGACGTTTGCTTCCCTATGCATTTGTATGGGTAAACCCTTTAAAAATCTTCTCCAAAACCGAGCATGCCTTATGGCTGAATCTTTGCATATATCTTCGGGAACAGGAGGGCTACCAAAATTTCTAAAATAATGGTCGTACATTGACATTTGACCTTTTTACGGTAAGGTCAATTTTGCTTCCTTGTGCATTGTATGTGAAAAGTGTTCAGAATTTCAAACAACTTCTCCTCTGGAGCCTCTGGGCCAATTTTGCTCGAATTTCATATGGAGCCTCCTTAGATAGGGGGAACAAAAGATTGCTAAAATGGTCACGGTTTGTTGACCATGATGGCCGCCATGCCCATATATGGTAAAAACCTTTAAAAATCTTCTTCTCTAGAACCGAGGATGCCTTGTGGCTGAATATTTGCACATATCATCTGGGACAGGGGGTCTACCAAAATTGCTAAAATAATGATCATACATTGACATTTGACCTTTTTACGGCAAGGTCAAGTTTGCTTCCTTAGGCATTTGTATGGGAAAAAAACATTTAAAAATCTTATTCTCTAAAACCGAGGATGGCTTGTGGCTGAATCTTTGCATATATCATCTGGAACGGGCGGTCTACCAAAGTTCCTAAAATAATTGTCATACATTGACATTTAACCTTTTTACGGCGAGGTCAAGTTTGCTTCTGTATGCATTTGTATGGGCCCCATACATTTGTATGGAAAAAATGTTGATAATTTCAAATGGCTCTTCCTCTGAAGCCCCCGGGCCAGTGTTGCTCAAATTTCATGCGGAGCCTCCGTGGGCAGGAGAATTAAAGATTGCTAAAATGGGTATGGTCCATTCATCAAAATGGCTGCCATGCCCATATATGGTAAAAACCTTTAAAAATCTTCTTCTCCATAACCAAATAAGCCCTGGGTCCTAATCTTTGCACAAATTATGGGGGACAGATCTACCAAAATTGCTAAAATGATGGTTCTATGTTGACATTTGACCTTTTTACCTCCAAGGTCAAATTTGCTTCCCCATTTGTATGGGCCATATACATTTATATTGAAAGTATCGAAGTGACTTGCTGATCAACAGTAGTTAAAACTGTTCTGATTGGAAATCTAAGAGGGCCATCATCTGGTTTATATTTATAATATTTCCCTGCCACTGTGCTGTTTACATGTATAAAATCATGATTCTTCAGAAACCACTTAGCCAATTTCCACCAAATTTCACATTGATCCTTCTGTTGAAATGTGATTGATAGTTTATTCAAATGATCATGCTCCATTGACTGTCAGGCCCATATATTCTTCTTCAAAACTAAGAACTGCTCAAATGATGATATTTTCATTAGTTGCTATGATAGGATTGGAAAAAATGTTGCATTACATCTGCATGTCTGCAGTGGCTATGTCACTCGGGTGAGCGAACCGTGGCCCGTGGGCCTCTTGTTTTACTGCGAGTCCGGAGTCCTCAGGCTATACTCATAGTTTTCTGTGGGGACACGCTTTATTTCATAGCGAGACCCAGGACTCGTAAAAATAACAAAATAATAAAGGAATAATCAATATTTTGTAATGGACTGTATTTCTATAGCAGGACTCACTTGAATTTATCCTGGTGAGTCCCTGTGACTCATGGGTATAAATTTCTAAATAAATCACTGGAAGTTAGGAAGTTATTCCTAAATTTTGTCCAAAATACACTGGACAGTCAGGTAGATAATGGTTTTAGGTAAATGCAATGTATTTCATGTGTGGAGTAAGACATGCAAAGTAGATATAGAGATGCATCCATACTGATCAGCTGGGGATAATTCTCAAAAGTGGAGACAATCTCCATATCGGAAAACTGCCTCCATATCGATAATACAAGTTATGATGAAAAGTTTGTATATTCTCTTATTAACAAATGTCTCTCGATCAGGAGACTGTCTCCGAATTATTTGACTTCAATGTCTCTTTTTCGGGGGACAGTCTCCAAATCGGGGACAGAGCATAAGTTTACTATTTTTTGGACTGTCCTGCGCATTTTACTTTAAAAATGCGCATCTTAGTACACATTTCAGAGTTACCAGTGTAGATATGACAAACTTTAATCCGCTGCATCAAAGAAATTTACCGTTGCTTTTCCTGTCAAATTTCGAAAATGTGCACCCATGTGCTCACCTGATTGGTATATACTATAACCCCATAAAGTTCAATGACGTTCGTAGGACACAATCTACTCTATAACAGTTCCAGGTCTCTTTATAAAATTGGCTTTTTTAAGCCTTCAGTAACATTGGAATAACGATAACCGCAACAACCAAGATATAAATACTGTGCATATATTCTATCAAATGCTATATTTAGATTTAAATACATACGCCATGAACTGTACATATGATCATCTCTGGTTCAGCAAATACAGGAACTATAAACAGGGATAGTATAGTATGCTGTCATAAATACAACAATGCATTAAAAAAGAATTGAGGCAGTGGTGTTTGGCATAGTCTTCGGTTTATTTCATCTGTAAAACATGCAAAATGAAAAGGATTTAGCACCCCTGGGTATTAAACTTTCCGCCTTGCAGAGGCCCTGGGGGCTCAATTCCCACTGGGAACGTTGCTGACTTGGTTAGCAGTAATTGTCCCCTTTGGGAAGAGCGAAGAGGAAATACCACCCGTTTGCCGTGGGTGGCAACCCGTAAGCCGGAAGAAGGGATCCTGGAGGTTGAGAGTTATTGGGAGTTTGGTCTCTCCTGATGGCTCAACACGCCTCTTTGGCCTGGATTTCGGTGTAGAAGGGTGTCCGTGAGACCCGGCACGGTAAATCGGCTGGTCGCGCCAAGCCCTAGGCAAAATCTTTTCTCTCTCTTCCTTGTCTTTTGTATCATACTGATACTCACCGTTTGCCCATAATTCTTATTTCTCAACCTTTCCAATCCTAAGAAGGCGGCGGCTTAACGGGTCAATCGTGCAGCATTTTGCTCGTGCGAGTAAATCTTCTGTGTATCTCTAGCACAAGTGAGTAGGAAAGCTACTCCATTTATGTGTTCCCTTGTTGGGCTCCGTGGTGGGCGGAGAGCACGGAGGACGAATTTTAATACAACTTCATCGTGGGTAATGATAAAAGAAAAAGAACTAAACAAACCCCAGAATCTGATATTTCAGATTTTGATGAAAACAGTCAACCTCCAACTACCTCAATAAACGATACACCTCAACATTTTCCACGCTTCATTTTAGTTGAAAGCAAAGAAGAGGGCAGACAGATAACATCTCTGTCCCCTTTTTTTATACAAAAAATCATACAGAATATAGCTGGTGAACCGGAAAACATAAAAAAACTACACAGATCGAACCAGTTACTCATTGAGGTATCCGAGAAAGCCCTTGCCGAGAATCTTCTTCGTGCAGACTTTTCACGGCTTGAAAGTCAGAGTGTACCCCCATACCTCGCTTAAGTCCTCAAAAGGGGTAATTCGTTGTCCAGAATTGAGGAATTGCGGCGAGGAGGAGATTCTCGAGGGCACAAAATCTCAAGGAGTTACTGGAGTAAAAAGATTCAAAATAAAACGAAACGGAGAGTTAAAAGACACAAACACCTTTGTTTTTACTTTCAATACGCCAGTTTTACCCAAAACGGTCAAAGTGGCATACTTTAGAGTCAACGTAAAAGTCTACGTACCAAATCCCTTGCGTTGTCATAATTGCCAAAAATATGGACACCATGAGGATAGGTGTTCTAAAGACCCTATCTGTTCGAAATGCGGTCAAACAGGAGAACACCTCGAAAGTAGATGTAGCAACGAATTACACTGTGTCAATTGTGGTGAAAAACACAGTGCTGACTCTAAAGAATGCCGAATTTGGCACAAAGAAAAGGAAATTCTACGTCTTAAGTTCACCAGAAATATTTTTTTCGTTGAAGCGCGGAAACTTGTTGAGACCCGAACTCCAATACCTGGAATCAGTTATGCCAACATCACCCAGTCTTCTATGAAAAAGATTTCTCTGGTTGACACTGCCACTCAAACCGATCCGATCACTATTCTCGACTCTGCAGTACAATCAAATACAACAAACACAAACAGCAAAACAGAAGATCTGCAGAAACAAAAAGGTCAAACAAACACCACAAACAAAAATCAAACAAAGACACCTATTGAGGAGAAAAAAAGGAGAGGCTGGTCTGAAAAAAGCTACCATGGAGATGATAAGAAAAGATTGGAAGAAACAACAACAGAAAGAAAGACATGCAAGGTCAATCATCTCCACCTACGAAAGAACAAACAAAATCAAAATCTAGTCTAGGAACACAAAGACCAAGCACATCAAACCGAGTACGAAAAGGTTCAAATAATGTTATTCAACAACATAACAGGTTCGGATCTTTGAGTGACAGTAGCGATGATATGGAGTTAGGAGAAGCTCCAGCTCGCCCACGAACTAACAGAAATAGATCGAGATCATCAGAACATTCACACGTCAACAATAGTAATAATAGATCAAAATCTCCAATAACATATCCTTATTTGCTAGTCTGACTAAAATCTAACAACTCTAAAATGAATTCAAATCACAAAATAATACAATGGAACTGTCGAGGTCTAAAGTCAAACTATAACGAGATCTTATTATTTTTATCTTTATTGAGTCCATCAGTTTTTTGCTTGCAAGAAACTTTTTTAAAAACTGATGATCAATTAAATATCAGAGATTTCATTACATACAATTATATGTAGCTCAATCTTAGTTCACTCTTCATGTCCCCAGCGAGAAATTAAACTTGTAACCAATCTTCAAGCCGTTGCGGTTTCTGTCACTTTAGATAAAGAAATTACTATTTATTCTGTGTATATACCTCCAAATTTTCATTTAGAGACCGAACATTTAGACACTACTCAAACAACTCCCTTCACCCTATATACTAGTTGGTGACTTCAGTGGTCACAATATCCTTTGGGGATGTAAAGATAACAACCCTAAAGGTAATATTATTGAAGACTTTATAACCAAAAACGATCTTTGTCTTATGAATGACAAATCTCACACCTATCTCCATCCTGCAACTGGAAATTTTTCTTCTTTAGATCTTTCCATATGTCATCTATCTCTACTGCTGGATTTCGACTGGACGGTCAGTGAAGATCAACATGGAAATGACCACAACGCAAAGTGGAAACTAAATAAAGCAAATTAGGAATTGTATCAGTCATTATGTGAAGAAAGTCTCAAAATAGTTAAGTTTAACAATTCCTTGGATCCTCTAGATGATTTTACTTCTTCTCTTCTCGATATCTCTAACAAAAGTATACCGAAAACCTAGACAAATCCAGAGAAAAGCAAGCCATGGTACATTGATGAATGCAAAGATGCCTTAAAACAGCGCAAGCAAGCATTATCAAAGTTCTGCAGATATCCAACAAAGGAGAACCTGAATAAAGTAAAGAATTTCAGAGCAAAGGCTCGTCGAACAATAAAGGCCTCCAAACGCAAATCATGGAAATCTTACGTTTCGAATTTAAATTATAAAACTCCAATTAAAAAGGTTTGGGACATGATACGAAAAATATCTGGTAAATCAAAATCACCCAGTTTCACCCACTTAAATACAAAACGTGGAACAAAGGCCACATCAAAGGAAGAGATAGCAAACACACTTGGCGAAACTTTTTTGGATAATTCTTCATCTTGGAATTATTCAGAGAAGTTTCAAAACATCCAAAAAAGAAGAAGAAAAGATCAAACTTAATTTCACCTCTTCAAATACTGAAGAATATAACAGCCTGTTTAACATTACAGAACTTAAAGATGCTATCGCAGTATCAAAAGATACAGCTACAGGCCCTGATGACATCCATTACCAGATGCTTAAACACCTTCCCGAAACCGCCCTTGGCACACTTTTACATATTTTCAACGGTATATGGACAACAGGAGTTTTTCCAGAAAGCTGGCGTTTGGCCACAATTATACCTATTCCCAAACCAGGGAAAGATCATGCAGAACCAACAAACTACAGACCAATAGCGCTAACAAGTTGCCTTTGCAAACCACTAGAGAGAATGATAAACAAACGACTTATTTGGTACTTAGAATCTAACAATCTTATAACAAAACTTCAGTCGGGATTCCAAGCTGAACGCAGTACCAGCGATAATTTAGTTAGACTAGGAACTTTTATCCGTGATGCTGTTATCAAACGAGAACATGTAGTCGCTGTATTTTTCGATTTGGAAAAAGCCTATGATACCACTTGGCGATATGGAATTTTAAAAGACCTACATAACTTTGGTCTGAAAGGAAGACTACCAAACTTTATTAAAAGTTTTCTTGAAGATCGTACAATACAAGTGCGTGTAGGGATCGACCCTGTCTGATCTCTATGATCAAGAACAGGGCGTTTCTCAAGGAGCCATACTTTCAACCACGTTATTCAATGTGAAATTAAACGATATTATAAACTGTCTGGATTACAAGACAGATGGTTCTTTGTACGTTGATGATTTCTGTATTTGTTTTCGCTCGAAAAATATGCGCACAATAGAAAGACATCTACAGCAATGTCTAAATAGAATTGAAGACTGGGCAACTAGAAATGGCTTTAAATTTTCCAAATCGAAAACTCAGTGCGTTCATTTCTGTCAACAACGGAAAATACACAACGATCCAGCGCTCTACATATATGGATCTCAAATACCAGTTGTTGCTGAATCAAAATTTCTTGGGCGCCCTTGACACACTTTTACATATTTTCAACGGTATATGGACAACAGGAGTTTTTCCAGAAAGCTGGCGTTTGGCCACAATTATACCTATTCCCAAACCAGGGAAAGATCATGCAGAACCAACAAACTACAGACCAATAGCGCTAACAAGTTGTCTTTGCAAAACACTAGAGAGAATGATAAACAAACGACTTGTTTGGTACTTAGAATCTAACAATCTTATAAAAAAACTTCAGTCGGGATTCCGAGCTGAACGTAGTACCAGCGATAATTTAGTTAGACTAGAAACTTTTATCCGTGATGCTTTTATCAAACGAGAACATGTAGTCGCTGTATTTTTCGATTTGGAAAAAGCCTATGATAATTTTAAAAGACCTACATAACTTTGGTATGAAAGGAAGACTACCAAACTTTATTAAAAGTTTTCTTGAAGATCGTACAATACAAGTGCGTGTAGGATCGACCCTGTCTGATCTCTATGATCAAGAACAGGGCGTTCCTCAAGGAGCCATACTTTCAACAACGTTATTCAACGTGAAATTAAACGATATTATAAACTGTCTGGATTACAAAACAGATGGTTCTTTGTACGTTGATGATTTCTGTATTTGTTTTCGCTCGAAAAATATGCGCACAATAGAAAGACATCTACAGCAATGTCTAAATAGAATTGAAGACTGGGCAACTAGAAATGGCTTTAAATTTTCTAAATCGAAAACTCAGTGCGTTCATTTCTGTCAACAACGGAAAATACACAACGATCCAGCGCTCTACATATATGGATCTCAAATACCAGTTGTTGCTGAATCAAAATTTCTTGGGCGCCCTTGACACACTTTTACATATTTTCAACGGTATATGGACAACAGGAGTTTTTCCAGAAAGCTGGCGTTTGGCCACAATTATACCTATTCCCAAACCAGGGAAAGATCATGCAGAACCAACAAACTACAGACCAATAGCGCTA
The DNA here is from genome assembly GCA_964016985.1 of Anodontia alba. Taxonomy (NCBI): domain Eukaryota; kingdom Metazoa; phylum Mollusca; class Bivalvia; order Lucinida; family Lucinidae; genus Anodontia; species Anodontia alba. The sequence goes on from OZ024835.1 coordinate 50,746,191, forward strand.
ACAAGTTGTCTTTGCAAAATACTAGAGAGAATGATAAACAAACGACTTGTTTGGTACTTAGAATCTAACAATCTTATAACAAAACTTCAGTCGGGATTCCGAGCTGAACGTAGTACCAGTGATAATATAGTTAGACTAGAAACTTTTATCCGTGATGCTTTTATCAAACGAGAACATGTAGTCGCTGTATTTTTCGATTTGGAAAAAGCCTATGATAATTTTAAAAGACCTACATAACTTTGGTATGAAAGGAAGACTACCAAACTTTATTAAAAGTTTTCTTGAAGATCGTACAATACAAGTGCGTGTAGGATCGACCCTGTCTGATCTCTATGATCAAGAACAGGGCGTTTCTCAAGGAGCCATACTTTCAACCACGTTATTCAACGTGAAATTAAACGATATTATAAACTGTCTGGATTACAAAACAGATGGTTCTTTGTACGTTGATGATTCCTGTATTTGTTTTCGCTCGAAAAATATGCGCACAATAGAAAGACATCTACAGCAATGTCTAAATAGAATTGAAGACTGGGCAACTAGAAATGGCTTTAAATTTTCCAAATCGAAAACTCAGTGCGTTCATTTCTGTCAACAACGGAAAATACACAACGATCCAGCGCTCTACATATATGGATCTCAAATACCAGTTGTTGCTGAATCAAAATTTCTTGGGGTTATATTTGATAAAAAAACTCTCCTTCATACCCCATATAAAATACTTGAAAGCGAAATGTTTAAAAGCATTAAACCTTTTAAAAGTTTTATCTCACACAAGTTGGGGAGCGGACAGAACAACTCTTCTTCACCTGTATCGTTCTTTAATTCGATCAAAACTTGATTATGGGTCCATCGTATATGGATCTGCTAGAAAATCTTATCTACAGATGTTAGACACTGTACATAATCAAGGACTTCGTTTGGCATTGGAGCTTTTCGTACATCTCCAGTATCGAGTCTTAACGTGGAAGCAGATGAGCCATCGTTATGGCTACGTAGAGAAAAATTGTCTCTTCAGTATGCCATCAGACTTGCTGCTAACCCTTCTAACCCTGCTTTTGAAGTCACATTTCCACCACAATTTCAGGAATATTATGAAAGAAAACCTAACGCTATTAAATCCTTCGGCCTTCGTATAGCACCACATTTAGAATCTACTAATATTAACATTAAAATCATTCAAAAACACTCCTTTTCTGATATTCCATCCTGGTGCATTACAAAACCAAATATTCTTTTCGATTTACACAACAGCAAAAAGTCACTTTCTGATTCACATCTCATGAAACAAAACTTCCAAGAATTACAGTCGCGACTTTTAGATTATCAACACATCTACACTGATGGCTCAAAAGTTGAAGATAATGTTGGCTGTGCGTATATATCGGGCAGCCACCATGAAATGATCCGTCTTCCTGATGGCTCATCTATTTTCACTGCTGAATCCAAGGCTATTGATATGGCTTTGGATTACGTTATGAATAACTCTTTAGAGAACAAATTCGTTATTTTCTCGGACTCCCTTTCTGTTTTGAAATCTCTAAATCACACATCTTCAAAAAAAACCCAAAATCCAGAACGTGATAGAAAAACATCACGAGTTATCAAAAACTAAGGAAATTTTATTCTGTTGACTCCCCAGTCATGTTGGCATAAAAGGTAATGAGGCTGCCGACGTAAAAGCAAAGGCCTCACTCGATCTAGAAATTTCGAATTTTAAACTTCCATGTACAGATTTTAAACCTTTTATCAACAGGTACATCGTATCCAAATGGCAGCTGTCATGGGACAGAGCGACATTCAATAAACTACATGAAATAAAACCGGTTCTTGGTAAAAATAACATTTATCGGTCATTAAGGCGAGAAGAAGTGGTTCTTACTCGTCTACGTATAGGTCATACTAGACTCACACATTCTTATCTACTCAAACGAGAAGATCAGCCATTTTGTATCAGCTGTAATGAACCTTTTACGGTAAAACACTTTCTGATCGATTGCATTGAATTCTCTCATATACGACGTCAATTCTTCCAAACAAATGACCTGAGATACTTATTTGAAAATGTACCAACTGATAACATACTTATGTTTTTAAAACACATCAATCTTTTTAACAAAGTATAACTGCTTTAGTTTTTAAATTCGTTCTAGTTTTACATTTTATGCATTTATGACTTATCATTATAATCGTTTCATTACAGAACCATGTTAGTTCACCATTTTGACGCAAATGACCCTCATGGGTTGATGCGTCGTTAAACCTGAACTCATCATCATCAAGGATTTAGCAATATACACCAACTAACTATAACAGAAACAATAATTTTATGTTTTTGCCTCCATTTACTAATATCGATATATAACGAAAATTGTAATCTGATCCTTTGAATACGTTCTGTACATTTACCTGCAATCACAGACGCGTGTCATTAGCTGGTCATTTGTTTTTTAAACATTGACCACAAGGTTTCTGTTGTTAGAGTGATTTCACTATTTACAGTCATTCTCTTATAATGTAGCACTGACTCCGATATCATATAAATGACAACACCCTAGCTGAAGCACTGCACTCTGATATCATATAAATGACAAATTGTCTTTTTGACAAAAAAAATTGAGAACTTATGCGATAAACAAAAATCTGGAAAACAATTGCAGAAGTTTGCACCTTTTTGTCTGAGCATATGTCCCAAGTTTTATTGCGAAATTCAAGATTTAGTAACCAAAAGCTCGTTTTTTCTCGTTTCCATAATTGTGGTTGTACTTTACATTGTGAATCATATGCGCTCTAAGAGAATATTTAAACATGAAAAATCTAAGTCTGTCAGCAAAAACAATCAAACGTTGGGGTGGTGATAGCACCAAAGACCAGTACAATATAAGAACCAACTTTAGTTTTGTGAAACTAAAGCTTTAAAATTTCTATCGAGGTGATGGGGATGGCATTGGTGGAATTTCGGAATCAGTATCTAACATCACTAATAAAGTATTAAAACGAAAAACATGAACATATGGGCCACAACGAGAGAAAACGTACCTTCTGACAAAATTGTAAAGGTAAACAACCCTGAAGATTTTCAAATGCTCAATGTTTCCAGATTACAAAACACTTTATTTCATGTAGAAATTCCAAGGTTTTACTGAGTTATGCAGTATTTCAGACATGTTCCCTAATTGATGTTATTTTCGAGAATCATGATGTCAAAGTGACAAGACTAATTTAATTTATTGACTGAAAAGGCTTGTCTAAAACCCTTACAACCTTAGAGTACCTTATGATTAAAACAATATTGTTTCAACAGATGGATGGCACTTTAATGGACATTCTGCTATAAATCCGTTTTACTTAGCACACAGCCTTTCAGTTGCTATGGTTACAACAAAATCATGGTTATATACAATAAAATATTGGATAGTGTCACGTGATCATCCATAATCCCAAACCCAAACATATTTCATTAATTCAAATCTATTTTTTAGCAAAGGATTTAGCTGAACTTTTAAGTACCACAGTATTTGAAAAAATGCATGCATTGCCCATTTTTTCACTTTTACTCCGTTTTGTGACAATATGGCCAAGTTGTCCAAAGGTACGTGTTTTCGCGTTGTGGTTCATATAAAGTTTGGGTCTGAGACCTTGGTCTTTAGAGTATTTGAAAGAATGGGGACAGTACAGAAGAAAAATTGGGATTAGTATCAATCATCATATAACACGAATCCAATTCAACCAACAGTTTGAAGATAGTAAAGCCTTAAAAACTTTACCACAAAATGTTAACTTGATTAGTCAGTGACCTTGACCTTAAGGTCATGGACAGGGGTAGGGATGGCACTGATGAAAATTTTGGACCAATACCTATCATCATAAAATATATAAACAAAACCCCCAAAGGGTACACAAATAGTGAAGCATTTACAACTTTAACGCAAAACTTTAACATTTGTGGGCGCCGACGTTAACGCCAACGACCACACCGGGGATAGTTCTGCCTGAACAACGTTGTTGAGGCAAGCAAACAAAAAAGAGTTCAAATTAAACAAACCTGTTTGCCTCACCACAGGTTGATTTCATCCCCATAGTTGTAGACAATTTCTTGCCCTTGCCATATTTCACGAAGGGCAAACAGACAAAGGTATTCTGTGTCATTGAAGACTTTTAGTTTTATTATAGCATTGCTCTGTCGTCTTCCGCATCTTTCACATACTGGCAGATATGATTTTCTGTTCCTCCTGCATCAATACAGAAATTGGACATAACCTGAGAAAACCTGTCTTTGGAACTCTTTTTTACATTTCATGGGTTGAAATCTTATTAATCATAATTCAGTTCAGAGTTTTTCAAGCTTTTTATTTGACCTCAGTATGTGGTCTAGTTATAAAGCGACTGTTGAGGAACAACCATTTGACAAAACTTTAAAGCAATGTGAAGTTCAGTGATTTTTTTACTGCGAGTCCGGAGTCCTAAGGCTATACTCATAGTTTTCTGTGGGGACACGCTTTATTTCATAGCGAGACCCAGGACTCGTAAAAATAATATAAGAATAATCAATATTTTGTAATGGACTGTATTTCTATAGCAGGACTCACTTGAATTTATCCTGGTGAGTCCCTGTGACTCATGGGTATAAATTTCTAAATAAATCAGTGGAAGTTAGGAAGTTATTCCTAAATTTTGTCCTAAATACACTGGACAGTCAGGTAGATAATGGTTTTAGGTAAATGCAATGTATTTCATGTGTGGAGTAAGACATGCAAAGTAGTTATAGAGATGCATCCATACTGATCATCTGGGGGTAATTCTCAAAAGTGGAGACAATCTCCATATCGGGAGACTGCCTTCTTATCGATAATACAAGTTACGGTGAAAAGTTTATATATTCACTCATTAACAAATGTCTCTCGATCACGAGAACGTCTCCAATTATTTGTAGACTTCAATGTCTCTTTTTCGGGGGACAGTCTCCAAATCGGGGTCAGAGCATAAGTTTACTATTTTTTGGACTGTCCTGCGCATTTTACTTTGAAAATGCGCATCTTAGTACACATTTCAGAGTTACCAGTGTAGATATGACAAACTTTTATCCGTTGCATCAAAGAAATTTACCGTTGCTTTTCCTGTCAAATTTCGGAAATGTGCACCCATGTGCTCACCTGATTGGTATATACTATAACCCCATAAATACTGAAAGCTAAATGTTTAAAAGCATTAAACCTTTTAAAAGTTTTATATCATACAAGTTGCGGTGCGGACAGAATAACTCTTCTTTACCTTTATCGCTCTTTAATTCGATCAAAACTTGATTATGGGTCCATCATATACGGACCTGCTAGAAAATCGTATCTACATATGTTAGACACAGACCATCATCAAGGACTTCGTTTGGCATTTGGAGCTTTTCGTACATCTCCAGTATCGATTCTTATTGAGGAGGCAGATGAGCCATCGTTATGGCTACGCAGAAAAAAAACGGTCTCTTCAGTATTTCATCAGACTTGGTGCTAATCCTTCTAACCCTGCTTTTGAAGTCACATTTCCACCACAATTTCTGGAATATTATGAAAGAAAACCTAATGCAGTTAAATCCTTTGGCCTCCGTATAGCAGCACTCTTAGAATCTTCCAATATTAACACTGAAAACATTTAAAAACAATCTTTTCGTGATATTCCATCCTGGTGCATTACTAAACCGACTATTCTTTTCGATTTACACAACAACAAAATGTCACTTTCTGATTCACATCTCATAAAACAAAACTTCCAAGAATTACAATCGCGACTTTTAGATTATCAACACATTTACACTGATGGTTCTAAAGGTGAAGATAAGGTTGGCTGTGCGTGCGTATCGGGCAGCCACTATGAAAAGTTTCGGCTTCCTGATGGCTTATCTATTTTCACTGCTGAATCCAAGGCTATTGATATGGCTTTGGATTACGTTAGGAATAATTCTTTAGACAACAAATTTGTTATTTTCTACCTTTCTCTTTTTGAAATCTCAAAATCACACAACTTCAAAAAACTTAAATTCAGAACTGGACCGAAAAACATCATGAGTTATTGAAAACTAAGAAACTTTTGTTCTGTTGGCTCCCCAGCTATGTTGACATAAGAGGTAACGAGTCTGCTGATGTAAAAGCAAAGGCCTCACTCGATCTACATATTTCAAATTTCAAACTTCCATGTGCGGATTTAAAACCTTTTATCAACAGGTACATCTTATCCAAATGGCAGATGTCATGGGACAGAACGACATTCAATAAACTACATGAAATAAAACCGTTTCGTGGTAAAAATACCATTTCTCGATCATTAAGGCGAGAAGAAATGGTTCTTACTCGTCTACGTATAGGTCATACTAGACTCACACATTCTTATTTACTCCAACGAGAAGATCAGCCACTTTGTATAAGCTGTAATGAACCGTTAACGGTGAAACACTTTTTGATCGACTGCATTGAATTCTTGGATGTGAAATGTCAACTTTTCCAATCAAATGGCCTGAGATACTTATTTGAATATATACTAGCTGATAACACATCTATATATTTTTAAAACGCATCAATCTTTTTAACAAAATATAACTATTTTAACTTTTAAATTCATTCTAGTGTTACATTTTATACACATATGGCTTATCATTACAGACGTTTTATTACAAAACCGGGTTAGTACACCATTTTGACGCAAATGACCCTCATGGGTTGATGCGTCGTTAAACCTAAACTCATCATCATCGACCCAAAATCTACACTATGAATAACGGGGAGACTCTAAACGCCCGCTGTATGTACTTTATACTTTACACCAGCATCGGTGAAGTCAATGCAGTCCGTTAGATTTGCCTATTGAAACAAAGGACACGACATAAGTCTGATCAGAACGTTCAAACGCAGGCTCATATGTGCATGTTTGCCCCAATTTACTATCATCAAGAAAACATACCTATATTATTTTGACCCCCTTAAACCCCACTTTTATACAATAAAACTAGGGTTTACAGGGGTAGACATTATTTTTGTTATTTCTGCTCAAAAACATAAATTGTGGGTATTCGTTATAACCGTCACGTCGAGGCGGTTCTAACGAGTACCCACAATCTATGTTTTGAGCAGAGATATGAAAATATCAGATCTTTAAATCTGAAACTTTTCACTTTTTTGGTGGTGAAATTTTCAATATATTTGAATAGGTGTGTTTTTTAATGGTTGATCCTTTTCTAATGCTGTGCAACAACTGCTTTACGGCATTGATCCTCGCCACATTAAAAAGGGGTTTTTCGGGCATATACGTACCATGAAGACCTAGACAAGGCTACATATCAAATTTACGGATGTACTGACTTCATTGACAGCAGCTTCTGTAAAGTATCATGTACATGTGGCCGTTAAGAGTCTTGCCTGTATTCATACATTGTATGTGTTGTGTCGATTGTTTACATTAGCGCCATAGTATAAAAACGCCGAATTCATTGAGGTAGTTATCCACTTGATTATCATTGACCAATGAAATCAAACCGCACCCTCTTTTATCAGCTCCTTTGGTGTTTGTAGATGTAATCGTCAGTACCCAATTTACTAGTATAGGGATCAAGCATGAGTTTTCATGCATTAACATTCGCCAGGTCCCGAGGGAGGTGTTGAAAACCGAGGCCGGTTTCAACACCTCTCAAGGGGCCTGGCAAATGTTAATGCATTGAAAAACCATGTTCGATCGCTATTATTGCATAAAAACTGAAAACATTTGCTACGTTTCGCGTTGCACTATTTTGTGTCGCCTTTTCACCGATGTCGCGCGAACGCAATTTCCACGGACTATGCTCGTTCTAGGGCCGGGCAGTACACATCTCGTAACGGCAGTAAATATGTGGCCCCAGTACGAGCATATTGAAAGTTGCGTGCATTAACAGCGCGTGAATTGCCTTGTTAATACACGGCTTTTCGCCGGTTAATGCAGGCTGTTAATAACGTGCGGCACTGCTTTTTATGCAATAGTATAATTTTCTACATACAACTATTCTGTATGCGGACAGCAAAGGCCCTGATCAGAAAGGCGCAGTCTTATGTGGGCCTTCGTCGTTCGTATATGCCTCGAGGATACATTTGGTGGGGATCAGATGTAGTTTAGCGAAATGGTTCAAATATGTCAAGGATCTAAACTACATGAAAAACCATGTCAATCGATCTTTAATGAGAGAGAAAGTAAAGTTTGTATGAATAACGTCAAACAAGAAGGTATGAGGGCGAGTCAATAAAAAGACAGCCTAACTTATTTCTGGGTGAGATCGATCTCTTTTTTTTTTTTCGATGTAATTGCCCTGTATAATAATGCATTGGACCAACGGTGTTCCAGTGCCATCAGCCCAGAACTGAAGAAGCCAGGGTCCTTGTCTCTGACCCACTCCTCAACTGCCGCCACGACTTCTTCGTTGGACCGGAAATGACGTCCACGGATGTCCATTTTCAAGTTTGGGAATAGGAAATAGTCACTAGGAGCTAAGTCCGGAGAATAGGCGGGTGCGGTATTAGCTCGTACCCATTCCGCTCAACAGCATCCATTGCAATTTTGCAAGTGTTGACTCTCGCATTGTCCTGTTGGAGCAGAATCCCTTTGGAGAGTTTACCTCGGCATTTTTCACGGATCACAATTCTCAGTTAGTCGAGCAAATTTGCATAATACGCACCTGTTATTGTACTTTCTTTGCTAGAAAGTGCAACATAATAACACCTTGTGCATCCCAAAATACAGTTGCCATCAGCGTACCAGCAGAGGGTTGCGTTTTGAACTGCTTTGGTCTCGGAGACCCCGGCCCTACACTCTGGCGACTTTGAGCTTTATTCTCTTGCTCATTATAATAGACCCAGGTCTCATCTACAGTCACCAGACGTGAAAGGAAATCATCTTCCTTTGACCTAAGCCGCTTCAACAATGCGCTGTATACTAATGCTCTGTTTGCCATTTGCTCGTAGCTTAGGGATTTTGAGACCCAACGGGCTGTTAGCTTGTGCATACCAAAGCGATCATGTAAAGTTGTTGAAACGCTACCATGTGAAAAGTGTACACCAGATCCCGTACTTTGTTACACATTTCTTCATCGGTGGCATCTGATGGGCGTCCAGACCTGGTTGCGTCTTCTAAAGACGTTCTGCTGCGTTTGAATTCCCCAACCCAGAATTTAACTTGTGCATACGCTGGTGCAGAAGACCCATAAACATCGGTCAACTCGCAATGTATTTCCTGACCTATTTTCCCTTTCAAATACAAGTACCGAATTACAGCACGGTACTCAACTTTTGACCAAAAGCTTACTTTTGCATCGCTAGCCATGTTTGACATTCAATATCTTATGAGTGAATGATACGATAAGGATGCAATTTTGCCCACAGGCCTAAAATATGTATTGAAACAAGGCATGAAAATCTTGGGTGTCTCGGTCAATTGCAAATGGGATAGGCTGTTTACTTATTGACTTGCCCTCGTAAAAAAATTATACCTATCGTGGGTGTTCCGTGTAATTTCATCTTTGAACAAACTTAAGATAAAATGAACAGAGGACCGCCATTAGATGAACGTAGGAACCGGGAAAAGAAGATAGCCGATGTTTCACCGGCAAAGAGTATCGATTTGTAGGGCGTCGGCGTTGTGACCGTGATTTTGTGGCTTTGATCCCCGGCCGTGTCATACCAAAGACTATAAAAATTATACATTCATTCTGCGATTAAGTAAGGGCTAGAAATCAAGACTGGTCAGCGCGGTGTTAATATAATGTGACTGGCTGGAGTATTTTGTCATATGTCTGGGATGTGATATATTTCAGTGAGGCAGTACTTTAAAAGTGAGCATTGAACTCTCTGCCACGTTCAGATACATTCACGGTATGACTGAAAGGTTATTGAAAGGGGCGTTAAACCCGAATAAACCAAACTAGACGATGATGCACAAGAAATTATTTTCTCCCACGTTTGCCTATATGAGATAGGCTTTTTTGCCCATGTGATAAACGTCTATCTTACATGACCATGTTGGTCCTACGAACAATCCACTTAAAGGTGGGAGAAAAAAAAATTCTTCATGAACCAGTCCATGCAGAATAGGGAAATCTCACATTCGGTGTAGGATTTCAACCAGGGACTCGGCAAGCCTCTTCCCTGGTTGAAATTCTTACCTCTCGGGTGAGATTTCCCTATCCTGCTTGGGCACCCATGATGGATTCTTATACTGTCTTACTATCGTACTTATACAAATAAGCGGACAGGCATTCCTGAGCCAAACGTTTGAGAGCATACAGTTTAGAAGCAGATCAAATACATCCCCGTTCGGGTCTTAGCTGTTTGTCATTCACACAGCACTTGCAGATAAATCAATAGCTACGGTAAATGTCCTAAAATTTCGAAACTTTATTCCATCTTTGTTTTCGGCGTAATTTTGCTTTTTATACAGTTGGTTCTTGAAATTCTTAGCGTATTGGCAAAAATGTAGACCCAGATCTGATTGCAGGAGCAGCCTAATCTGCGTCTGCATTGTTTGCATATACCATTTTGTTAGATACGTTGATGTACATAAGTTTAATATGTTTACCATAGTCAAATGGACTTTGTCAGTATTAGGATAGATATGGTAAGTAGTTATAGTGTCCACATTTATACTGTTATTATACGGATCAAACATGGTTTTTCATGCATTAACATTCGCCAGGTCCCGTGGGAGGTGTTGAAAACCAAGGCCGAAGGCATTGAAAAACCAAGTTCGATCGCTATTATTGCATAAAAACTGAAAACATTTGCTACTTTTCGCGTCATTTCTTGCACTATTTTGTTTCGCCTTTTCACAGATGTCTCGCGAACGTAATTTCCACGGACTATGCTCGTTCTAGGACCGGGCAGTACATATCTCGTAACGGCAGCAAATCTGTGGCCCCGGTACGATAGAAAATTGTATTTGGTAAGCCCATTGACTAAAATTTGTCGGTGTCAACCTCCATGCGAAAAATAATCATAATAGTCTCAACGGTTGAAGCATTAGGGTCATTTTTTTACTAAATGACATAAGGAATAAATTTTGACAACGGCGTTGCCTCAGTTTATGAAATTTGGCTTAGACTAGAATATGACATTGTACTTGGCAAGCCTGTTGGCTATGTCTTATTAGTATCAACTTCTTAACGAAAAAGTATCAAAATATTCCAAGTTGTTCAAGAGTTATGGCCATTTTCGCTAACTGACCACGGGCACAATATTCGATTATAGGGTACACTCCGACAGACAACTTGACAATCGATCGGTTGACTTCTGCGGTTCATGCAATTACATTGACCGAGTATTTAGGCTGCAAGTGACTTTGAATAAGAAACTCTCGAAATGCAACAGTTAAAGACTGAACATGCAAGCAAAAATATATTAAAATAGTTACAGAATTTGGGCGCCATGACAGTAATCCAATGTCATGTGGAGAAGACCGGCTTGAGTTTCCAACTGTGAATGCCTTCTGTTTATTTTGTGGCTGCTTAATTGTATATTTCTGTCTTTCCCATTTGTGTTGGGGGCTTGATGTTGATCTGATTGTATTAGCTCCTGAGTTCACTTTATATTTACTTTGAAAAGATATTGTACTTTTTAGAGGTGAACAAAATGATTTTTCGACCCTAAGTTAAGTGTACTTGCCGCTATATTTCGCGGCTGATAAATTTCTGTATAGTAGAGAAAATAATATTTGATTAATCACAGTCATACGTTAACGTATGACTGTGATTAATCAAATATTATTATCTCTACTACAAATATTATTTTCTCTACTTGTAACTACAAATATTATTTTCTCTACTACAAGTAGAGAAAATAATATTTGATTAATCACAGTCATACATTAACGTATGACTATGATTTATCAAATATTATCACAGTCATACGTTAACGTATGACTGTGATTAATCAAATATTGTTAACGTATGACTGTGATTAATCAAATATTAATAATATTTGATTAATCACAGTCATACGTTAACGTATGACTGTGATTAATCAAATATTATTTTCTCTACTATACATCATCAGCTTTACTATGAAATCTACCCAAAACAGGTGTAAAATAAATAGAGCATATTAATATTGGTCGTACCTGATTAAAGATTGACGTTATAATGTCATTTTGTCATATTTAGCCAGTCGGGACAATCAGTGTAGCTTGAAAAGGAGATTATATTTGAACAGGTCAAAGTCTTTTTGTTAAAGCACATTACAAAACTATCGAAGCACTATGATCTTGAAGAGTATTCTCACAATAACAGGGTTGGTTTTACTTTATACAGAAAGAGGTCAGTTCACTATTGCGAAAACACGCCTATTCAAATATACTGAAAATTTTCCCACCAAAAATGAAAATTTTCAGGTGAGAAATTCTGATATTTTTCATATTTCTGCTCAAAATATAGATTGTGGGTACTCGTTAGAACCGCCTTGGCGAGGCGGTTCTAACTAGTACCCACAATTTAAGTTTTTGAACAGAAATAAGAAAAGAAGTAATGTATACCCCTGTAAACGGACTATGCTCGTTCGAGGGCACTGTGGTACACATCTTGTGACGGCAGTAATTCTGTGGCCCAGGTACCCGCATATTGAAAGTTGCATAGCCGTGCTTTAACAGCGCGTGGAATGCCTTGTTAGTACTCGGCTTTTCGCCGGTTAATGCACGGCTGTTAATAATGTGCGACACTGTTTTTATGCAATAATAATTGGTGCAAAACTATAGAAGTTGCACACACAAGTTGTATATTCTGGTAGTAATGGGGCCTAAAAAATGATAAAAAAAATAAGTGGAAAAAGCACAAAAAAGAAAAAAAAAAAAATCAAATAACGTGGATAATATCCAAACGACATGCACACCTTCAGACCATGATAAAAACACCTGAAAGGTTTTGATATAATGTTATTAAGCCAAAAAAGTGGAAAAAAAAATGGAAAAAAATTAATGCTAGAATAACCCCCAAACCACACGCACACCTGACTATGTAGAACAAGTATGCATACTTTCAAAATGATCTAGGAAGAGTTGCGCCCACAAGGTATCTATTCTAATTGTAATCAGACCTGAAAAAAATACTAAGTGGAAATTTTTTTATTACAAAATTATAGGAATATAACCAAAATAAAAAGCACATGCACATCTTCAGACCATAGCAAAAGCACCTGCAAAGTTTCAGAAAGATAGGTGAAAAACTGTAAGAGGAGTTGCGTCCACAAGCTACACATCATATTGTGTCTGGATGGAATCTCGGACGAACGGACGAACCGATTTTGATAGTCCTCTTCGACTAACGTCGAGGAATAATAAAACTCAGGGTTAAAATTTTCATTTGAAGGTCATCACAGTATAACGGCCACAGTTCTACGAATAAGTTTTAATTTTATTAAGCCTCAGAATTTTGTCTAATTCTGGCATCTTTTGATGCATGTTTTAATACCAGAATGAATCGAAATGTATACTTCATGCAGATCTGCAGTAGATGTGGGTACAGGTGTACGACTTGAGTGGCTGCTTTGAAAATGACACATGAAACTTATCTGGAGAACATATTGCCTCTACACTGGCCGAGATGTGAACATTATGGGGTCAATCATTTTACTGACATGGAAGCTTTTAACATGTAACATAATATACCACAACCTTCCTGCTTTTGGACTTTCCAACGGAAATTCTAATAACAGGTAACAAAATAGTGTGAAAAAGAGGAGAATTTCTCCTCTTTTCCACAATATTTCAATACATTTTTAACTCTTGAAGTCCAATTACATATTCATTTGTTGAATGTGGTTGTTCGATTTATTTTGTTCTCAGTTCTGATACGGTTATCTCGAAGTATTTCAAAGAGATTCTTGGACTTCGAGATGACGAGAGTCGACTGTACCTTTTAATCTTAAATTATTTGAACTTCAGAGCATTTGCAGAAAAAATGTAATATTTATATAAATACATGTATCAGGGAAATTCGCTGGTAGTCTCTGTCCTAAAACTCAAGCGTAACGGATAAGTTTATCGAAAGCTGAGGTGGCATTGATTGCGCTGTTTAAAACTTAAGTTTGCCAATTGGAAATGAACTTAATTTCTAGTTTGTGCAATCTTACTGATGTTTCTGGTGTCGGATTCCAGCTAACAGTCCAGTATAGAGCTAAAGTACTGTACGCTATAGTGTTTTTGAAGGTAGATCAACAGAGATCTTAAGGAGTAGTATTTGGTGACAATGCTGGGAGGCTTTGCTCTAGGTCGCCATAAAACATATTGGTAAAAAATATAAAGAAGGTGTAGCTACAGTAATAGTTCAATGACACGAACATCGATGGCTTGTTTACCGCGGCTGATTCGAACTAGTTTTTAGTCCCAATGAAATCTTCCGACAGCCCACGAAAACAAATATTTAGGGCTATTTTGGGGAAATTGTCTTGTTTTATCATGATGTCAACACAACTTACCATTATTTTATGGATACCGAAAAGACACCCCTAACTTATCCCAGTTTGCCCCCTGAACGTGCGTAGAATTGCTTGTAACCCTCAGTACCTCGAACTACCCATGTCTAGAACAAATTCCCATGGTCACAAAAATGTTCGAGTTCGACTGTATACGAAAAATTATCAACTTAATATTCTTTGTTCCAGCTTTGTTAGTTTACATAATTGTAATCGCGTGGTTTTGTATGATTGTTTTTTTTGTTGTTGTTTTTTCTTATTTATTTATTTTATTTTTTTTTTTAATTTATTTCGTTTGGCTACGTGAAATAACTATGCACTAATTGCAGCTGAAAGCCACGCAGCAGACAGCAATGTAGTTAAAAAGAAGTACTTCAAAGATTACATTAGAGAACTTATTGATCATCTAAGAAAAAGCAACAACGAACTGCTACCTGGCGTTAGGAGTGAAGTTAACAATCGTTTTAAGAAGACGAAATTTTCAGATCTCAGAAATTATGTGTGGAATGAAGCAGGGTTAGATAAGCGGTAGGCACGTTAGTCCTATTTGTCCGTCAGCTGATTACTCATGTATCCTCATTTTCCTCCTACTCTTTAGCCTCGGTGGCTCAGTCGGATGCACGTCCGACTAGTGATGAGGAGGACGCGGGTTCGATCCTCGCCGTCCGATAACTTTAGTGGAGATTGATCATAGAATATTTTTTTTACGGTCATTCTCTCCCTTCCGCTAATTCAAGGAGGGCAGTTGTCAGTTTCTGGCGAAAGAATGTGGCCAAGTACATGTACCGGTTAACCGCTTAGAGGACTAAGACTATCCAGGAAAACTCAATGAAAATATTCCTGCTCTTACATACATATACAAAATGCCAGAAGCTCCTTAAATTTTGTGCGGAATGAAGCAGGCTAGATAAAATGTACACTTTTTTGCGGTGTTTGTCCGTCAGCTGGTTGCTTGTGTATCCTCATCATCTTCCAACCTTCTATAGTAAAAGGGTCAAGATTATTTTAATGAGCGACATCAAATCGCAAAATGACTGAATTTTTCTTGCTTGCCTTGAGTACTGATATTTTATAAATGGACCTTAGAACATATGCAAACTCAATCGCGCAGTCTGGTCAGAATTTCAGTGTTCGCCTTCACAAAATAGTGACCTCGTAAAATATATAGAATAGCGATTATCTTGACTTGTCGCGTGGCGGTGCAAACTGGTTTTGGGCTTCGCCATTCATTTATGCCATAAGGCCATTTTTGTCAGCCGACGGTCCAAACGCAATCTCCACTGCGTAAGAAAACTGGCACCACGTACACGGTTGTGTATGTTATACCTATATCACAATTGTTTTGAAGAGTGTTTTTTGAATGGGCATTATTGCATAAAAGCAGTGTCGCCCATTATTAACAGTCGTGCATTAACCGGCGAAAAGCCGTGTATTAACAAGGCAATTCACGCGCTGTTAATGCACCGCTACACAACTTTCAATATGATCGTACCGGGGCCACAGATTTGCTGCCGTTACGAGATGTGTACTGCCCGGCCCTAGAACGAGCATAGTCCGTGGAAATTGCATTGGCGAGACATCGGTAAAAAGCGAAACAAAATAGTGCAAGAAATAACGCGAAATGTAGCAAATGTTTGGGAGGTGTTGAAACCCGCGGCCGGAGGTCCCGAGGGAGGTGTTGGAAACCGCGACCTCCGGCCGCGGTTTTCAACACCTCCCTCGGGACCTGGCGAATGTTAATGCATGAAAAACCATGTTCGATCCCTAAAATGAATGCTGTTTTTGTGATACTTGAAAAGGTAGCACCTAGAGGAGTCGGGCACAACATGTCATACAACATCGTATGTGCGGCCAGCGAAGACTCAGTTATCGGTGTCCGCCTTAAGACGCTCTGGATCCTTCATTATCCGCAGAGTGCGCTGCAAAGGGTTTGATCAGACTGCGCGGACCAGTCTTCATTGGATGCACATGCACTCTTGTAGAAAATGTTGTGTATTATATAACTACAGTAGTTACTAGCTTAATAGTCGACACCTAAAATTGTATTTTCTCCCTAAGTGAATCTGTCGTAGATGGTGCAATAAAGGTACTTATTTCTATAAGAGCAGAAACGGGTTAAGAAGTGTCGCTATGTTTCGTAGGTTTTGGCAAAAGTATAGGTTAACATTAGTTATGCATGATTTCGCATGCACAATGCACGGAATATCATACGTATTCCATCAAGAATTCTTCATGCACCACTACGAGGGTCCTGCAAAAAGTTTTGTCACTGGGTTCGGATTACTTCAGTGCTACGTTTTATCAAACATACTTTTATTACAAACCTTCAAAGTATTCCCCCTTTACTGAAACACATTTTTGTAACCTTTTTACCCAGTCGCGAAAAGCAGATAGTCCTCTTTTGGTATCTGTTGGAGATACTGATAAATAGCGCTGCCAAGAGAACTTCTAGACGTATACTTACGGGTGAGTCAATAAGTAACCAGCCTATCCCATTTCCGATGGACCGAGACGGTCATGCTTTGTTCATGTATATGTTTTATACATGGGCACTAAATTGCACACGTATCGAGTCATTCTTTAATAAGATATTGAATGTCAAACATGGTTAGTGATGCAAAGGCATGCTTTTCATCTAAAGTTGAGTACCGTGCTGTAATTCGGTACTTGTATTTAAAAGGTAAAACGGGCAAGGAAATACACGGCGAGTTAGCCTATGTTTATGGGTCTTCTGCACCATTTTATGCTCAGGTTAAATTCTGGGTAGGGGAATTCAAACGCGGTAGAACGTCTTTAGAAGATGACGCCAGGTCTGGATGCCACCGAAGAAGAAATGTGTAAGAAAGTTCGGGATCTGGTATACTCTGATAGGCGAATTCAGGTGGAAAAAATAGCGCAGGCATTAGGCATTTCACATGGTAGCGTTTCAACAATCTTACATGATCGTTTAGGTATGCGCAAGCTAACAGCCCGTTGGGTCCCCAAATCTCTTAGCGATGAGCAAATGGCAACCAGAGCATCAGTATGTTGCGTCTTGTTGAAGCGTTTTAGGTCAAAAGATGATTTTCTTTTGCGTCTGTTGACTGTAAATGAGACTTGGGTTCATTATTATGAGCCAGAGAATAAAGCTCAGAGTCGTCAGTGGGTTGGGCCTGGGTCCCCGAGGCCAAAGAAGTTCAAGACGCAACCATCTGCTGGCAAGGTGATGGCCACAGTATTTTGGGACGCAAAAGGCGTAATTATGTTGGACTTTTTACCCGAGAAGTAGAATAACTGGAGTGTACTATGCAAACTTGTTAGACCAGCTGAGAACCGCCACCCGTGAAAAACGCCGAGGTAAACTTTCTAAAGGTGTTTTGCTGCAACAGGACAACGCGAGAGTCCACACTTGCAAAGTTGCATTGGATGCTGTAGAGCGAAACGGGTATGAATTAATACCACAGCCTGTCTATTCGCCTGACCTAGCTCCTAGCGACTTCTTCCTATTCCCAAACTTGAAAAAGGATATCCGTGGACTTCATTTCCGGTCTGCTGAAGAAGTCGTGATGGCAGTTGAGGAGTGGGTCAATGGAAAAGAACCCTGACTTTTTTCAGTTCTGGACTGATGGCACTTGAACACAGTTGGTCTAAGAGCATCACACTAGAGGACAGTTACATCGAAAAAAAAAGAGGTGGATCTCAACCGGAAATAAGATAGGCTGGTTACTTATTGACTCACCTTCGTATTTCCAGAAAGCATTTTCTTAAGCCTTGGAAATAAAAAGAAGTCACAAGGACTCAGGTCAGGTGAATAAGGTGGATGGTTTTAAACTTTCACCTTTTCAGAAGCCAAAAAAGACTTACCAACCTCACACTTATGACAGGAGGCGTTGTCATGTAAAAGGTGGACTCCTGACTATCCTTTGCTTGGCCGTTTCTTATTGTAACAAGTAAATTGGTCATAGTATATTACTGCATCTATTTCAGTTTGAAATAACTCGGTCAGTTGGAAAGCAATTTGGACAAAATAAACGGGTATCGTTAGCTATTCAACACACCATTCAAGTACGATGAAGCATTTTATAATATACCTGGGATAAAACTAAAGAAGCCTTTTAGTGACAGAACTTTTTGCAGGACCCTCGTATGATTAACTGCTGACCAAAATGGATACCTTTGCAAATAATGTAGATCTTGTTATCATTCGCCTTGTCCAGATCTACAGCGTTTGCCGTTTAGTTTATAATTTTGTCTGACACCCCTGTTTTCAACCATGGATGTATTCAAATTCATGGACAGAAGAGTTATGTTCAGAACCACATGGATTAAGGGCTTTGTTTGGCCTTGTGGCTGTTCGCTATGGGGCTTCTTTATGTTTTGTTGTTATTTTTATGGACAGTGGATTATGTCTAGCATTGTGATCCTTCAGTTGGGGACAGTGCTGGTTGCTTTGCTTATCGTAGGTCTGTCGCTTTTGTACTGTCCGTTATACATCACGAAAACATGCCTATATAATGTTGACCCCCTTCAACCCCATTTTTATATAGTAAAACTGGGGTTTACAGGGATTTACATTATTTCTCTTATTTTTGCTCAAAAACATAGAGTGTGGGTACTCGTTAGAACCGCCTCGCTGAGGCGGTTCTAACGAGTACTCACAATCTATGTTTTGAGCAGAAGTATGAAAAATATCGGAATTTTTTATCTGAAAACTCTCAGTTTTTGGAGGTGCAATTTTATGTATAGTTGAATAGGCGTGTTTTCTTAATGGTTTGCTTGTGCACTTCATCTTGGTGGCATTGGTAGGCTATATTCTGTGATTGTGGCTCTTAACGGACATCTTCTGTACTAGTTTAACGCCATTATGGGTAGAATGTTTACAACAGAGCTATAGTAAACAAACGCCAAACTTTCCTTAAGGTAGTTGTCAACGTGACTATCATTGACCAATGTAAGCAAAACCGCGCGTTAGACGAAATCCAGATAACGGTTATTTACAGCCGCGCTATTCTTGTCGCTGTGACGTCAGAGTGCTGTTGAAAGTGGGTTATCTGTAAAACCTGGGTTTGGACATTTGGGACATTCGCAAACAGTGCAGACACAGATCAGACGCCGCGCTCTGCGGCGTCTGATCAGGGTCTGCACTGTTTGCTTAAATTACAGGAAGAAAAAGGTTAAATGAAACGATCTTAAGTCCCCGTTCAGGCTCATTTTCCCAGCCTACACTCAGAGACAAACGATCTATGTGTGCTGTCCGTGCTTTGATCATGGAGATGATTTTACATTTACAGAAAGCTATCTAATTGGATTGGGTTGCAATTGGCCTGTGAAGATGGCTGCTGGTGGTGCTGCTATATTTGGAAAATCATTACCGACGGAAAGAAACCAGACGACGAAATAACAAACTCGTTATCTGCAAATCATGGATAATATAACAATAGACACTGAGCTGCGAGAGATTCCTACTCAACAAGACTGGATAGAAGTGTTTGATTTACTTTATTTGTCAACAATACCATATTTATCCCAATTATTCGAAGACCTAAACCCCGAACTACACTTGTCCTTAAGTTCAAAAAAATAGTCGGTATCAGGAATACCCACAATCACATATCATAGCCTACTGTTGACACCAAGCGGAAGAATAAAAAAAAAAAAATAATAATTATAAAACATCGCAGACAGTGCACAAACCACAAACAAAACAAAAGGGGGAAAAGCAACCAGCTCCTCCTTACAGGCACAGTGACTCTGTTGGTAGAGCGTCTGCTTTGTGACCGGGAGGTTGCGGGTTCCATCCCCGGCTGAGTCATACCAAATACTTAAAAATGTCTCTAGCTGCTTTTTCGATTTGTGCTCAGCATCAGAAAGTAGACCTAGAAATCAGAACTGGTCAGCTCAGTATCACTATAATATGACTGGATGGATGGAATATTATGTCAAGTTTCTGGAGCGTATTATTTCTGTGAGGCAGCCCTCTAAAAGTAAGGATTGATCTCCCTGCTACATACAGACACCGTCGCGATATGACTGAAGTATTGTTGAAAGCGACGTAGGACCCGAATAAGGCAACCAAACAAACAAACCACCTACCTCTTCTCCAACAAGGTGATTACAATGCTAAACAGGATCAGCTAAACACAACAGTAAGACAATGGACAAAACAAAACACGAAACTCGTCCCGCACCGAACATCTACAAGGCTACACAAGTAAACCAATAACCCATTCGACCGCAACTTTGAGTGTCTTAACAGTGCTTGTTGGAATGACAAACAATATAAATCCTGATCCGACGCCGCATTTTGCGTCCGATCCATTCCAAGCCTGGCCCCGAGGTTATAAAAACTTTTTTCATGCTGAACTCAGCTGAACATTAAATTCTCTCTGCTAATAAATATGTTCATATTTATTAGCGGATGTTCATATTTATTAGCGGAGAAAATTTCATGCGCACTGTTTAGCAAGAAATAATCTGCAATTGTAAGTAATATAAGACTTATTAGCATGACAAATTTCATGCTCAGCTGAGTTGAGCATAGAAAAAAAAATTATATACTCGGGGCCGGGTTTACATTGTTTTCTCATGTCTGTCTGGTTACTTGGGATAAACATCACGAAAACACGCCTATGTAATTTTGACCCCCTTAAACCCCACTTTTATATAGTAAAACTGGGGTTTAGAGGGGTAAACATTATTTTTCTTGTTTCTGCTCAAAAACATAGACTGTGTGTACTCGTTAGAACCGCCTCACCGAGGCGGTTCTAACGAGTACCAACAATCTATGTTTTGAGCAGAAATATGAAAAATATCAGAGTTTTTTTTATCTGAAATTTTCATTTTTTGGAGATGAAATTTTCCATTTATTTGAATAGGCGTGTTTTCGTAATGAATATGGTGCATATACTGTAGTGTTATCGGAATATTGGATGGTGATAATGAAAGATTCTATGAGGTGAAGTCGTGAGCTTATTCAACGCAATTAATACAGTAGAACTTCAGTGGCTCGAACCCCGATGGCTCGTTTACCATGGATGAGTCGAACACGTTCTTGAGTCCGCAGGGATTTCCTCCAAATACGATATACGGATAATTTAGGGAGATTTTTTCTTTTATCTTGTAAATGTATGCTGTGTGCACTCATTAGAATCGCCTCTACGAGGCGATTCTAATGAGTACACAAAACATACATTTAAAATATATAACACCGAAAAGATATCCCACAATTATCTCCGTTATGCCTCCTGGTGTGGCACTAATATTAACCTTCCGTGGCTCGAACAACCCTCGTGGGGGGGGGGGGGGGGGGTAACTTCCTATATATGGCATAGTACGGATGTGCGTGCCGAATAGCCCGCTTTTTCAGCACTGCCAGGTATATGATTGGCCCCCTTTTTTCGTTGCTGTCTCGAACAAATTTTCATGGTCCCAAAGGGGTTCGAGCCATCGAAGTTCGACTGTATTCGAACCGGAGACACCGCCATCAAATATCTGGGGCACCAAACATTCGGAAACTCGAATGTTTTTCTGTTAGGAGTTTCAGAAACATTCGCCGTTCAGAGCCGAAATATGAGGACGACAACGTTATGATTTTTTTTTTTTTTTTTTTTTTATTATTATTATTTTATTTTTTTCATTCCAATGTACTTTAGGATTTATGGCTTTTTCATGTGGATTACTTTCGGAAACTGGTAGTGTAACTTGGAAAGTCATATGTTTACAATACGTATGGTGTTCGCCGCTGTCATGTACTGTCATACGACGGAGACATATTAACCCATTAATGTCTATTGGACTCTTTTAGCGTAAGTCTTTGGACATGTCCATTTTCTATATAAAGGGTGTCTGTTTAGTTTTTATAATTATCATGTTTCATAGGAATTCCTGTATTTAATGCAAACCGTGTAGACCTAGATCAGACGCCGCGTTCTGCAGCGTCTGAGCTGGGTATACATTGTTTGCTAATGTCCCTTCTATAGGACGCTAGGCATAAATGGGTTAATATTCTGGTGGACTGTGGACTTAACGATTAAAAATATGTATGAAAATAAATGTATACAATAGATTGCAGGCATACAATCTCTTTGTTTTAAATCTGTACGTTTCTTGACAGCATGATTTAAACGATGGTAGAAATGCTTGATTGTTAAATTTCAAGACGATGATAAAAGAATAGCAAAGCGAAAGACGCAGAAGAAGTGAAAATTCGATCAAACTATTGTTATTTCGACCGTCATTCCACAGGTATGGCTAAATGACAAAAAAAAGCATTCGTGCGACAAAAAGGCGCGCACGGAGCAGAAATTAGATATTACGCCCGAACTTAACGTTACACAGAGTGGGGAGTGACTTCGACAAGAAAACATCCAAAGTTTCATTACGAAAAAACGCTTATTCAAATATGTAGAAAATTTTACCACCAAAAAATGAGAATTTTTAGATAAAACATTTTGATATTTTTCTTATTTCTGCTCAAAATATAGATTTTGGGTACTCGTTAGAACCGCCTCGACGAGGCGGTTCTAATTTGGGTACTCGTTAGAACCGCCTCGACGAGGCGGTTCTAACGAGTACCCACAATCTATGTTTAGAGCGGAAATAAGAAAAATAATGTATACCCCTGTAAACCCCAGTTTTACTATATAAAAATGGGGTTTAAGGGGGTCAAAATTGTATAGGCGTGTTTTCGTGATGGCAGGCGTAAAGCGAACTTCGTTTTCAGAACCTCTATTATCATATTGGAAAATTGCTAAAAAATGAATAAATATTCACTATTCTTCGTCGCTTGTCTTTTTTTTTTTTTTGAAGTCGCTTCTTGTATACGTATACCAGGAACGAATTAATAGAAACTGATATAATTAATTCGCTCTAGCACATGCATCTCTAATTTTACATAACTGATTAGTAGAGTAGTTTAGATAATTGTGTGAGCTGTAATATATGATAAAACGTACTTTATCGCTCGTGCGCCTGTCGAAGACTTATATCTGCCTGCGCATTCGCGCAGTCTCATCAGTCTTCACTGTCCGTATATAGAAACATTGCACCCTTGGTTATACAAAATGCGTCCGATGAAGATTCTAGTCAGTCTGTGAGACTTTGCAGGCTGATTGTAATCTTCGCAGCACGAAAACATGCCTATATAATTTTGACCCCCTTTAACCCCACTTTTCTATAGTAAAACTGGGGTTTACAGGGGTATACATTATTTTTCTTATTTCTGCTCAAATACATAGATTGTGGGTACTCGTTAGAACCGCCTCATCGAGGCGGTTCTAACGAGTACCTACAGTTTATGTTTTGAGCAGAAACATGAAAAATAATAGAATTTTTTATCTGAAAATTTTCTTTTTTTTGGTGGTAAACTTTTCAGTATATTTGAATAGGCATGTTTTGTAATGGTGAGACGCACATGACGGAAGATACGTTTTCTGACGTTACGGCGCATTTATGTTTTGCGTCATCTGAACAGTTTTTTAAAACCCGTCTCGTGTGGCCTCAAATTGAGAGCTTAACGTTAAATCGAATTACCGTATTTACTCGATTTTTTTGGACACCTCAACTCCTCACATCACTTGTTCTGGAATTTGAACAAGTATAATTTACTACCCGATGTTGTGTCCAAAAAATGTTGGTTGAGTCGCAGCATTCTGCGGCGTCTCATCTAGGTTTACATTGTTTGCTAGGCCTGTTTTGTCCGAATACATGCGGTAAATACGGTAATTATATCCATTGTTATTAATTTTAAATTGTATAAGTAATATACGGGCAGTAAACAGTTCAATATTTTTGTTATAAACAAGCATATATAAACGTAATTCACATATGCCGTCATTTTGGCTGTGCCAAGGACAGCTTAAGGTATAGTTCGCGGACACACGCTTTCCGCTGAAAACTGTCACAACTAAAGATAAAATTTGTAAAAGTCATCGAACGCTGTGCCTAACTGAATGGAGCCCACATATGCGCGGCGCCCTTATTATTTTGCCAGTTCATTTTCAGTTAATGTGTACGTTTTAGTTATTAACAAAATGGACTTTCAAATAAAAAACATTACTTTTATAGGTCGCCTATTGATCAACCATGTGTTACGAGCCTGTATGTCTAAACAGCAATTGAAGTTAAAATTTCCTTTTAGATCAAATAATTAAGTGCGGCAGTAACAGTTTACCCTAAATTTGTTTTTTTACTTTAATGTATTCATTAATTACTTTCTGTTTGAAGCATTCAGACGTGTTTCAGCATATACATGTGTATGGCCCGCAACGCGAGAAAAAAAATACTTTACATCAGGAAAACATACCTATATAATTTTGACCCCCTTAAACCCCACTTTTATACAGTAAAACTGGGGTTTACAGGGGTATACATTATTTTTTCTTATTTCCGCTCAAAAATATAGATTGTGGGTACTCGTTACAACCGCCTCGGCGAGGCGGTTCTAACGAGTACCAACAATCTATGTTTTGAGCAGAAATATGAAGAATATCAGAATTTTTTATCTGAAAAAATTTCTTTTTTTGGTGATAGAATTTTCAGTATATTTGAATAGGCATGTTTTCGTAATGATGACATTTGCGCCCAATGACGACCCAAATCAGACTGCATGTCTGTATGAAGAAATTTTGCATCCTTGGCTATCCAAAATGCGCCCAGTGAAGATTCTGTTCAGACTGCGTGAATGCAGAGGCCATTGGTGGACTGTCCATTGGTGGATATGTCTGAAGATAAGTTTCCTGACGTTATGGCTGATATACATTTAAGTCTTCAATATCCCTCAAAAAGGTATGTTTTTGGGGGGTCGATTGTTTACTATCGAGCCAAAGAATACATACATCAAACCGTCCTAAGGTCGTTGTCCACATGATTATCAGTAGTATAGGGCGTCACGATGGGGACACCTTAAGGTGTCCCCAAAGTGATGCCCTATACTACTATTATCATTGATGAATGAAATCAAACCAAGCGTTTGTACGAAATCCAGTGTTAAAGCCGCACAGTGTAAAGAGGGGTGTTTAAAAAACCGAGACTGGGACATTGGCAAACAGTACAGACCCAGAAAAATTGCCACAGAACACCGCATCTGATCGGGGTCTGCACTGTTTGCTTAAATAACAGGATGTTAAGGGTTAAATGAAACGGTTTTGAGACCCCGTTCAGGACCATTTTCCCAGCCTACATTCAGAGACAATCGACCCACTGGTTTTCCCAGCCTACATTCAGAGACACTCGACCCACCAGTGGGTCGACTGTCTCTGAGCGTAGGCTGGGAAAATGGTTCTGAACGGGGTCTTGAAACCGTTTCAGTGCTTTGATTTCTTATTCCAGTGTGTATGTGTGCCAACCAAATCTAGTGCCGAGCAACGTCTGTATAAAATTTGTTGTTTGGAGTGTCTTTCTTGATCAGCTTCCAGATGTAACAACACCACGTACAACTACTGTTACAAACATCGCGTAAACTGAAAACAAATAATAGTAATTCCAATTTAATATGCTTGCACTAATTTTCTGCAATTGGATTGGTCGAGTACAGCTTTATAATGGCATGTATTATTCAATAAATCCACATAGCAGAAATCGTAGAAGGCTGTGAACCACAATGCCATAAAAAGGTACCTTCGGACATGTGCTGCAAGCGAAGATTCAGTCTGATCAGAATCTCGTCTGAGCACATATTGGGTACCAAGGATGTATAGTTTCTTCATGAGAACAATGAAGACATATATCAGTCTGTGCGCATGCGCACGAAGAATACAGGTTGTTGGACGCACACTTCCATAGGTATGTTTTTGATGTTGCGGCTCAAATAATAATAAATCCAAATCCATATACTGACTCTTATTTGACAAGTCAAGAACAACTTGAATAGGTCCACTGAGCAGGAATGTTGGAACTATTTTACTGAAGGTTTGAACCTAAACATGACCGAGTTGCAGTTATAAAAGATGAACTAGATTGAATACAGCAAGTTTCAAGACATCAACAGACAGTAAAATGGCGCTCTTCAAATGAGTTGAAAATCCAGTTGAAACAACACCGATGCAACGTTGATTCAACATCAAGACGTTGAATCGACGTTTTTTTTAACATTGTTTGCCCTCTGGGGTTAGGAGTTAAGGAGACTGGTACACTTTCAAGGGAGACGGAGTTTTCAAAATTGTTTTCTGTCTCTACTGAAAAGGGGTCTACCCTAAAAAGAACGAACTTTGGAGCAAACTCTTTCCTTTTAGGGTAGACCTCTTTTCAGAAAGGTCTTGTGCTGGGGATCATAGCGCAGTCGGTAGCGCGTCTGACTGCAGATCCAGGGGTCGCGAGTTCGAACCTCAGCTCAGCCACATAAGGTCATGATATAATTTAATCGGTTATTTTCCCCATTCCGCTGTTTCAAGAAGGGCAGCTGTCAATTATTAACAAAAGAATGTGCACAAATAATGGTTAACCGATTAGAGGACAAAGCATGGCCAGGAACAATGTAAGACTGTTAACCGACCGCTCTCGATATGACCCTAACAGATTCACTGGGCCGTAAAGCCTCAACTCAAAAGAGGGACTTGGTGCGCAAGAAAGCAAACAGGACGTCATGAAAGTTGTCTCTCTTGTAACAAATGGCGGTAAATCTACAAAGTGCATCAAGCCTCCTTACGAGGTCTTAATAAACGCGAAAACAACGCTTCGTTTTATAAACATATATTTCTAGCATGTTGGTGCATGGGTTAGAAATAACTCACCAGGTTCTCCCACCAATAAAATCACTTTTCAGGAGATTGTATTTTATTCTTAAGAGTACTTTTACTACTGCTTATCCGCACTTAGGTCGTCAATAAACGATAAACTGAAATTTTCATTATGCATAATATGTATTGAAAAACACTCAAAGGCTGACAAAATTAGCATTTCTTGTCTTTTTATTGACCGATTTTTGCTATTTTAATCATTAATCGATCGTGTTTTCACGACGCACTATTTAAAGCGCGCAGAACTAAAGTCTGTAATTTGTCCGCTTAACAACAGCGCAATAACGTATGTACATGTACAGACGCACGCTGATGTACAGACGCCATGGTTCGGTTCATAAAATATAGTCACCGAAAATAAAAAAAAAAAACAAAAACAAGAGGCCCAAAGGCCACAACGCTCAACTGCTATAAGTTAATCAGGTCATTTACTCCTCAATCCCTATCAGCCTGTCAAGTTTCAAGGCAATGGCTTAAACAGTTTTTGAGATATCTTGCGTAAAAGGTTAAAAAGCTGAAATTTTCAAAGGGTCATAAGTAAAAAAAATAGGGCATCCATCTTGGATTTACGATCAGATTGATTTTAGCTACTTTTGCATCTACAATTCAACCAAATACTTCCTATCAAATTTCGAGTCAATGTGCCTTTCTATTCAGGAAAAGAAGTTCAAAATGGATTTTTAAGATGGCAACTGTGGCGGCCATCTTGGATATCTGATCGGAACGAATTTAGCTATTTTTGATTTTCAAGTCACCCCGATGCTCCCTACCAAGTTTCGAGTCAAGTGGTCTTCCGGTTCAGGAGAAGAAGCGAAAAATAGATTTTCAAAATGGCCGCCATGGCGGCCATCTTTGAATTCCTATCGGAACTATTTTAGCCATTTTTGATCTACCAGTCACCCCGACAAGTCACCCCAATGCTTCCTACCAAGTTGCAAGTCAATTGGCCTTTCGGTTCAGGAGAAGAAGCGAAAAATATATATTCAAGATGGCCGCCGTGGCGGCCATCTTGGATTTTTAATCGGAACGATATTAGCTTTTTGAACTATAAGTCGCCCCGATGCTTCCTACTAAGGTTCGAGTCAATTGGCCTTTCGGTTCAGGAGAAGAAGCGAAAAATAGATTTTCAAGATGGCGGCCATCTTGGATTTTCGATCGGAACAAATTTACCTATTTGTCACCATGATGCTTCCTCCCGTTTTGAGTCAAGTGGCCTTTTGGTTCAGGAGAAGAGTGGAAGCGAAAAATAGATTTTCAAGATCGCCGCCATGGCGGAACGATTTTAGCTATTTTTGATAGTCAAGTCACACTGATGCTTCTTACCAAGTTTCGGGTCAGTTGGCTTTTCGGTCCAGGAGAAAAAAGCGAAAAATAAATTGTCAATATGGCCGCCATGGCGGCCATCTTGGATTTCGGATCGAAATGATTCTAGTTATTTTTAATCTACAAGTCACCCCGATGTTTCCTACCAAGTTTCGAGTCAGTTGGCTTTTCGGTTCAGGAAAAGAAGCGTAAAATAGATTTTCAAGATGGAGGCCATGGTGGCCATCTTGGATTTCCGATCGGAACGAATTTAGCTATTTTGTTTTATGTACAGGTCGCCCCGATGCTTCCTACCAAGTTTCGAGTCAACTGGTTCAGGGGTGTAGGAGGAGTAGGCTTTTAAAGCAATTGTTGACGCCGCACGACGGACGACGGACATTGACTGACCACAATAGCTCACCTTGAGCACTTCGTGCTCAGGCGAGCTAATAAATGTAAAAACCAAAATAATAAAAATGTTGTGCAAACAAAGAAAAAAATCTAATATGGGTATGAATTCGATATAGTAGTTTCCAACGCTCAGGGATAGCCTGGCCGATTAGAACCTCGACGAAGCCTCGGTTCCGATCGGTCAGAGTTTGAAACGTCCAAAACGAATCCATATCCATATAAGATTCGTATAGTCTCAGCTCTTACACCTATCTTTTACCTTTTGTCTGCTACTCCTTCTTTCTTTTGATTCTTTGACGGTGCCTTTGACAAATCAATATCTGATCTGGAGTCGAGTAGGTCACTTCGGGCGTTTCCGACTAACACTGGATTATTTTCGTTTGATTCGCTTAGTTTGGCTATCAGTTCCCTGATGACGTTGTCAACATCTTCACTATGTTCGAAGAGCCTTCTTCCGTTTGCTTGAAATTATAAATAGTATTCCTTGCTTAATTAGTAAAAGGTTTTATCCCATTATAGTATTTACGAGGGCCGCTCAAACAGTTCCTGGCTTCACCAGCTTTTGGTCGATCTGTGCATACATGTACCAACTTAATATGAATGTAATTAGGAGTCTTTCGCTAGTTTTCTTAAAAATTTCCAAAATCTTCTGGTTATTTTTCTCTATTATTCCCCCTCAAACACAAGAAGGGTAGCTGATGTTTTATAAGTCAATATAAATTTAATTATCTTGCTTCACTTTGGCCTTCCATTTCTTATACACAATATGGTGTTTATGTTCTGTTTTTTTGTTGTAAAAGCAAATTTGATCATTTGCTGATGGTTTGATGACAAAAAAAAAAAAAAAAACTGACATATATCAGTGACTACCATATACCCTTAAATTATGCACAACAGGGCCCAGTTGTTCAAAGCGTCGTTAGCTTAACGAGCTCGTTAAGGGTCATTTCGTTAACTGTTTTAGCAGATTCAATGTACATTATTCTGATATTTTTTGCTGAAAAAATGTGAGTAGCTTTTGCACTGCAAAAGCTACTCACATTTTTTCAGCAAAAAATTTTAGCATATTTGCGTATCACTCGATGTAAATTTTAACGAATCGTTAACTAACGACGTCGTTAGCTTTGAACAACTGGGCCCAGAAATTTAAATATAACTGTCATGTTTATGTGTTTATTGAAAATCATGTGGATAAATTCAAGAAAATGTTCTTACACAGATAAACTTTAGCATCTTACAAAAAACTTTGCTATAACGACTTTGGTATTGCAAAATTCCTGGGCATTCACATTGCGGTTACTAAGTGTGCACTGTATGCTGAAATTATTAAATGTTCACAATTCTCGGCATTGAAATTTTGGCCTAGAAATTATGAATGACGTAAAACTATAAATAAATATCTTAGCACTTGTATACATCATGGCGAAACTTTTAATGCAAACATTTGGTTATACAAAACTTGTGGTTGGTCTAAAATGTACACTATATAGGAAATGGGGTGTAATTTGTGTTGTTTTAGCAAAATTAAATGAATTCTGAAAGGTCTGTCGAGTGGCTTTTTGAACCGCACTCACGTATACATATATAAATACAGCAGAAATTATTTGGGATATTTGTCTTACCTGTTCAAGAAAATTGACTTAAAGTTTGACTTTCATGCAAATTGTTTCCAAGCATGCAATTTGTCTCCTTGGAGACAATATGTATGAAAGGTAAAAACCTTTATTCTAGGGGCATTAAGAAAAAAATGTCAAAGCTTACTTTCTAGGAAATATCATCTATAAGCCCTGCTAAACTTGCTCAGAGAATTGTAAAATATAATAATTTAAGATGATAAGAAGAAAATATTGTCAACATCACATTCGCGCGCTTGCGCTTGCACACACACACACACACACACACACACACACACACACACACACACACACACACACACACCATTAGGGTTTTAATGGAAACTTTATACTTGTGGCTCAAGCCCACATAGTGCTCAGAATTTAATCCATTGTTTTACTAGCGTCCCATCAAACATGAAAGGAACAGTGGCAATCAATAACGATCCATATCAGACGCCGCAGACGGTGGATTCTGACTAGGGTCTATTCTGTTTGCTTTAAGTGAAGGAATGTATATAAAACATACTTCTAATAAAACTAACTAGAATGCGCAGTCGATGATACGCCATCGCAAACTCCCCATGCTCCATGCTAGTGCTGCTAACAGCGTGACGGACGGACGGACTCCCTCTTGCTCACCCTTAATATGAGGGAAATTCATGCATCAAGTTAGGTTGAATTCCACCCAGTGGTTAAGAAGGAGATAGTGTGAAGACATATGTACGGATGGAAGGACTGACCGACGAACAGACGGAAAAAATAATGTTGCTCTCGCACTCAGTTACCACGTGGGGAGGTCATGTAGCACGTTCGGTAAAATTCCGCCCAGTAGTTTAGGAGGAGATAGCGTGAAGGACGCACGGAGGCGTTTGCAATATCCCCATCGCTTTTGTTTACAGCGTTAGGATAACCAGACACTCCTTCTATTGGATATGGACCACTCCAAAGTTTTCAGGTAGAAGAGTCAACTCGGTATAAATGGGTTTGGTTATGTGGTTTTTTTTGTTTGTTTTTTTTTTTTGTTGTTTATTTATCTATTGTGTTGATTCTCTGATGATTTAGGATATGCAATTCACGAAATGAACAATTACTGTTACAGGATTTATCCCAAGGGCGAGTATTATAGATGAATGTATACACACAACCAGTCTTCAAATCAGTTTACGTAATAAGTCATAGAATTACATTTCGTAAAAGATAGGTATGTTTGCGACCTATGTAATTCTTTAAAGGATTATGACAACATCCGGGTGTGTCAGCTTACAGCTAAACACATCAATTGTTATTTAATAATTTCAAGAAATCATATTTATAACAGCATAAAGAAGTACACGCGTATTCTATTTTAGACATTCTATTAGCATATGATACATGGACTGACATAATGGCATGCAGGTGTGGACAGTCCGTATCACTTGCCAGTCAGTTCATGTGACCGAGCTAATAGTCTGAAACATTATTTCATAAGCGATTTGGTAACATAAGAAATATACAAAATATAAAAACATCATTAATAGTAATTATGGCATACTTTTGGCAAGTGGCACATGGACCGACATAACGGCATGCAGGTGTGGATAGCCCGTATCGCTTGCCTGTCCATGTCTTCAGACTAATAGTTAAAAACTTTCTTTCAAAATCGACTTGGAAATAACTGCAATAATAATAATAATAATTACGATAATAATAATGGCATACTCAATTAGCTCGTAGTACATGGACTGACATTATGACATGCGAGTGTGGACGGTCCGTACAGCTTGCCAGTCGGTCCATGTATTCGAGCTGATAGTTTAAAACATTCGTTCGTTGGTGTTTTGAAAGTTAAAAAAATGTGAAAGGTTATAAAAATTGACAGCAGACATGATGTAATGATGTTCGCTCTTTTGTGTAGACAAAGTTTTATCAAGGCGCTTTCATTTCTTTATGTAATGTTAGGATAACATTGAATTCAATAGGGAACCTTTGTGCCCCCTCGCTCGGTCATTCTGTCGCTTATGGCCGAATACCGGTCTGTTATAAAGTAATGTACGGTGTTGGGCACCTTGTGAGGGACCACCGTATGATGGCCAGTGAGGTGTTACGTTTTTCCGTGTTGTCTGAATAAGTAGGTCAGTGAACTAATGTGCAACGGTTAATGATTTTATTTCAGCTCAGATCTTAAGATTCTACAGATACATTTTAAGGGTCATTTTATTATTGGAGTGTTTTATAGGGCGTTAAAATGTCCTGTTTTTTTTTTTTTTTTTTTTTTTTTTTTTTTTATCAAACATCATCTATTAGGATATTTAATTACTTTTACTTGCTTATTATTCAAAGAAACTTTTAACTGCGATTCCTAGACTGTTCGAATGTTTTATGTCATAGATTACGAAATTACCCGTTTGGCGTTGGGACGACGGCGGAGCAACATGCTACCAAGATACTCTTACGACACGAAAGTCGCAACAAAGGAAAGAAGCATAGCTGAAAAAATTTCCACGCCTGTCGTAGGAATCGAACCCGGTTCTCCCGATTAAAAATCCAATGCTCTAACCACTGAGCCAAAGAGTCGACTCTCTGACGCAGTTGCCAGAGATTGAATATATACTTAGAAGCTATGCGTAATCTGCCAAGGCAGATAATCGAAGGTAGGAGTGCTCGGTCGTAACACTCCCCCTCTTCAAGGAAGTCATCATTTATGATGACGTGAAGCCATTTTCGGCGTATAAAGTCCAATCACGGACGAGCCCCCATCTTACGACATAAAAGCCGTAACAAAGGGATGAAGCATAGCTGAAAAAATTTCCACGCCTGTCGTGGGAATCGAAACAGGTCCTCCCGGTTGAAAATCCAATGCTCTAACCACTGAGCCAAAGAGTCGACTCTCTGACGCAGTTGTCGGAGATTGAATATATACTTAGAAGCTATGCGTAATCTGCCAAGGCAGATAATCGAAGGTAGGAGTGCTCGGTCGTAACAATACATCAGCGCTGCTCTGGCGTCGACCCGGCGAACTTGTCGGTCGATTTTACAATGTAAATGTGTATAATATGTATAAATTGTTAGAAGTTTTTAAAGAGGACCATATGTTAGATTAGTATACTGTTTGCTAAATATGTCATCCTTGTAAAATAAAGACTTTATTATTATTATTATTATTATTATTCCCAAGGTCTTACCGTTGACATTTTTATTGCTGTTCACTTTGCCTTTCGCTCCATGCTTTTAATGTTGTGTTGTTCTGTGTTGTCATTTCACGTAGTTAAATCCCTAACCCGTGCCTTAATTTGAGTTTGAGTTGTAGATTTACGGCCAAACACTGTTAACATCATGTCCAGCCGGTCATTTACCCTACGCATACTTTTCCTGACCAGTCCTAGCCCTCTAAGAATTTAACCAGTACTTGTGCACATACTTTCGCAAGTATCTGACAACGGCCCTCCTTGAATCAGCGGAAGGGATGACCGTGGAAATGATTACATGATCTTTCTCCACGACCCCGTACCATTTATTACAACTGGGCCAAACAGGAAAAAAATAAACCTACCGATTTCACAACTACATGTAAACCAGCATATTATAAGTAAAGAAAAAATGAACTTCATATCCATATCTTGAATAGAATTATTCTGTCTCAAACCATTTCTTGTCCATTTATACTGAAAAATCATCAATGGTTCGACATCATTTCGAAATTATTGATTTCAGATAAATTAAACGCGTGATCGTGTGGACCTTGCCAAGTGAAAATGTGCCTCCAAGCATATGCGCACAACGAAGGCCCAAATAAGACTAGGCATGAGCGTTGACTGATCAGGCCTTCGCCATCCGCTTGTTGAAGCAGGAGATTATGTCAATATACAGCAAAAGACTGTGAGCATGCGCAGGATGATATGAATCTGGGCATTTCGCATTTCCCAAGAAACCATTTCGCGTCTCATATAATTTGCATATTGCATTCAAATGTGTTCCCTAGTTGTCAAAATACGCTTGTTTGTAAATGTAGCGCGCTGTGGAAAAAGAGGCCATACATTTGTAAGCCGTAACGTCAGAAAACATACCTCACCTCCATTGATGTGCGCCCTGCGAAAATTCAGATCAGCCTGCGCATTCGCGCAGTCTGATCAGAATCTTCACAGTGTGCATTTTGGATATCCAATGATGCAAAGTTTTCCATGCGGACAGTGAAGTTTCTGATCAGACTGCGCAGTGCGCAGGCTGATTCAAATCTTTGATGGGCACACACGTCAGAAGGTTCGTTTACTCACGTCACGGCTCATGTATAAATGCTCTGTGCAAAACAAACGACATAAAACCTGGTTAAACTGTACTATTCCAAGAGATTCTTGCCTGGCTACTTACGAAATATCTGAATACTATAGACTGTACCGTGCAAGAGTGCGGTCACATATTTTGAACCAAACATAGGGCGTGCATATGTTTGTTCAGGCATTCTCCTTTTACTTAGAGAGCAGC
This sequence comes from Anodontia alba, assembly GCA_964016985.1. Taxonomy (NCBI): domain Eukaryota; kingdom Metazoa; phylum Mollusca; class Bivalvia; order Lucinida; family Lucinidae; genus Anodontia; species Anodontia alba. The sequence continues at coordinate 50,781,150 of OZ024835.1, forward strand.
GCCTGGCCAACCTTCTAGAATGACGACGATTTGAAAGAGGCAGATTTGCCAAAATCTTAAAGTTAAAAGGATCAGTACGCATGATAAATAAAACAGCATGTTTTCTTTGTTAAAATCTAATTTTAACTTTAAATTGATATTAATAAATGCAATATTAAATAGTAGGTTAATCGATGTAACCTGCAGTGGGCGGCTTTGACATGAAGTGGACTATGAAATAAACACTTTTTAATGTACCTTACCGTATTTATTCTAAGAAACGTGTTTTACTTACATATTGGGACTCCTTTGGGGGTAGTCGGGTGTAGCGAACGTGTCGTGTACCTCACGTCACCGGGGTGTCCAGCTGATATTGGCTTACAGTTGAGATGGATGTGTGCGCTTGTTGATAGGATGTTTTCTAGCAACTGCGGTTCCACAGAATGATATCATTTAAGTCTTGCGAAATACAGTAAGTAGGAAGTCACTGAATGTAAACGGATGAATCGATACTCGCCGTCCGAAAAGGGCCACTATGACACTATGTGCCAGCAACGAATGCCCATATCAACTTGCGCTTTCGCAGTCTGATCAGATCAATATTTTCACAAATCATTACGTAAACACACTTAGGAACAATGTTGCCATATCTCTACATAAGCCGCTGTTTTAACAAAAATTATATTCGTCGTATATCTTCACAAAAACATAGGTTGTAGGTACTCATTCCCTTTGGAGTAAATTCCTTCCTTTTAGAATAGAGCCTTTTCAGAAGGGACCTAGTGCGCAGGAAAGCAAAGAGAAATTCACAACAGTTTTTCCACCTTGTAAAAAAATGGGGAAAAAGTACTGTGCAATCACCTTATTTCAAATTTTGTGTGTGTTTTTGTTGTTGCTTTTTTTTTTTTTTTTTCTTTTTTTGCAGTTCTTCGCGAGAAAAACAATTGCTAACAACGCATATCGGGACACTATATGCGTAGAGCATGCGCTGTTCTTCTATATAATGTTTCCTTGAAACTATTTTGAAAGTCACTGAGCCCATCCTGGTTATTGAAAATCGAATAACGCTTAAGCCGGCGCTTGGGTGGGGGCGGGGGCGTATGCAACCTCGCAAACTACAGTTTTGCATGTGAAGAGACTCACTCAAACCGAGTCTCCGATTTTCGTGATTTTGTGTGTTCTTTGTTTCCAAAGGCAATCCCTTTTGACTTTTATTGCCTTAACAAAATATTTGTAAGTGTCTCTAGAGCTTGCCTCATACGCAGACACAGGTATTGGCTACTGTATAATAATGGCCATGTCATGCGAAAAAAGGTGTCTTCGAACATGCGCAAAATGCACAGATTCATATTCATCCGCCGCGCGCACAAAGCCTCATCCGGGCATTTGCTTTCCATGAATACATCAATGATATTCAATGATTTTTAGCAGACGGTCAAGGCCCTAATCAGTCTGATCTGGGTCTTTGCTGTCCGAACATACTCCGAAGGAATATTTTTGCTTGGCGCGACTCGTATATTGATGAATCTGTAGAAACAGATCTTGCTCCCTAGACATTCTGTGTACCCTAAAGATATACGAAATGCTACGATCCGTAGCATTTTGAGTAGGGCATGCATGATACCTTTGCAAAATGTCTTCTAGCTGATTTTACATATGTTTAGAGTCCATGTCCGGATTTTGTCTTGGTAGGTCATGGTCCGGTTTCGGATCAGGACATTATATATTTCGATTCCAGGACTGTCTGGCTTTTATCAAGCATGTATGTACCAGTTAATTTCCGCGTCCGGGTTTTAAATATTTAGAATATTGGTTCATGTCTAGATGCTCATGGTCTAGATCAGATCTTCTTTTCTTTGGATCCCGGACTAAATCCGGATTTCATCAAGCGTTTGCGGGTCAGTGACCGTTTTCGGATTTTACAAATTTAGCGGTTTATCAGGTTCATTTACGTGTAGGTCCCAGTTGGGGATCGAATTAGGATTTTAGAATATTTCGTTTCCGGGACTAAGTCCGTTTTTAACAAACACTGCTTCCGAATTAAATATATAAATAGTCTGGGTCCATGTCCGGCATTTATCAGGTAGGTCAAGGTCCGGGTTCTATTTTGATTCCGGTACTAAGTCCGGCTTTTATTAAGTATGCATGATTAAGTGTCCCGATCCAGGCGATATTTGTTTAGAGTCTTGGTCCGCGTCCAGGTTTTTAAAGGTAGGTCCATTTTCGGGTCCGACCAGGGCTTTATCTATCTATTTCGATTCCTCGACAACTGAAAGTTAGGCTTTCAGGTAAATCCATATATATATATATATATATATATATATATATATTCTAGGTCCGTATCTGGATTTTATCAGTAGGTCCTGGTCGGTGTCCGATCGTTGGATCAGGTTATTATGTCCGTGTCAGTGTCCGGATACCGATTTTATATATTTAATCCGGATGTTATCAGATAGGTGCAGGTCCTGGTTATGACTTTCATCAAAAATGTCCGGGTCAGTGTTCGGATCCGGATATTATGTATTGAAAGTTTAAGCTTGTCTTTGGATTTATCTAAGTGCTGGTGAACATATACAATCAGGCATTTTGTGTACCCTCGGACGACCAGTAAAATAGCATATGTGCTCGCAAGAAATGCTACCAGGGTAGCATTGTGTGTAGGTAGGGTATACAAAATGCTCCCCTAGTACGATATAGCCTCGATAAGGCCCTACAAGGCTGCGATGGGACTTCACAGGTCTCACCTCACATAACTACGTCATGACGATGATGACTACACCTATTTTTGTCAGTATCTAGTTTTACGGAATCTTGCTGAAATTACTAATGTCTTATGAAATTCAGAATATTCATTTAGTGCACCAACATTATTATACTGCCATATGAACTGTCTGCTTTTCGAAAACTCGGGCTTTTGAAACGTCATGCGTATTACATGTTTCACTCCCTTCTTAGAAGTGGACCATAGCTTGCAGTAAAGAAAACAGGACGTCACTAAAGTAAGACAAAGTACTTTGTATTCCAATTCACTGATATTATAATTCAATGTCATCAACACTAAAATTATCTGCCATATGAAGGTGTGCTTTTGGGGCATATAGCAACATGGAATACCCGAATCAACCAGACAAATTGTACTATACATTGATTTCTTCTACTGTGATTCTATAAGTGGACAGTCGCCTTCTGATCTGGGGCATACCTGACTGCGTATACCTCGAATTTTCCCATAGCACGGCTACACAACTCTGTACAAGAACGCGAGAGACCTAATTAGTCTGCTTTCGACATATTCAGAAAGTCGCTTTTTTGGCTTGGCGCTTTACTCCTAGGAAACAAATTAGCAAACATGTATTAATTTTATCATAATGCAATAACAAGATGTTTACTTACTTCAATGATTTCAAAAAGTCGTGTTTTTTTGTGTTTTATTATTATTATTATTATTATTATTCTCCATCCTACAAAATGGCTGCATAGTATGCTTAAAAGAAGTTCGCCGAATTGCTATGTTGCAACTGCTGGTGGTGGTTAAGAAACGGGACTCAACGTACAAACTTAACATTGTTCATCCAAGCGTTCAAAGCAGGTTAAGGTCATGGTCTTAGTTATGGTTATAGTGCTTGAGAAATGGAGCTGAACGCACAGACTTTAAATTTTGACGCCAACGCCGTCGAAACTTGACCGTTATGTCGCACCTGCTTTCTATAGCAGTAGAGACAAATATGATAAGGTACAAATGTAGGTGGATTGGATGCGGTTTTCAACAAGTTCCAATTATTCAACATTTCTGGCATTCGCATGGTATTGTTGAAGAACATCAATAAATAAACTTTTTGAAGAAAAGCAAAACAATTTTTGTATATAATAATTCTAGCTAATCACTTAATGAGACAGACCAATGTTGACCATAAACAAATTAAGGCAACTATTCCAGAACAAAGAATAGAAATAGAAAAGACAAATAGTTTCGAACATAATATCTTCAATCAGAATAACGAAAATCTTTCAAGCAAAACGCTTCTTTCCTAGTGATATTGAAAGAACAGTATTTTTTTTTTATCTTATTGTCATTCTTATTGTCCGTCTGCTGCCACAGCTTTGATTTTGTCGTCCTTTGGTTCACCACCATTTTCCACAATCTTCCACACATAACAGCACCACGTGCAAGTGCCGTCACAGAAACTGTTTGGTCTCTTTCTTTGACTGATTTGCTTCGCTATCTCACAACAGTACGAACAACTGCTCTCACAGAAATTCTGGAGACGACGAACACTGAAAACAAAACATTTTAGCTTTAATGCGAGGTAATATACTTGAGGAGATCTGCAATGTAAGATTTATACAAAACTTAAGAGGATGACAGCTCTATGTTCGTTATGTATATCATAAATTTACAAATATTTTGCCCTTTTTCTGAGTGTTACTCACTTGACCTTTGTGAATAATTTAGTAATGCCAGGCTGCTCGATTTCCTAACTCCCCAACAGAGTGGCTTACGGACTGAAAATAGACTGAAATGTAAGGTGGTCTGATCCCACACCCGAAGTTAACAGAGAGATAGATGTCAGGTGGTTCCATGAAGCTACCAACTCTGACAGGCATAAATGGATTAACTGCCTTGCTTTAATCTTTTTGTCTTTCCCGTTGTATCACATTCTTTCCTTTTACAGTAGAGTCCTTTTGAGAAGGGATTTCGTGTGCAGGAATGTCAACGTGAAATCACTAACGTTGTCTCTCTTGTATGAAATTGCGAAAGATCTACAAAGTGTATCCGGGTCCCTTAAGCATCACTGATGACTATACTATCCAGCGAACACACAGTCTTAGCCTTTAGACTTAACCTTTATATTACTGACTGTTAAGTCCCTAAACGCGTTTTCTGATGTTATTGATTTTTCTACAAGAGTGTTGATATAGAACTAAATTTGATTTTCGTGGATATTTCGTGGATGAGCAAACGCCGACGGCTCACTCACTAACTGAATAAACCTGGCTCCATGTTAATTTGGAGTGACATGCCGATGTTTATACATCGATAAAATCCACAAATATCGAATTATTTACTTACATGTGTACATGCAATACGGTCATGTGCACGCAATGACAGTAGTTCCAAGATTCCTTTTAGGGAGATTTATCGAAATGTAAATGCCGTCCTGAATTTGCTGTCAATCGCGCAAAAGTATCGAAGTCCTGTTGAATTAGACTTATTACACACATAAAATGTACAAACGCCATTCTGGACAATTTAAGTGCTTACTTTTGCATTTCGTTGTCCTTTAGTAAATATTCTTCCAGTGCACCCGGACTGAGCTCATCTATGTCATCAGGTGTCGTCATTACGTCACCTCGGATGTGATGAAATAGTCCTTTGCTTTTGTCGATGAGGTCTCTCAGAAGGTTTTTGACAATCAAATGACTGAAACCCAATTGCTATGTACTAAAATAGAATAATAAAAAAATAACATAAGGTCACATCTTATACATTATACGCCATACATGTAACAATGATGAAGGCACAATGTTTCGTCTGGGATTAGTTTCCGGAATCTTTGTAAATTATCTAGGCTTTTTATGAGATTCAGAATAATCATTTTGTGCACCCACGTTTGTCACGCGGACTATCTGTCTATGATACCCAACAACTCCTAAAGCTTAAAGTCAGCTTTCTTTTAAGTGATTTATGTCTAAAGTATGCGCCGAAATAGAACCGCCTATATGTGTATACGAGTACTACTGTGACCATTCACAATGCCAGACAGCATCGTTGAACACAACTATAACATCAGACAAGACCTAACACAAAAGCAGTCCCGCAGCGAGTAGCCACAAAGTCCATTAAAAACAAGCAACACAATAACCACTGTCTTAGGACGGTCTGTTACAAATGAATTCTTTGATTTTAGGTTGAGATGCAAATAAACATAACATTATATGAGAGATTTATTTCAGTTAATGCTGCGAGAACATGCATTTGCTACTTCAAATAACATAACTCCTTCAAACAAATGTAGTCCGTAAGACATACTTGAACCAGCTTACGGCCCACACAGTCTGTTTTCAATCTGGACAAATCTGATAAAATTGTCAGAGCGGAAGCAGTTTCTTTATTTTATTCATATATTGTGTCTTTGTAAGGAATCAAACCTTACACCTTTTCTTTCTTTGGCACAGTATGAGAAAAAATGGATGGGGATTAAAGGTGCAATACTGTCGACTTCTTGCTTGCATTGTTCCTGACAAATCTTTGAGGAAACATTTAACACTGGCCTATATGGATAGAAAGAAAGAATGAATTTAAAAGGAATAAATAGGCACAGGAAGTCAATTGTCTATTACATGATACAATAAATCATTGTTGTCTACTATACTAAGTTTCTGACTTCTAGCTTGCATAGTTCCTGAGACATATTTGAAGAACACTTAAACATTGTCATATATGGAGAGAAATAAAGAAGGAATTAAAAAGGAAACAATAAGACCAGTGAGTCAATTGTCTGTAATACGATACAACTAATCACTGTTGTGTACCATCCCAAGTTTCAGACTTCTACCTTGCTTACTTCCTGAAAAATCTTTGACGAAAAATTTAGCATTGGCCTATATGGAGAGTGAAAGAAAGACTAAATTCAAGAAGAACAAATCAGCTTGGAAGGTTCATTGTCTCTTACACAATAATAGCCATGGTTGTTTACTATACCAGTTTCGAGGCTTCAGCCTTGCATAGCTCCTGAGAAATCTTTGACGAAACATTAACGTTGGTCTATATGGATAGAAAGAAAGAATTAAAAAGGAATAAAAAGGACAGGAAGTCGATTGTCTCTTACACGATTCAACTAGTCATTGCTGTCTTCCATTCAAGTTTCAAACTTCTAGCTTGCATAGTTCCTGAGAAATCTTGACGAAAAATTTAACATTGGCCTATATGGAGAGAAGCAAAGAAATAATTTAACAGGAATAAATAACTCAGGAACTGAATTGTTTCTTACACGGTACAACTAACCATTGATGACTACCATACCAAGTTTCAGACATCTTGCTTGCATAGTTCCTGAGAAATCCTTGACGAAAAATTTAACATTGGCCTATATGGAGAGAAAGAAGGAATAAAAAAGGAGAAAATAAACCCAGGAAGTCAGTTGTCTCTTACATGATACAACTAATCATTGTTGTCTACGATACCTGTTTTTTCAGACTTCTAAATTGCATAGTTCCTTAGAAATCTTTGCTGAAAATTTTAGCATTGGCCTATATGGAGAGTGAAATAAAAACTAAATTTGAGAAGACAAAATAAGCCTGGCAAGTTCATTGTCTCTTACACAATACAACTAGTCATGGTTGTTTACTATGCCAAGTCTGAGTCTTCAGTCTTGCATAGTTCCTGTGAAATCTTTGACGATGAAAATAGATGAAGATGAATTGTTTGCTTATCTAGGCCTCTGAATAGAATGAAGTAAAAAAAAAAAAAAAAAAAAAAAAAAAAAAAAACAAAGAAGAAAGAAACTAAAAAGGATTGTTTTGAACTGAAACAATAAATCTAGTAACTATCTACCTGTAAACATAATATAAACAAAAACAATTCACCAGTTGCTGCGAAAATTCATATTTGTATTAACTAAACAGCATGGATTGAGAGAAGAAAAGTAAATGGATAAATAGAGGAAGAAGAAAGCTATCATAGTCAAATTTCTGTCATACAGTAGAGAACATCATGCTTGGTCTGCATACCAAGTTGAAGATCTTAGCTTGCCTACTTGCAGAGATAAACTTATTAGTAGCGCGACGGAAGAACGGACAGGTGTAAACCAGTACATCCCCACTTATTCAAAGCGGTGGTTATATTGCAATCCCTGCTTGTGTCTGAAGAGAGTTTTCCTGAGAGGAAGGGACAAATACTGCATGCAGTGGGATTATTCATACAGGCTATCGGACGATATGATTTGTTTTGCACGCTTAGTCTCCGGTGTGCACAGCCACATTTCATTCTGCACAGAGGAACGAAAAAATAGATGTAAAACGCCGGCGCAGGACGTGTCCGAAACGTCCTAAAGTATGCAAATGTGGTGTCACGTGATAATATGGCCGCGACCAATGAAAAACAGAGATTTTCTAAAGAACATAGAACTGACCAATGACTAGATGTTTCTTCAAAACCGAACCGGCACAGTGGCTCAGTTGGTAAAGCGTCCGCTTTGTGACCGGGAGGTTGCGGGTTCGATCCCCAGCCGATTCATACCAAAGACTTTAAAAATGGTACTAGCTGCTCTTTTGCTTGGCGCTCAGCATTAAGAGAGTAGAGCTAGGTATCAGAACTGGTCAGCTCAGTGTCAGTATAATGTGACTGAGTGGATTATCATGTCAAGTGTCTGGGGCGTGATATTTCAGTGAGGCAGCACTCCAAAAGTGAGCATTGAGCTCCCTGCCATATGCAGACACCGTCGAAATATGACTGAAAGATTGTTGAAAGAGACGTAAAGCCCGAATAAAACAAACAATTCTTCAAAACCGGTAAAAAGTCGGCTTGATTATAGAGCACTAACCAAAATTGGCCTTATCGCCTAACATTATAGAGCACTAATCAAAATTGGCCTTATCGCCTAATATTGACATGCTGTGCAATACCTAAAACTGGCCTTATCGCAGAACAATGACGGGCCGTGCAACAGAAAAAAATAGATGCGAATCACCGGCACAGGACATGTCCGAAACGTCCTGAAGTATGCAAATTGGGTGTCACGTGATAATATTTTCGCGACCAATGACAGATATTTTCTAAAGAACATAGAATTGGCCAATACCTAGAGGTTTCTTCAAAACCGATAAAAAGACGGCTTGATTATAGAGTACTAACCGAAATTGGTATTCTCGCCAAACATTGACGGACCGTGCAATGTCAATCGCTGTTTGATTGTCAGAGATCTGATATGTTGCCCGTCGATTATATACCACTGTTCTTATGATAACCTTTCGAAGTTATTATGTTTAATGTTGGGACATTACACAGTCCTAGCATCTATTGAAATAACACCATCACTATCCATAGTTGAATGTCAGTCGTTGAGTCGGGATGTGAATTCCGACATGCTATCCCGGTCGTTGCATACAACGTTTCGTTTGTTTGTCGGCCAAGGTTATTTCATTTTAAATGGAGCCGACAATCTAAACATCAAGTGGGCCGCGCCATGCAAAAACGCGTCTTCGGCTATATGCGGACACCAAATGCCCAGATCAGCCTGCGCATTCGCGCAGTCTGATCTGGGCATTTGGTGTCCGCTAACAGAACCATTGGATATTACAGAATGTATGAATGGAGAGTAAAGCACAGATGATACTTTGCGCATGCGCAGGATTATCCGAATCTGCATTTTGTGCATTTTGCGCATGGTCGAAATGAAGTAACATTAGGAAAACATGCCTATTCAAATACATGTATATAGAAAATTTCACCTCCAAAAACTGAAAAAATTCAGATAAAAAACTCTGATATTTTTCGTAGTTCTGTTCAAAACATAGATTGTGGGTACTCGTTAGAACCGCCTTGCCAAGGCGGTTCTAACGAGTACCTACAATCTATGTTTTTGAGCAGAAATAAGAAAAATAATGTATACCCCTGTAAACCCCAGTTTTACAATATAAAAGTGGGGTTTAAGGGGGTCAAAATTACATAGGCATGTTTTCGTGATGATCCTTCACATATCGGATAATACATATAATTTACGGTTTTTTTTTTTTTTTTTTTTTTTTTTTTGTTGTTTTTTTCTTTTTTACGATTTTATGCTGCGTATCTTAAATATCCGTTCAATTTCCAAATAAAATATTAAACAAGTTTATATGCTTACCTGTCTCGACTGAAATTCCGCACAAGTATACCGTGAACCCGATTATCGAAATCACGTGATTACTCACAGTGGCGTCCACAACACTCACCTGTTTTACTATAAAACAAACAAAAAGCTGTTAATAGTAGAATATATTTTATATCCATCTTGGTCTCTGTTGTTTCTATTTGGGAATTTGTAATTCAATTAAATCTTGGAATGAGAGACACTCTTCTAGAACCATGCGCAGCAAGACTGGAGTCTTGTTTTTCATATAATATGGTAATGCAGTTTTCCACAACGTGTCACGGCGCTTCTGACAGGCTAGCATGAGGGACGTTCGTCAAGTAAAGCCATTTGGGACACCTTTCACAATTGTTCTTTATGGAGAAATAAGAAAAGTATTATTTGGCTATCTCAAGTACCTGGATAATGGCTAAAATAAGAATGAAGATATTTTCTACTAGTCGACTATTAATCGATGAGCAGTCAGTTTGACAAAACCGATGATCGACTGTAGAATTCTGGCCGATTTCCAATGGCCGGTTACATGTAGCTGCACAAGAGTTGAGCCAATACCATGCTAGAAATGTGCGAATGCGCAAAGATCTAAGCAGCCTCAGAAAAATATTGTGCTTTGGATGAGCTCAATTACATGTAATTTTGATGGATCGATAACCATTATAATCGAAAGTCAGATGGTCCTCATTATCAATAATTCAGTTCACTGTTAATTATCCTCGGAATTTATATTCTACTTTGAAAAGAAAACAAACGTTGACTCTTTTTCTCCTCTCAAAATATAAAAAAACATAAATGTGTGCAAAAGAAGGTAATATTCCACTAACAAAATGATGAATATGTTTAAATAATTATCGTTTTTGCCTGCTTCAAATACTTATAGAACAGCCCTCGCTTAAACGTATAAATTTTAAATATAGTTTTAGAAGCCTTAGATTGCTTGCCTCTATACAGTGTTAAAATAATTGCCAGTCATTATCTCATTTGCTTGCTTAAATTTACTTATTGAACAACCCTTGCTAAAGGGTGTTAAAATGTACTTTTAGAACCTTTGATCGCATGTCTTTGTACAGTGAAGAAACCTCTGTAAAGGTCTCTTATTTCACATACATGTATGAACGAGAGACTAGGATACGCCTGTGCTTTCGGGCAGTCTCGTCAGGAACTTCGTTGCGAACATGTACTTACAGAAGCAATTTTGTAGAATACATCGAAGAACAGAGATCAGACTGCGCGGATGCACAGTTTGGACTACAATTTCACTGTTTCCATATGTATGTACCACAAGAGCCATTCTCTTACATTTTTATTCCATGTCCGCTATTGATGGGGCGATGAATAAAGAATTAGCATATTCCCTTTGATAGTTTTATTGATAAAAATCGTCACTGTAGCACTGCTACCTTTGAGTTATGATTTTGTAGTGTATACAAAATAGTTTCTTATAAATGGGTTAAATTGAATCTTACGTATTTGTCATAAGTACTGGGACAGAGTGGCCAAGGCAGTGTAGACCAAGATCACTCTGGGTCTGCACTGATAGCCACTAATGCGAAGTTCCAGAAGGGTCAACAGGTACATGTAGACGTTTTCAAATGAATTTGTTCAAACGTCACGGCAAGTCTAGTAAATAGTTAAGCTGTCCGAATAGACAGGGAAAATATCGTAATATTGCATAAAAAGCACGTTATTACATGTAACAGCCGTGCATTAACCGGCGAAAAGCCGTGTATTAACAAGGCAATTCACGCGTTGTTAATGCACGGCTACGCAACTTTCAATATGCTCGTACCGGGGCCATAGAATTGCTGCCGCCAAGAGATGTGTACTGCCCTGCCCTAGAACGAGCATAGTCCGTGGAAATAGCGTTCGCGCGACATCGGGGAAAAGGCGAAATAATATAATGCAAGAAATAACGCGAAATGTGGCAAATGTTTTCAGTTTTTATGCAATACATTGTAATAGCGATCGAACATGGTTTTTCAATGCATTAACATTCGCCAGGTCCCTTGGGAGGTGTTGAAAACCGCGGCCTTCGGCCTCGGTTTTCAACACCTCCAACGGGAACTGGCGAATGTTAATGCATGAAAAACCGTGTTTGATCCCTATATTATATGTCCAAACTTGCCAAGTAGGAGCTCATACTCATGCAAGTCTGCAGTCGATGCCCAGGGGAATGCGGTGTATGATCTGGGGCTACGCATTTTGCCACTCATTCCAGTAGCTTCAAATAGGTCTACAGCTAGACTGGCTCCAGTCTCCAATGACTAAATATTTTTTCTTACAATCCTGTTTAATAATCAGCTAAAATGAAACTAAATATAATATCATAACTATAGAGGCTGGTTACTAGTGACCAGCCTTTATAGTCATGATATTGTTTTGGTTTTATTTTAGTGGATTATCAAACAGGATTTTGAGAGAAACATTTAGTCACTGGAGACTGGAGCCAGTCTAGTCTGCAGGTAGTAAAATACATCTGTTTAAACTTTATGACAAATATGGTAAGGAATTGAGGTGGCCCAGTACTTGGGGCTAAGGTAAATACAGACAGGGATCCATTTTATTTGCCTACATACTATCATTGGCTAATAACCGAGTTTTCAAGAAATCACTTTGAAATAATAACTTTTTTCAGGAATTAATGACACTATCAGGTCCCGAGGTTATAAAACTTTTTTTTTTCATGCTCAACTCAGCTGAGCATGAAATTTGCCCTGCTAATAAATTTCAAATTACCAGCAATTGCAAAATCTTTGTTACTAAACATAGCTGAGCATGAACATTTCTCTGCTCATAAATATGAAAATGCCAACTATTGTTGGCATTTTCATATTTATTAGCAGAGAAAATTTCATGCTCAACTGAGTTGAGAATAAAAAAAAAAGTTTTATAACCTCGGGGTCTGGTCTTGATCATTGTTTGTGCCTAACGGAAACAGATACAATTTCGAGTGAAACAACTGTCAACATAAGGCGCATTTTTTTCTTATATAATATACCCTTTTCAGGAGGGTATGGCGTGCAGTAACGCAAACAGGAAGTCACGAAAATTGTCTCCCTTGGAGGAAATGGTGATAGTTTCCAATCCCCGTAATGGCCTATGGACTGTCCTCTCCTTTATTATACACAGGTCAGTTGTATTCGTCTATAAATAGGACAGGTGACCTTGCCCCTGACATCGTAGACGAGAAATAAATAATAAATGGTCATAATGAAAGAACCCGCCATCAAACCAAATATAAGAGTACACGTGCAAAATTCAACGCATACATAACGGCGAGAATTTCAGGCAAACACACTGCTACATGTAAACACATATAGCAGGTTTGGAGCCGTAAAATTGTCCCATTACACCTACCTTTGTTGGGCCACGGTAAAACCCTGTGGGCGTGACACTGAAATACCTCAAATGTCTGAGCCTCAAATTAGAAGCTATTACATCTTCAATCAACTGTTATTACAATGTATGAGCTAAATAAAGATATAAGTATTTACAAAAAAAGTAAAAATTCCCATGACAATATAAACGTAGGAGAGAGCGACAATCTGTGATGCAGAAATCAGGAAAAAAGCCCTTATACCATATGTACACGTCGAAGGCCCAGTTCATTCTGCGCATAAATGCAGTCTGGTGAGGACCTTTGTTATTTGGACCTTCCTCAGAATGAGTGGATACGGTTTACAGAAGAAAAAAAGAAGGTCCAACCTCATATCTAGAGGCTGGTTGGGACTTTTCACTGTTCGCGTATGGCATAAAAGGCGTTTTTCTTATGTAAAGCTACATGACTCACAAATTCCTGCTTCAGTACAAACACGAAATTTGCAGTACAAAAACGTTTTTAAGTGCAAAAATATAATTTATAGTACAAAACTAGAAATATGTCAGTATGACACAGATGCCCCCGCCCAGGGCCATCCTCACCCACACGCAGGTATTTTGCAAAAAAATGAAGTCGAAAAAGGGCCATAACTCTCATAATAATTGGCAGATTTTACCCTAAATCAAACTTTTTTAAAACAAGAAAAATGCCTAACGCATTATTGGCAGGTTTTTTTAAAAAGTCAATGAAAAGGTAAACCTCGGAAGACCCAATGCCCACGGGCCATGACATTGTTATTTTAAAGGATAGATATATGAAAAATCCGTCCAAAATTCAATTTTGGCTGCACAAGCTTTCGGCTTCAGGTACCTAACAAAGAAAGTCAGCGTTGTCTCTCTTAAACAAGGCATGCTACTTGCCCTTATCTATGCCTCTACCAAATATAATAAAAATATTTCAAACCATTTAGAAGTTATGAAGTGCACAAGAATTTGGCTTAGAAAGTCATTCGGGGAAGTTAACTTGAAAAAACAGCCATCAAAAGAGATGGTAAATCCCCCGACCGCACCGCAAATGGCCGTCTTTTTTCAATGTAGGGCATCAGAGATGTAATTTTATCAAGGGATACACTTGTTTAACCCTGCAGTGGGTGATAACTCCACAACTGTGAATCAGACACAGAATTCTAAAACCATAAGTTGTGGAAACTGGAGTTTGTGTTTTTCAACAAAGAAACTGAAAAGAATGAGAAAAATAAGGCCTGTTGCCTGCAATGATTATAACTGTCAAACCGTAAGTCATGGAAACTGGATTTTTTGTTTGCTAGTATGTGATTTTCAACAAAGAATCCAAAAATAATGAGAAAAATAAGGCCCTTTGCCTGCAAGGCCTGTAACTCTTCAGCCATTAGTCTGAGAAACTCAATTTTGTGTTCGCTAGTAAGTGATTTTCAACAAAGAATCCAAAAATAATGAGAAAAATAAAGCCTGCTGCATGCATTGCTGATAAATCTGCATCCGAAGTGTAAGTAAGGGAGATAACTCCAACATTCCGTAGGTCAGAGTTTTCCTTGCATATTGTGACACATCTAGTTTATGTTCTTAGCATCTCTACATACTATCATTAAAATGTCTCCACTAGTTAAAGAGTCATGGCCTGCACAAGATTTTACAACCAGGAGAGATAATTGAAAATAAATGGAGTAACCCATAGTTACAATTTTTAAATGCAACGCTCCTTCTTAATGTTCTAAGCATCCCTATTATCAACAAAAAAATCTCAACTGGTAGAGAAGTTATGACCATCAGCAAATTTAAAAAATATAGGAGATAACTCAAAAATGGAGTCAGACTTGTCTTTTGTGTACATGACATGCCTACTCAATGTCCTCTACAACTTAATGAGGTATCATAAAAATATCTCAAAAGGTTGAAGAGTTATGACCTGCACAAGATTTTACAAATATGGGAGATAACTCCAGAACTGAGTCAGAGTTGTTGTTCTTGTTATGTGACACACCTACTCAATGTCCTCTACAACTTGATCAAGTATCATGATAATATCTCAAAGGGTTATTGAGTTATGGCCTGCACAAGATTTCATAACTATGGGAGATAACTCCAGAACGCAGTCAGTTAGAGTTGTTATTCTTGTACGCGAGACCCCTGCTCAATGTCCTCTACCTATTGGTGAAGTATCATAAAAATAACTTATAAGGTTTTAGAGTTATGGGCCGCACAAGATTTAACAACTATGGGAGATAACTCCCAAAAGGGAGCCAGCTAGAGTTGTTGTTCTTGTATGTGACACACCTATTCAATGTCCTCTACAACTTGATCAAGTATCTTGAAAATATCTCAAAGAGTGATTGTTATGGCCTGCACAAGATTTTTATAACTATGGGAGATAACTCACGAACACGGTCTGTTAGAGTTGTCTTTCTTGTACACGACACACCTACTCAATGTCCTCTTCCTAATGGTGAAATATCATGAAAATACGTTAAAGGGTTTTGGAGTTATGGGCCGCACAATATTTAAAAACTACGGGAGGTAACTCCAAAATTGAGTCAGCTAGAGTTGTCTCTCTTACATGTGACACACCTACTGGTCGTCCTCTCTATCCCTACTAAATATGAATACTGAAGAATAACGGTAACACAACTTTGAAAAAAGGTTAACCAAAAGGTAAACCTGGTTGGGGGTGGGGGGGAGGGGGGGGGGGGAGGTTCCGGATGAAAAGATATTGAACGGAAACCATTTTTCAACTATTTGTCAACATTGATAAAGGGCCATAACTCCAAAAAAAATTGGTGGATTTTACCCTAAATCAAACTTAACCTATATTTTATAATTATATGCTTGTGTATAAAATATGAATCCAATTCACTAATCTTTTAAAATGTTATCGAACGGACACCATTTTTCAAAGCTGAAAAAGGGCCATAACTCCAAACATAATTGGTGGATTTTACCTTGTGTGTGAATCGTACTTGACCTACATTTTATGATTATATACCTGTGTATAAAATTTGAATCCAATACACTAATCTTTTCAAAAGATATCAAACGGAAACAATTTTTTAACTATTTTTCAACACTGATAAAGGGCCGTAACTCCAAAAATAATTGGTGGATTTACCCTAAATCGTACTTGATCTACATTTTATGATTATATACCTGTGTATAAAATTTGAATCCAATACACTAATCTTTTCAAAAGATATCAAACGAAAATCATTTTCAACTTTTTTTCAACATTGATAAAGGGCCGTAACTCCCAAAATAATTGGTGGATTTTACCCTAAATCGAACTTGACCTACATTTTATGACTATATACCTGTGTACAAAATTTTAGTCCAATACACCAACCCTTTCAAAAGATATCGCACGGAAACCATTTTTCAAAGTTGAAAATTTTTCAAAGTTGAAAAGGGCCATAACTCCCAAAATAATTGGTGGGTTTTACCCTAAATCGAACTTGACCTGTATTTTATGATTATATACCTGTGTATAAAATTTCAATCCAATACACCAATCCTTTCAAAAGATATCGCACGGAAACCAAAAGTGTTATGTACGGGACGGACGGGACGGGACGGACAGGACGGACGTACGTACGGACAGCGGTGATACTATATGCCCCCCCCCCCCCCCTCCACCCCATTGAAAATGGCGGGGGCATAAAAACATAAATTGTTGTACAAAATCGTAACTTTAAACAGTACAAAAACGTTATTTTAATACCAATATTAAATTTTATTTTCATTACATACATGTAAGAAAAGGTGTTTAACCCATTTTTGTAGGGAGACCCCCAAACGGGTAATTGGAACATGTAAACAGTGCATACCAAGATCAGAGGCCGCAGAATGCGGCGTCTGTTCAGGGCTTTCACTGTATGCAAATAATTTAGCCATTGTTCTTTAGGAATGTCAAAATCACATAGCCTGACATACCTAAAACTGAATTTCGACTCTTCAATAAACCATGTACAGTCCAACTCCAATGACTCGAACATCCTTGGAACCATGGAAAATTTTTCGAGATATGGATAGTTTGATCTACTTAGGGTTAATCATGGCACCGTCAGGAAGCAAATAGCGATAATTTAGGGAAATCTTGGTAGAAGGTCACCGAAGCAACAATCCTGCCAAGTTACATTGACCTCGGTCAAACGGTTTCTTACGAGAAGATTTTTTAAAGTTTTCTATATAGATATATAGGGAAAATACCGCCCCCCCCCCCCCCGCCCCCTAGCGACCATGTTTTTTGACGAATCGTGACGGCTTGAACAACTTTAGTAGAGGGTCACAAAAGAAACGTTCCTGCTAAGTTATATTGAAATTGGTCCATTGGTTTCTGACAAGAAGAGTTTTAAAGTTTTCTATATAGATATATAGGGAAAATAAGCCCCGCCCCCTGGCGGCCATGTTTTTTGACGAATCACGATAACTTGAACAATCTTTGTAGAGGGTCACCAAGGAAACATTTCTGCAAAGTTATTATAAAATCGGTCCAGTGGTTTCTGACAAGAAGATCATTTAAGTTTTCTATATAGATAAATAGGGAAATTAAGCCCCCTGGCGGCCATATTTTTGATGAATCATGTCGGCTTGAACAATCTTGGTAGAGGGTTACAAAAGAAACATTCCTGCAATGTTATATTACAATTGGTCCAGTGGTTTCTGACAAGAAGATCATTTAAGTTTTCTATATAGATTATATAGGAAAAATAAGCCCCGCCCCTAGCGGCCATGTTTTTTGACAAATCATGACGGCTTGACCAATCTTGGTAGAGGGTCAACAAGGAAACATTTCTGCCAAATTATATTGAAATCGGTCCAGTGGTTTCTGACGAGAAGATTTTTAAATTTTTCTATATAGATGTATAGGGAAAATAAGCCCCGCCCCCTGGCGGCCATGCTTTTTGACGAATCATGACGGCTTGAACAATCTTGGTAGAGAGTTACAAAAGAAACATTCTTGTTAAGTTATATTGAAATCGGTCCATTGGTTTCTGACAATAAGATTTGTAAAGTTTTCTATATAGATATATAGGGAAAATAAGCCCCGTCCCCTAGCGGCCATGTTTTTTGACGAATCCAAATGGCTTGAACAGTCTTGGTAGAGGATCACCAAAGGAACATTTCTGCAGAATTATATTGAAATCGGTCCAGTGGTTTCTGACAAGAAGTTTTTTTTTTTAATTTTTTAGTTAAAAATCTATGATCTAGGTCCTGTGACCTAGATATGCAATGGACCGGAACCATTTGATCAACTTTGAAACAGGACCAACCAAGGATCATTCCTGTGAAGTTTAGTCAACATCCAATCAGTGGTTAAGGAGATGTTGTTTAAAGATTGTGGACGGACGGACAGACGGACGACGACGACGGACGGTAGATGATCACAATAGCTCACCTTGAGCCTTTGACTCAGGTGAGCTAAAAGTCGTCTGCTGCAGTTGTGATGGCGCTCTAAGGGTACAGGGAACAAATATATATCGTGATAAAATGTTTTCGATAGGCGCTTTTAACGATATCCAACTCAAACAATCAACATGTTTGGACGCTGGCGAAAAAGATAAGCATGATAAATTTCAACGAAGTTGATTAACTTCATATATAAATTATACCCAATGATAAAACGTTTGCACAGTCCATTACAAATAACAATTATTATGTCTATCATTTCTTCATTCCGAAATCTTTGATATTTCTACTTTATTTTGATGACTATATTTTGCTGTAATCAATTTCGTTCCTTAAAAGGAAACGAGATGAGTATCAAACGATATTGCTTATAACACATCTATGTAAAATGTATTTGCCTCAACCGTAGCTCTGAATAAGAATTTTTGGCAGAATAAATTGAACATTCTTTTTTTTTTTTCTCCTTAAAAAAACATAGATCGTGGGTACTCATTCGAAGCGCCTCTCAGAGGCGCTTCTAATGAGTACTACAACATACATGTATGTTTTGTGGAGAAATAAAAAAAAATATAATCTGGATATCGTCTTACCTCGAGCTATATTAGCTATGGTATTTTCACCATATAATACAGAGAAACTGAGAAAGATGTCGATTATTAAAGCACGTTAATACCGCTTTTTTTGTTATTTGTATCAAAATCACTCAATGAATCTGCCTTAACTCATTTATGCCTGGCGTCCCATAAAAGGGACATAAAAAGGGACATTGGCAGAAAGTGTAGACGCAGATCAGACGCCGCAGAACGCGGCGTCTGATCTGGATCTACACTGTTTGCATTAAACGCAGGAATTTCTAAAAGTATTTTAATAATAAAAACTAACCAGACACTCTTTCTTTTAGAAATGGACCTGCCCAAAGAGTTGAGCTGGGAGAGTCGTAAATCGGTTAATGTATTTCGTAACCAAAACTTCCTCACTGTCACTTATGCTATTAAAATAGCTTACATAATTCTAAAGGGATATTCAGTTTATACTTTCCTCATTTCTTCAAGAAAACATAATTGTGGGTACTCACATGATGTGCCCTACGGACGCGCTTAACAAATGTTTTGGTGGAGAAATAAAAAAAAAGTATAAATATTGTTTGTTTGAGAGAGGAATTACACACAGAGGTACGCGTGCGCGTTTAACATGAAAATTATGACCGTTGCAAACTGCGATAAATCAGGTCGACCCGACCAAATATTCTGTCTGATCAGGGTCATCGTTATAGGATTTGTCATTTATGCCCAGTGGACTCTTTTATCTCAAGTCTTTGGACAACTCCATTTCCTATATAAGGGTTATCTGGTTAGTTTTTATTATTATCATATTTTGTAGGAATTTCTGAATTTAATGCAAACAGTGTAGACCTTGATCAGACGCCGCGTTCTGCGTCCCTTTTATGGAACGCTATGTTTAAATGGATTAAGTTCTGTGAAGAGCAAAGACTGACGTGACTGTCAAAATAAGCAGACCCTGATCAGACTGCGTGAATGTTCATGTTGCTCTGCATCGAAGAATTTCACATGAACCTTGTATGTATGAGGCATACTCAGGTATGTGCGGTAAAACCTCAATGACTCGAACAATAATGACTCGTTCACCGTGGCTAATTCGAACTCGTTTTTGAGTCCCTAAAAAAATTCTCCCGAGAGCTCATGAAACAAAATTTTAGGGATATTACAGGAATTTTTCGTATTCTATCATGAACATGTATGTTGCGTGTACTCATTAGAATCGCCTCATCGAGGCGATTCTAATGAGTACACTCAACATACCATTTTTTTTTATAGAAGATCGAAAAGGCATCCATATATTATTTCCATTTGTCTCCTAACCTGGCGCTATGATTAACCCTCAGTGGCTCGAACTATCCATATCTAGAAAAAAAATCCATTGTCCCAAAGATGTTCGAGCTATTGAGGTTCGTCTGTGTATAGGAATATAGAGTGCATAAATGACCAGTCTAACTGGTCTGGACCTTTTAGTCTAGTGGTTATGTGCTCGCTTTGTGATGCCCAGGTTTCTGGGTTCAATCTCCGGCCGGGGCACTCTACCTTATATTTCTTTACAGCTTTTTTTCTCCTCCTACACTTCGATTTAGCTTGTTACATGTCATCTGTTATTTAACCCAAGACCTTTAATAAGGGTGGCTTCCAGTAAAAACACAACGCAAAATTTTATTTATTTATTAATTTATTCATTAATTTATTTTTGTTTTGTTTTTCATTTGGTGTTTGTCTTTTAGTTATAGTTAATCTTTCAATCGGATGGCATGAGCAGCACAGGGAAATCATTTATAATCCGTTTCTAATTTTTGCATAATGAAGTGAATTTAAAGGGACAAGCTACATTTGCATACAGTAAAATTCTGCTATTAAGACCACCTTTGGTACTGTCTAAAGGTGGTCTTATTAAAGGGACGGTCTTTATTTTGAATGTAGAACAAAGCTCTATAGATAAGGCTCTTTTTAAACCAAAAAATAATGATATTTTCCTTTATATTACTCCACAAAAACATATGCTGTGGAATTCATTAGAAGCGCCTTGCCAAGGCGCTTCTAATGAGTGCCACAACATATGTTTTTGTGGAGAAATACATAACGAAAACACGCCTATTCAAATACACATAAAATTTCACCTCCCAAAACTGATTTTTTTTTAAATAAAAAACGCTGATATTTTTCATATTTCTGCTCAAAACATAAATTGTGGGTACTCGTTAGAACCGCCTCAGTGAGGCGGTTCTAACGAGTACCCACAATCTATGTTTTCGAGCAAAGATATGAAAAATAATGTAAACCCCTGTAAAACCCAGTTTTACTATAAGATAGTGGGTTTCTAGGGGGTCAAAATTATACAGGCATGTTTTCGTAATGAGAAAAATATTATGCAGATACCCCCTCCTATCTGGAGCTATGTTAAATACAAAGAAAGCCCCATTTGGGACTGGCAAACGCTGGTCTTAATAGCGGAGCGGTCTTATTTTCGAGTGGTCTTAGTGAAATTCTACTGTACTTGGTAGATTTTCCCTAATGTTGTACAAGGGAGACAACTTTTATACATTCTTGTTTCTTTCCTGCAAATCTTTTTAAAAGGGCTATACTCTAAAAGGAAAAAATATGCTCTCCTCTTTGGGGGTGGATAGGGATGTGGGAGGCTAATTCTTTCGTGTTAGAGTAGACCTCTTTTCATAAGGGAGAAAAATATCTTCCTTCACAGTGTGTCGTGTCCCCTTAATGACCCTTTTACCATACATGGCAGACACAGAAGGTCCAGAACGACTAATGCATCGAGGGTACCATCACAGGGTATCTAATCAGGGGCTGCGATATCCTTTTTCCAGAATTTTTGGATATTATAGAACCTGTCGATGAACAGGGAAGGGCCTGACCAGACCACTCAGAAATCGCTGGCGTACATTTACAGTCGACTCCCGTTATCTCGAATTCCAAGGGACTCACTGAAACACTTCGAGATATCCGTACCTCGACATATCAGAGTTGAGAGAGTGAGGAAAACAATAAATTGAACAACCACATTTAACAAATGAATATGTAATTTGACTCCTGAAGTTAGAAATAATATATAAAATATTGTGGAAAAGAGGAGAAATTGCTCCTGAGGAGCAATTTCTCCTCTTTTCCACATTATTTTGTTACCTGTTGTCATAGTTTCATCTTAAAACAGGGACCAGATTTTCCCTTCGAGATAAGCGGTAATTCGAAATAAGCGAGTTCGAGATAACGAGGTTCGACTGTATATGGTTTTTCACTGTTCGCGTAAGGCTTAGAGTAAATGAATCAGCCTTGCGATTTGCCGGCATTTCACAAAGGGCAAAATTTGCAGACACAGACAGAAATTTACTTTCTTAGCATGTATTAATTTATTTATTTTTAAAAGCATGAGGGCTTCTCTTTAAGAACAGCTCAAAAATAGGAGAGCACTACATGTATATATTTCGATCACAGTCATTCCGCTTGAAGTTGTGTCTATTCCCACCCCCACCTCCTCGCCCTTCCTCCGTTGTTATATTGGAAACACCTCCACATGTGTCATGTTATTTCTTGTCTTTGCCTTTGTTTCCTTTCTTCGGTGGTTATTTTTGACCATGTATCTACAGTAAGAACAGTGAGACTGCGGCAAGAACCACCAGCCTCGTTTTCGTGGTCTGAAAAGAAATCGCTTCGAGGGTTAATTTTAGTTTAAACATAAATACATAAATTATTTGTATACCAATAGTTACATATATGATGGTGATATATAACAGTAAACATAAATATGCAAATGGGGTTCGAAAAAAAAAAATATATAAATAAACAAGAAAAAAAAAAAAAAAAAAAAAAAAAAAAAAAAAAAAAAACGTTGCGACTAATATGAATTCGTCTCCCAACATTTTGTTCTACTGTGATCACAATCGCGCACACATAAGCAGAATATGCGTTCTCTGTTCCACGAAGGATGGATCATTTATAAAAAGAAAAGATGTAAAAGTATAGAGTATAAAGTAAAGAAGTGAAGAAGGGTACAGAAGATGGAGCTAGGAAAAAAAATCATAAGATGGAATTCAGGGGGCATAAAAAAAAAAACAACAAAAAAAACCAAAAAAAAAAAAACAATTAGGGCAGGGTCGGATCTAAGATCATCATGAAAACATACCTATATAATTTGGACCCCCTTTAAACCCCACTTTTATACAGTAAAACTGGGGTTTACGGGGTATGCATTATTTTTCTTATTTTTGCTCAAAACATAGATTGTGGGCACTCGTTAGAACCGCCTCGCTGAGGCGGTTCTAACGAGTACCCACAATCTATGTTTTGAGCAGAAATATGAAAAAATATTTTATTTTTTATCCGAAAATTTTCTGTTTTTTGGAGATGAAATTTTCTATATATATTTGAATAGGCGTGTTTTCTTAATGGATTTCTGATGGTGTTCGATGTGATTAAATTAGCGTACTTGCTATACATATTTGGAAAGACAAGCCTTAGCAAACGGTGTACACCTAGATCAGACGCCACAGAACTCGACGTCTGATCAGGGTCTACACTGTTTGCCATTCATCCAGCAATTTTATGCACATTCATATGTTATAAAATGGACTTGTTGAAGAGAAGTATATGGTAAAAAGTAAGCGGTGTGAATATTTAGGGTAAACGATGGGCTCGCATGAATTCCCCCGCCCCACGAATTCCCCTCTGAATTTGCCCCTGAATTAGGATTAGTTTTAAGGTGAGAGGAGCACTCTGACCTGGAATGAGTTATGTCCCTTTCTCAAGATGGCTACACATGCTCCACAAAGATGCGAGTACATTCCTTTTAACATTAGCGGCTTTTAGAAAGGATCCCTTTACCTAGGAAACAAACTCTGCTAGAATGAGCCCCATTTGAAAGACAATGCAAGAATCTCCAGCTAAGAGTGCTGTCTATTTAACCCCGGTCTTGTTGAACCTGGATACGCCCTGCTTTTGAAAACGGTCTAGATCCAGATCAGTTGGCTTCAGATCTGAATTTGTACTGTTTGTCATGAATTATACCAAGTAATCTGATTAGCTAAAAATTATAAATACGCGCGGCATCTTAATTTATTTAGCATGGCAAGATGCTTTCACCCGCCGCATTAAACAGCGTTGAAAACCTGATTTATTGGTCAGACAAGTTTGGCGAAGAATGTACCTGAAATGAAAGCTACTGGTGCAAACTTGATCAAGATTGGATGAAGAATACAAAAAAAAAAAAAAAGTTATCGCGTTTTGAAGAATTCAAAGTAAATTATGGGAGGCGCCATTTTGAATATTTAATGAAACTTTATGACGTCATATAGTCTTATTGAATATGCAAAAACTTTAACCATACATACATGTATTGATCTTGACTGATTTCTCCATCAAAAAAAAAAAAAAAAAAAGAAAGATATTATGGATACACATCACTGAGAAATCCCTAGCAGGACGTTTCTAATGAGTACACACAACATATGTTTTGTGGATAAATAGGAAAAGAATTTGATATGTAAGTCATGGCATTTTCTTTATATAATATTGGAAATGAGGCTTTTTTGGTTATTACTCATATTAAAACAGCTTTAATACCTCGAGAACTTCCTCATAATATCTACAATGTACCTCCCTCTCTCCCCTCCCTAGTCCCACGACTTTCCATTTTAACTACATAAAGTGCTGTAATGGGGGAAGAGGAGTGGGATTCTGGATGAATGATGCACTAGCTCTTATGGCTGAGTTTAAAACCCCGGAAATAGTTTAATACTGTGATATATAATAACAATATCGCTAATTGTTATCCCACGATTCAGTATATACAGCGTGCTAAGTTTATAATGTACAAGATTATGAGAAGGATCATGTGATATGCACTCAAAAAGTTTGCTAGAATTGGAAAAAAAAATGTTTGAAAAATGGAAAATTTTGACCTCCCCTAGCCCCACCCCCTTATAATGTAAACGCCATAAATACTCCTGACCCCGAGGTTATAAAATGTTTTCATGCCCAACTCAGGTGAGCATGAAATTTTCTCTGCGAATAAATATGAAAATGCCAATAATAGTTGGCATTTTCATATTTATTAGCAGAGAATTTTTCATCCTCAGCCTAGTTTAGCAAAAATAATTTGCAAATGTTAGTAATTGGAGATTTATCATGTTTAGTAGCAGAACAAATTTCATGCTACGTTGAGTTGAGCATGAAAAAAAGTTTTAAAACCTCGGGGCCTGGTCTTATTGTATAGGGAAGCGCCATGTGAAAGCGTGTCTTCGGGCCAGTGTAGTTCAACTGTATTTACCTAAAATCATCTGTTTTCAGTTTTGTTCCTGACGCTTCTTGTAGAACTTTCAAAAGTTTTAATTCCTCATCGGCGATGTCCACTTGAGCTCTTTTGTCTTCTACTTCAGTATCTTCCTTCTGTTGCTCGTCTATAAGCTGTACTGTATCTTTTTCCAATCGCTTTTGCGTGATCTTTCTTTCCAATTTTGATACAAAGTCATCGACATCGTGATTTGATTTTCTTATACTGCTCCCTCTCACTTGTTCTGAAAAATAAATAAATAAATAAATAAATAAATAAAATCGTGAAATGATAATACCCCGCGCGAAAATGCATCGTGTGGCGAACAGATAACTCTAGCGCAAATTGACGAAAGGTTGCCCATTACATGTAGCAATCCCAAATTACATCACGAAAACATACCTATATAATTTTGACCCCCTTAAACCCCACTTTTATATAGTAAAACTGGGGTTTGCAGGGGTACAAGTTATTTTTCTTATTTCTGTTCAAAACATGGAATGTGGGTACTCGTTAGAACCGCCTCGCCGAGGCGGTTCTAACGAGTACCCACAATCTATGTTTTGAGCAGAAATAAGAAAAATATCAGTTTTTTTCTGAAAATTTTAAAATTTTTAGAGGAAAAATTTTCTATATATTTGAATAGGCGTGTTTTCGTAATGGATCTGCACAATATCAATGCA
The DNA here is from genome assembly GCA_964016985.1 of Anodontia alba. NCBI lineage: Eukaryota > Metazoa > Mollusca > Bivalvia > Lucinida > Lucinidae > Anodontia > Anodontia alba. The sequence goes on from OZ024835.1 coordinate 50,807,257, forward strand.
TATATATAGTTTGGTGAAAATCCATTGATATTGCTCAAGTTGTCGTCCGGAAACGAAACTATGGACGAATGACGGGCAGGTAACTTTGTCAGAAATTAACGAAATTTTCCTGCTAGCAATCCTAAATTGGATTCTCACCGCTGTGGTTCGAGCCTGGCTCGGGTCATATGTGGGAAAGCCAAGTTCTGCTTGCGGATGGTCAGGTGGTTTTTCTCCGGGTTCTCCGGTTTTCGCCCACCTTCGATGAACGATCGGCTCGATATAAGAGAAATATTCTTGAAAGGGCCGTAAAACCCAAATCAAAAAAAAAAAAAAAAAAAAAAAAAAATCCTAAATCCTCCACAATATCAATTCACATGCTAAGTTTGGTAAACATACATTGATATTTACTCACGATACCGTCCGAAAACGAAGATATGGACGGACGAATGTACGACAGACGGACGTCAGTATACACAAATGAGTCCTTGACGGACAGTTTCAATGTATTTAAATGGGATTTATTCCGTAGACACATAAAAATCTTGAATTGTGTGGCTAAAAATAGACTTGTTAGACTATAAAATAACCACATAAGTACCCATTCGTTAGAATACAGACACACGGACGTCCAACATAAAACCTTTTAATATATTAAAAGTGCTGGATGAGAGGCAAACAGTGAAGACCCTGATCAGACGTTGTAATATTCATGCTTATCCAGTTTGATGAAAAAGCAAGACACTGACATAATACAAATTACTGATGCAAATATAATTTCTATTCTGCTATCTGATGTAACGAATTTTAGCTGTTTTAGTCTTTAGTTTACGGAAGAGCCCACGCTATGATTTTAGCCCCTCCGAAAAACTAAAATTTCCGTCTTGAATTTTGTTTTTAATTTATGTCCCTATCCTTCGAATTTGGTGCCAAAATCTTGTATTTCAATATGTATTTTAGTTTGAAAATTATTTTACTTGATCGACACAAGCTTTTTCATATTTTGATTTTTACAAAGCATCTTTATTCTCACCCCCCCGCCCCCCTCACCCCCGCGCGCAGCAACCCCATCCCGCTCCGACAGCAACTTTTAGGACATCTCGCTTAAACCTAACGATAAAAACCTCTTGCCTTATACGCTGTTGTGTTCGTCCTTACCCAGTTTGCTGCAAAAGCAAGACACTGACATGATCAAAATTACTAAAGCCAAATTAAGTTCCATTCTGTCCACTCTGTTGCCCGATGTGACAGAAAATACACCAAATATAAAAAGTATGAATATTATATAAAACTTACGTGTATTTATTGTATGTCTTTATTGTCTGTCACGCATGAATAGCTGTGATAGTTACCCAAAAAAACGATATAAGGCCATCAACCTTATTTACACACGGATACATTAAAACATATGCAGATATTTTGAGTTGAGCCCCTACCTGGGAAAAGGTGTCTTAAGAGTATGTGCGTACAGCAAAGGCCCTGATCAGCCTGCGCGTCCGCGCAGGCTGATCAGAGCCCTGCTGTCCGCTTACTAAAGGTTATTGAAGAACATATCGACATCTCTTGTTCTGTTCTCGATTGTTCTGTTCGCTTATACAAATGTAGAAACATTCAATACCAATGAAACGATTGACTTATTAGATGGATCGGCTGCGTTGACTAATACGGATCTGAAACTATTCATATATGAGGCCCTCCCAGGGGTTTTGGGGAACACGGGAATAAGGCCATTTACTTCAGGAAGGAAACAAAAGTGTAAAACTGAAGGGAACAGGGGAACAAAGGCAATTTTTGGGAACAGGGAACATAGAAAATCAAAGTTTTGATTTTGGACAACAAGGGAAAATGCCGATTTTTTTTTCAGGGAACAAGGGAATAGGTACCCTCCCTACCACCCCCACACACACGTTGGAGGGCCTAATGTATGAAAAGAAGGGCGCGGCCGAGTATTTATTTTTACTTTTACACTTACTCCTGCTAATAGTGGACATAGGTAAAATGAATACAATTCCAAGGCCAATTTTCTTGGAAACATATTAATTGTTCGTCTTCTAATTTTGTTTTGAACTTAAAATAAAACTTCAATGACTCGAACACCGATGGCTCGTTTACCCGTGCTATGGCTGATTCGAACTCGTTTTCAGCTCGCCCAGGAATAACGTTCACGGAGAGCTATTGAACTGCCCTCAGTGTCAGCGATGGTGTTGGTGTCGGCGTCCACAAATATTAAAGTTTTCGTTAAAGATTTTAAGACCTCATTATTTCCTAACCTTATCACCGATTTGATTCAATTTTGGTATGATTATACATATTGGTCCAAACTTTTGCACAGTACCATTCCCATTACCCTAGGTTATGTCTAGGTCAAGGTCACAGACTTAGAATTTTCATGTTAAAATTTTACGTCAATGTTTTTAGGACATCATTATTTTTTATTTGATTGACAAGCGCGAGTTCAGGCGAGCAATCCTTTATGTCTTCATGCGGACAACGAAGATTCTCAAATTGCGACTCGCAATGTGATGGGAATGCCATGCTCAATGATGCTTGAATCATTCCGTGCAATTTTTTTTTTGTTTTGTTTTGAAGAGTTCTTTTTATGTGAAAATGAGCGCAGCGTATTGATATTGATATTATCAAATATTTGCTAGTTCACCCTTGCGTGGCAGTTAAATGCATGACCGCTAATACGATATACTATACGAGATATTCATTACATATAGCAAACTTATAGTTAAGCGGTCAACTGAATATGGATTTTAACTTGATTCTCGTTGGCATGGCTCTTTCGCTGTCATGGTACCTCTGTGGAACTGTGGGTAAGTGTTAGCGTTACAACAATGCACTGTAACCCAATTATGCTAAGTGGACTCTTCATTTAAACTCTCTGTACCAGTCCATTTTCAAACAAAGGGGTGTCTGGTTAGTCTTTACTATTATCATGCTTTGTAGAAATGCCTATATTTAAAGGAAACCGTGTAGACACAGATCAGACGCCGCGTTCTGCGGCGTCTGATCTGCGTCTGCACTGTTTGCAAATGGCCCTTTTACGGGACGCTAGGCATGAATGGATTAATTTGCCAGTAAACTACCTTATAGCATTTTAAGTCAAACGCTTACTTTGTTTTTTCTGCTAGTAAAAGGTATTGCCAGTAAACAAGGGCTAAAAGCACGTCCACTAAAGAGAAGCGCTAGGTTGGTCAAGAATGTATCCGAGATGAAAACCCTTGAAATATTGTGCATTTTTATGTAAATTTGATTAAAATCGGATAAAAACTGAGGCAGTTAAGGACTTAAAGGATTTCAAAAGCATTGTCAACGGCCGCCGCCATTTTGAATACTAAATGGCGTCCTAAACACTTCACAATATTAAATAAAATCTTATGTCTGATAGAAATTCCTGGAGATTTCAAGGAATATCCATAAACGTCTGGAGAAGCTATATATACAATTATAGATGTTGAATATTGCTGCAAATCTTATTTATTTAGGTTTTGCATAATTAATTTAGGCTTTATGGCGTTATAAAGCCCCATTAAATATTCAAGATGTCGGCTCCTATGAAAGCGATTTCGTTATTAAACCTTGATAACTCATTACGAAAACAAGCCTATTCAAATATATTGAAAATTTCACCACCAAAACCTGAAAGTTTTCAGATAAAAATTCTGATATATTTTCATATTTCTGCTCAGAACATAGATTGTGGGTACTCGTTAGAGCCGCCTCGCCGAGGCGGTTCTAACGAGTACCCACAATCTATGTTTTTGAGCAGAAATCAGAAAAATAACGTATACCCCTGTAAACCCCAGTTTTACTATATAAAAGTGGGGTTTAAGGGGGTCAAAATTATATAGGTATGTTTTCGTGATGTTTACTTATTTTTGATCCGGTTTTGATCAAATTTGTACGAGATTGAAGGCACGTTTTGTCAAGAGCTTCCATCTTAGATTCATTTTTCACCATTTCAGATTTCCTTTAAGTCAACGCATCAGTGCACAATGTATACGACTTACCCATAGTTCTAGATAAATGCGCTAATCAAAATCACTGACATTTTCTTCATTTCTACATACAAACCCCACATTAGAAGCTGATTTTATCAAAATAATGAAAATTTGCACATTTCATACAAAAAACAGTTATTTTCCTTTTAGAGTAGAAACCTTTTCCGAAGGTATGTAAACCAATTTGACAGTGTTACATGAACCCCTCCCAACACCACCCTAAATGTATCAATTCCTATTTAATACAAGCATTAGCTTTCACAAAAAGATTTTTGTGAACGCTAATGCTTGGTTATAATAACGTTGAGAAGTCCACGAAACATAGTACAGTCATTTGGCTAGTTGCGGGTAAGGTTATGCTTCATAACGATTTCCAAATAATTGGCTGATCAAAACTTGATTTTTTTGGCTGGTACAAAAACCTATCCTTCCTTGAAATACCACACCAAAGAATTTGTCAATCGCCTTTGGTTATCTGCCCCAGCGTTGACTGTGAAGTACACCACTGATTTGGCTAGTTCCGAATAGTTTTGCTAGTTCTGAATAATGAATGAAGGATCTGTAAAAATCCCTCGGATAATGCTACAGCCTCTATATATTACTTTACTTTGTATTATGTGTTATGGAGAAAATTAACTCAGTATAAACACATTCGTCACAAAAGGACAGTTTCACAAAGACTTAAAACCTACCCTCATTACGAAAACACGCCTATTCAAATATACTGAAAATTTTACCACAAAAAATGAAAATTTTCAGATTAAAAAAAATCTGGTATTTTTCATCTTTCTGCTCAAAACATAGATTGTGAGTACTCATTAGAACCGCCTCGCCGAGGCGGTTCTAACGAGTACCCACAATCTATGTTTTTGAGCAGAAATAAGAAAAATAGTGCATACCCCTGTGGGGTTTAAGGGGGTCAAAATTATATAGGTACATGTATGTTTTCGTGATGTTTAGCAAAAATCGCATAATTCATGGCATAACGATTTTTGGCAATTACACCCTCCTTACTGCAAGATTTAGCTCCTATTTTCTGGATTTAATAATCATTCCGATATATATATATATATATATATATATATATATATATATATATATATATATATATATATATATATATATATATATATATATATATATATATTTTTTTTTTTTTCAATGAGGTTTAAGAAGCTGAAAGTGGTATACGCATCAGGCCCTATTCTCCCCCTTCTGAAGCCCGAAAAGAAACTAAACTGCTTTCAGTAAAAATATGTGAATTAATCCAATTGTAGCTTGTGTTTGGCGCCGTGTGATGCCCCTACAAAGTCGTCAAAGTGCAGATTATATATAAGCGACGCGACACGAGAAAATCTGTCTTCAAGGTTTTCGACCAAGTAAGACTCAAAAGGCCTACTCAGCCATAGACTGACAAACTCAGCCACAGCGCCGGATTAGCTGGTATACTGTCTAGACAGCGAACAGCAACGATGCTGATCAGACTGCGCAGATGCACAAACTGTGTGTCTTTGTTGTTCGCATACGGCATAAAGCAGGATATCTCATGACGAGGCTCATATTTTCGCTTGTCGTCTGTCACTTGTGTTAGATTCTTTTACATTCACAGCATCGATATCTACACACCTTTAAACACAGTGTGTAAACACCTTACCCGGAACTGACTAAACCGGATGCACAAATTAGCGATCGATTAATGGTTGAAAACAAGCACTTTGTTTAAAGGGCAAATATAAAGAAATTTTAAAATATTCCTGGTTTTCAGGGTATTGATAGAATGCTTTTAGAGAATTATTTTGTTGAAAACCCCATCAAAAAATTCCAATCCAATCAAAAGTTATGGTGATTAATTGACGATACCTACCTTTTTTCCTGTTAGAGTAACCTCCCTTGGATTGTGTATTGATTAAGGCCCACAATGCAATATTCTGTGATGTCATAGTGGAACTTAAATTTTAAACTGAAATTTTAAACAGGAATATTCTGCATTTCCTTATATGCTACACAGTTTTTCTCCTTAACCATTATTGAAATTGGTCTCTGCCCACAAGTAAGCCCATGAATAGAGAATTTAACTCAAAATTTAATCTGTTATTTAAATTTAAAGCTAAATTTTAAAATATTTAAAACTTGACTAATATTAAAGTTTTCGTTAGTTTTTTTTAATAATAATGAATTTTGGGTGTATATCATATAAATGAATACCAAAAAAGTCAATTTTGGCTAACTATTAAGCATTCTAACTGGATTTTAAATTATTTAAATGAAATTTTTAAATTTGAAATGTAACACTTTAAACGGAAAATAAGAGCTAAATTCCTATGTATATTAGTTTAAAGGAGCTGAATAAATTAAACAATATGAAAACTGAATTGATGCAGATTAAAGAGCAAAAAATATTGGCAATTTAAAAAAGTTTAAAATTTTACTGTTCCCTAATGATGCCATAAAAAGGCTCATGAATATTAATGAGGCAGCCTGAATTCAATCCTCTTGGATGTTAAATATCAAATTTCAAATCGCAATATTTCAGAAACCGTTTAAGATAATTTGATGCGGTTTTCGGCAGTCACCGCCTTACTGAAGCGCCCTTAAATATTTAGTAGAATTAAAACCTTTATATTTGCCCTTTAAAATTCTTGCAGGGAGCGTTTAAGCAGGTGTTGAAAAGTATGTTCCACCCAATAGTTGAACAAAAAAAAAAAAAAAAAAAAAAAAAAAAATATATATATATATATATATATATATATATATATATATATATATATATATATATATATATATATATATATATATATATATATATATATATATATTAACCCAGTGGGCATACAACGTTAAAATGATGTCGTATCAACGTCGATGCGACGTGATCACGCATCGACGTTGATACGACGTCATTTTGATGTTATGTGCCTCCTGGGATTGACTGTCAAATTAAGGATATCTAAGCGAATGTTATTTACACATTTACAAAATTCATGTAAAGCGTAGGGTTGCTAGGGGAGATCGGATAGGTTATATTTCCCATATTTATTTTCTGATATATGAAGAAGAACAAATGAACGACAGAACCATACCAATTTTTCCTTTTTAATTTTGACGGCTATCGTGTACTTGATGACGATTTTTTCACTTATTCGGAACTAGCTAAAACCCGGAACTAGCCAAATGACTGTACTGGATTCATAAAGCGCTACTGGACCAATGGCAAATATTAAGACTTTCTATGCCCGTGGGTACGGGCGTAGGCAACAAAGTACCACAGACGTAAATTTTAGGTCGACTGTTTACCATCAAGCAAAAGTATGCAAACGCCAAAATTTCCTTATGTAGTTGTCCACGTGATTATCACTGACCAATGTAATCAAACCGCGCGTTAGACGAAAGCCAGGTAACGGTTATTTATAACCGCGCTATTCTTGTCGCTGTGACGTCAGAGTGCTGTGAAAAGGGGGTTATCTGAAAAACCTAGGACATTGGCAAACAGTGCCGATCCAGACCGTGGTATTTGATCAGGATCTGCATTGTTTGCTTAAATTACAGCAAGTTAAGGATTTAATGAAACAGTCTTACGTCCCCGTTCAGGACCATTTTTCCAGCCGTTGACCATCAGTGCTGTCAGTGCTTTGATTGCTTCCCAGCAAACACACAACGTCCTAATAACGTCGATACAACGTCGCTGCAACGTCGTGACGTTGCAGCGACGTTGTAACGACGTTGCAGGGACGTTGTGTGTATGCTGGATTTATCTTTTCGTTCTCAGAGCAATCATCAGCGTTTGGAAAATACAGTCATATCGACGAGATGATATCAGACTTAAAGAGACAACTAAGAGAAGAGGAGAGGGAAGAGATAAGACATTTGCGAGACAAACGAAATCATCTCACTAATTTAGACAAAACGTTTGAGCTATTGCACGCACTTCGACAGGCGCAAGAACCAGAACAAAAGGCAAACACTGCCAGGTACATTCCCAGTAAGCATTCTATATAAATCTATAGCGGACCGTTATCAGGGTAGCTGACGGGCCGATAACGGCCAGCTGTAGGTTTATAAACAATGGTAGCTAGGTTACCACTACCAGATTTTAGCACGACCCGCAGAAAAGTCGACGGGCTAATTTCAGTTTATTTATTATTTCTACCAACCTTTTATCACGGTTGGTAAACCTAGGAACGACCACGAAATTGTGTTAACATAATTTCGTTCCCACGCCTCATCCGGGACATAGCGGGGTAGTGCCAACGTCATAAAATAGACAAACAAAGGTTGGTATCATTTTTATTTTTATTTTATTTTACCACGACGAACGAATTATGGGGAGATCGGGCAATGTGATTCCATGTAAATATGTCTCAGCTTCCTCTATGAACCCAAATTTTATCGGAAAAGTCATTTGCTTTCTTCAAATCTTTCTACCCACACTGAGCATCGGACCACTTGTTCTCCGAGTATTTTGTCAGGGCGAAGAATTTAGCCTGTCTCCGTCGATTTGAGCTGACATTTGAAAGCATTCGCCGATGAAAATGGTAAAAAGGCCCTTCCTAAACGTTCCTACATCGAAAAAAAAATCAAGTGTTAACTCGTAAAAATGTCAGGCCCCGTTTTTCAGGCGTGGTAGTTCCAAGGTCACCGAGGTAGTTACCATGCTATCGGGGTAGTTTCAACAATTTAGCAGTAGTTCCCACGACGTAATGTTCTTTTTCAGATACGCCAGTACTCTGGGACAGACATTTCTTCAATTTTAATTGATATGCGTTTAATACTGGGAAGTATTCCAAGCTGAGACATATTTACATGGAACCACTTTGCCCGATTTCCCCATAATTCGTTCGTCGAGGAGAAAATAAAATAAAAATGACACCAACCTTTGTTTGTCTATTTTATAACGTTGGCACTACCCCGTTATGTCCCGGATGTGGCGTGGGAACGAAATTGCGTTACAATTGCGCGGTAGTTCGTAGTTTACCACCCGTGTTTATACTGTACAAATACAAGTGTTTCAACATGAAAACATACCCATATAATTTTGACCCCCTTAAACCCCACTTTTATATAGTAAAACTGGGGTTTGCGGGGGTATAATTTTTTTTCTTATTCTGCTCAAAAACATAGTTTGCGGGTACTCGTAAGAACCACCTCAGTGAAGCGGTTCTACCATGTATCCTCATTCTATATCAAAATTTTTATCTGAAAACTTTCAGTTTTTCTTGGTGAAAAATTCAATATTTTTGAATAGGCGTGTTTTCGTAATGAATGTATGTAACATGGAATATTGCTTCCCGAATCTGAATATATTATAATGTGAAAAAAAAAAAAAATGTCATCATCACGAAAACATGCCTATATGATACTGACCCCCTTAAACCCCACTTTTTTATAGTAAAACTGGGGTTTACAGGGGGTATACGTTATTTTTCTTATTTCTGCTCTAAAACATAGACTGTGGGTACTCGTTAGAACCGCCTCGTCGAGGCGGTTCTAACGAGTACCCAAAATTTATATTTTGAGCAGAAATATGAAAAATATCAGAGATTTTTATCTGAAAATTTTCAGTTTTTTTTTTTAAGTGAAATTTTCTATATATTTGAATAGGCGTGTTTTCGTAATGATACATACATATATTTAGATAAGATGTGCATCCAGAAAAAAATATTTTTTCTTATTTTTCCATTAAAGCATATAATGTGAGTACTCATTGGAAGCGCCTCCGTGAGGCGCTTCTAATGAGTACCCACAACATATGTTTACGTGGGGAAGTAAGAAAAATGCCACATCACGAAAACATGCCTATATAATTTTGACCCCCTTAAACCCCACTTTTATATAGTAAAACTGGGGTTTACAGGGGTATACATTATTTTACTTATTTTTGCTCAAAAACATAGATTGTGTGTATTCGTTAGAACCGCCTCTGCGAGGCGGTTCTAACGAGTACCCACAATCTATGTTTTGAGCAGAAACATGAAAAATATTTGAATTTTTTGTCTGAAAATTTGCAGTTTTCGGTGATTAAATTTTCAGTATATTTGAATAGGTATGTTTTCATAATGAATATATTATAGTTGAAAGCGATTATTCAGAAGTATAAACTTCAGATACGTGTGTTTATGTCATTTATACAATCTGATGTTCTGTTTTCCAAATTTATGTATGTAAGACAAAAAAAAAAAATAAATAAAAAAAATAAAAAAATAGAACATCAAATAGCTGTTGCACATTGCATATCAGTTTACATAGCTGCATGCAGATAAGGCGTTTTTTTTTTTTTTTTTTTTTTTTCAACAAAAATTGTTGATACATTCTTACATTACGAAAACACGCCTATGTAATTTTGACCCCCTTAAACCCCACTTTTATACAGTAAAACTGGGATTTACAGGGGTATACATTATTTTTCTTATTTCTGCTCAAAAACGTAGATTGTGGGTACTCGTTAGAACCGCCTCGCCGATGTGGTTCTAACGAGTACCCACAATCTATGTTTCAAGCAGTTATATGAAAAATATCAGAGATTTTTACCTGAAAATTTTCAGTTTTTGGAGGTGAAATTTTCTATATATTTGAATAAGCGTGTTTTCGTAATGTTTCCCCATTAAAACCTATGCTTTGGCTAGTCATTAGAAGCGCCTCGATTTTCCTTTGAACCTTCACGACGTAGATAGGTAGGTAAAAAGGCAAATATATCAGTAGTTTGGTGAGTACATGGGTGAACATATCAGTCGATCTACGGATCAATTGTATACATACATACATACATACATACATACATACATACATACATACAGATCAATCGATCGACGGATCAATTGTATACATACATACATAAATACATACATACATACATACATACATACATACATACATACATACATACATACATACATACATACATACATACATACACAGGTAGACAGATAGGTCGGCAGGCAGATAGACATTAACTGTAAGATACTCATATTGACTAACGCAGTATAGCATTGTCTCTTACGATAGCATTGTCTCTTACTTTGTTTTGTTTTTTTTCAGATCCATGAAACGTGACTGGCCGAGCGGCTGGGGGAGCCGCTCTTATTGCTGGTACTGCGGCTATAACGGAAAAGAAGATTTACCCAAAAAGAAAAAAGGCAAAAAATAATAATATAATGTGCAGCTAGATACATAGACTTAGAAACAGAACCCGTATTCCACATGCGAACACATAGCTCAAGATAAGATGGGGTATCTACATAATATGTTTTCTCATTTCATTACGCAAACACGCCTATTCAAATATACTGAAAATTTTATCACCAAAAAAAATTGAAAAATTTCAGATAAAAAATCCCGATATTTTTCATATTTCTGCTCAAAACATAGATTGTGGGTACTCGTTAGAACCGCCTCGACGAGGCGGTTCTAACGAGTACCCACAATCTATGTTTTTGAGCAGAAATAAGAAAAATAATGTTTACCCCTGTAAACCTTAGTTTTACTATATAAAAGTGGGGTTTAAGGGGTCAAAATTATGTGGGCATGTTTTCGTGATGTGTAATAACATATCTTATGGGTACTCATTAGAAGCGCCTCCGTCTAAAGCGCATGTTACATGTATGGGTACTCATTAGAAGCTTCTAATGAGTATCCATTAAATGTTTGTATAGACAAATAAATAATATATTAGTTCTTTTCGTTTGAAAAAAAAAATCGCCTTATTTGGTGCTTTGCGAACATCAGCACAAACTAGTCAGGGCCATTCCTTACTATATGTTCTACAGACACGATCAGGATCAGAGTGCGCAGTTTGATCTGGGACCACACTGTGTTGAAATTGCGGGTTTGTCTGAATTCTGAATAAATGAAGCATTTCATCTTATGTTTGTGTTCAAACCGCAGAAATAGTTCAGGAAACGTTTTTTTTAAACCTCCAAGTGGAAACATCACGAAAAAATGCCCACCTGAAATCCCACTTTTATACAGTAAAACTGGCGTCTGCAGGGGAATACATTGTTACGAGCCAGGCGTAACGAGAAAGAAATGAAAGTGAAACCAGCAACAAGCTTTAAATTGTTTACAATATATATTAGTAACAAACAAAGACAACAGAAAAATATAAATAAACAGTACCTTTCAAGTTTTATTTTCACAAAGTCCCTCAGAGATAATCCACAAGTATTTATAAAACAAATCCTTTGAATAACAATTTCTGATTCTACAATTAGAAGTCCCTGAATTCAGAGTTTAATTCCAGAATGAATAAAATATTAAAGTAATCCAGTATAGAATAATTTCCGATGAAAGTGTACAAAGATGCCCATATAAAAATCTTTTTTCCTTATATAATATCAAAGAACATTCTAGGAAAATAATTTACTAGAGGCATCACTTAGTTTCTAGTTTTGGCACAGAATCTTCCAAATGTTCTATGATCTACCAACAATTGCTCAATCCAGAACATTCCTTCTGAAAGATTCGAAAAAGAACATAATCAACTTGTTATTGTAAAGGTATATTTCCAGAAAGTTCTGTTTATATATAGAAACTTGTAGTAAACATGAAAATAATGATACTTAAAATAATCAAACACCCTATATATTACAACACATCCCGAAAACATGCCTACATAATTTTGACCCCCTTAAACCCCACTTTTATATAGTAAAACTGGGGTTTACAGGGGTATACATTATTTTTCTTATTTCTGGTTAAAAACATAGATTGTGGGTACCCGTTAGAACCGCCTCGGCGAGGCGGTTCTAACGAGTACCCACAATCTATGTTTTGAGCAGAATTATGAAAAATATATATATAATTTTACATGAAATAAGACGTCACTGCATGAAAATTGCCTTCTCCGTCGGAGACGATATGAATAAAATCAAAGGAACTATTCTGTGAAAATCACTTTTTTCTTTCTGTAAGTGATTTATTCTAAATATTAAAATCACCCTCGTCGCGAGAAAAAAAAAAGGTTTTTCGGACTTGCCGTCGAATTAATACATGTATTTCAGTACGTATGCCGGTACCTTATCAGTTCTTAGACTGAGGTGTCCCCTTGGTCTATCGCTTACGTGAGCGAACAGCATAGGTTCTGGCGTGTCTGTGCATATAAGCAGGCTCGCCTGAACCTTTGCTATTCGCAAATGCTATAAAGGTCATTTTCCCATGACTCAGCTTAAAAGTATACGACGGAACGATGTCTCTCAGTCCCAGGGAAACACAAGCATGAAAAAAGCACCAACCCAACCCCACAAAAGAACAAAAAAAAAAAAAAAAAAAAAAAAAGAACAACACAAACCAAAAAAAACAACAACAAAACAACAACACCGAAAAAAAAAATACACACACAAACCCCTAAAACAACATCAACAACAACAATACATTATGAAAACACGCCTATTCAAATATATTGAAAATTTTACAACCAAAAACGGAAAATTTTCAGATAAAAAGTTCTGATATTTTTCCTATTTCTGCTCAAAACAAAGATTGTGGGTACTCGTTAGAACCGCCTCGCCGAGGCGGTTCTAACGAGTACCCACAATCTATGTTTCTGAGCTGAAATAAGAAAAATAATGTATACCCCTGTAAACCCCAGTTTTACTATATAAAAGTGGGATTTAAGGGGGTCAAAATTATATAGGTATGTTTTCGTAATGACAACAAAAGGAGATCCACAATCACAGAACATAATTTACCAATGACACCAAGATGTCGGACAACACACACGTTATAAACCATCGAAAAACAAAAACGAGTTCCCTCTAATCCGGTGAGGGGAATACAATGCCAGACATGATCCACCAAATACAACAGTAATACAACAAAGAGACAAAACCACGGAAATAATGCAGCGAGTAGTCACAAATCTCCACAAGGACAGGTTATTGCATAGTTTTAAATTTCGAGTCGTCCGGCGAGAAATTCAAAACATGCAATGACCAATTTGTCGCAATAACCTTTTAGGATCTTATCTCACAACTGCCAGAATGAGACTGACCACAGTGTACACCGATCAGGGCCCAGTTGTTCAAAGCACCGCTAGCTTAACGAGCTCGTTCGAGGTCAAAATGTTAACTGCTCTAGTAAGTACAGTATCTAATTTACTGCTATTTTTGATGAAAAAAGTGTGAGTAGCTTTTGCAAATGCAAAAGCTACTCACATTTTTTCAGCAAAAATATTAGCGTATATGCCATAGTTAATGATCAAAGTTTTAACGATACGTTAACGAACGACATCGTTAGTTTCGAACAACTGGGCCCAGGTATTCAATTTACGATATCACGTTTGATTTAATAGATTGAACAACTATTCAACTACGGTCTCAGAACCGTTGGTGACTATATACAGTCGACTCTCGTTATCTCAAAGTGCAAGGGACCCTCTGAAATACTTCGAGATATCCATACCTCGACATATTAAATTTGCAGAATTGAGGAAAATATAAATCGAACAGCCACTTTTCACAAATAAATATGTAATTTGACTACTGAAGTTAGAATCATATTGAAAGTATTGTGGAAAAAAAAGGAGGAATTGCTAAATTTCTCCTCTTTTCCACAATATTTTGTTTCCTATTGGTAGATTTCCATGTTAAAACAAGGACCAGATTTTCACTTCGAGATAAGCGCTTATTAGAGATGCATGTAAGCGAAGTCGAGATAACGAGAGTCAACTGTAGTAAAATCTACTCGAAGTTCTCCAACTCATCAGTGGATCAACACAAAAAATAATAATAATAATAATAATAAAAAAAAAAAAAATAATAATAATAAAAAAAACAACACATATTAATTAACCCGTTCATGCCTAGTGGACGCTTTTACTATAATTCTTTGGACCGATCTGTTTCCAATAGCAGGGTTTCTGGTTAGTTTTTCATTACGAGTATGCTTAAAGAGAAATTCTTGAACTTAATGTAAGCAGTGTAAACCTGAGCAGAACGCGGCGTCTGATCTGGGTATACACTGTTTACCAATGTCCCCTTTTATGGGACGCTAGGCATATATGGGCTGACTTTTCAGCACTATGGTGAAAAAAAAGATGAGGGCTGGCTACAAACTGGAAGCAAAAGCGAAAGAAAACTACTACGTAGCCTGATACCATGCAATGAGTTTCAGCTTTTTACTCTAACAAAGGTAAAACACTAGAGAAAGACACTTCTAAAGATAAAATATAAATAATTTTATGCTGATTCAAAATCAGTTAGATGGGAGCCGGTCTAGAACGTCATTTGTATAACCACAATGATGTCTAGTGGATTCTATCGTCTAAGAACCGGACTGGATACGTCCATTTTGACAGAGTATCCCAGTAAGCATTCTACATAAATCTACAGCGGGTCGCCATCGGCCCGCCAGGGTACATGTAGCTGACGGGCCGATAACGGCCCGCTGTACATTTATCAAGAATATGCTAGCAGGGATACAGCCTACATGTAATGGGTTTAAATGTGTTAAAATGATAATGTATTTCATAGACATTCAGGCTATTTTGTTATTGGGACAGGCAGGCATGAGCAGTATAGACCATGATCAGACACCGCAGAACGCTGCGCTTTTTTTCACTAATCCAGCAGTACAGGGACATTAACAGGTTCGCGTAGTAGTCCTGCTGAACCCGGATATACCCTGCCTTTGCAAACACTGTAGATCCAGATTAGTTGGCTTCTGTAGAAGCCAACTAATCTGGATCTGCACGGTTTGCCACTAAGTATGTGAATTTATAGCAACAATCTGATTCAAGTAATCTGATTAGCTGAAAATTAGAAGTGGGCGTGGCATCTTAATTTATTCAGCAGGACAAGAGTTGAAGTGCAACCGCAACTGTAACCGTAAGTCATACGACTCTTACAGTGTAGACCCAGATCAGACTCTGGCTCGAGATCGTATAGTAATAATCTTCAAATTTCATAAGTGCGTTGTATATTTGACAGAAATAATATCAAAGTATCAAAGTCTGTTTTAAGTTTTAAAGTTTTTATTTGACGAAGCATATCAAAAGCATTTCAAATCCAGAACTGGAGAGCATGGTCAGAGTCGCAGTATTTAACGCTTAGTACTCTGGGTAAAATTTTCAGCAGACGACATTTTGAAATATTTTCTTATTTTTCCCAGAAAACAGGATTTGACATTCACGCAAATTGTCTCCTAGGAGACAATTTGCTTGAAATGTAAAATCCTGTTTTCTGGGAAAAATAAGAAAAATATATTCAAGCTGTCGTCTGTTGAAAATGCCCAGAGAGTGGTAAAGGTTAAAGCCATCTCCCATAGTAAAATCATTCACATTCTCTCTCACCAACTCTTGCAATAATAAGCCCGAATTGTAAGTTATCTGTCACAATTTAATTATGACTTTCCAGTTTTGTTCACCGCCATCATAAACACTATGTACTTTATAGGTCAAAATTGTGCAAAGTTATAGAGAAATATTTAAAGCTTGTAAAATGATTCTGTTTTGTAGCTAGATCAAAGCCTAATTAGTCATGTTCACTCCAGTGGTTCTCTCTCTCTCAACCTCACAATCCAATTATATCAGGCCTTATGTCCTTTTCAACAATGCATCATTCATAATGAGAGAAAACACACACACACACACACACACACACACACACACACACACACACACACACACACACACACACACACACACACACACACACACACACACACACACACACACACACACAGGTGGGACTGGGGCTTTACTAAGATTTACTCTTTCGAAACATCGACATTTATCGTATATGTTATGCAGCACAAAACTAAACATAGGTGTTTGAGTTCTTTACCTCATCCTTGAAACATAACAGTACAGTACTAGAGTAAAAACATAAATAACAACAAAACGGCGAGGAGACAAAGTTGAGGGGTCAGTGACAACCCCAGCGGGCACACGACGGTTATACAACGCCATCGACGTTAATGCCACGTTATTTCAAAATTGCGTGCCCGCTGGAATCTGAAGCGAGCGCAAACCACAAATAGATCACGATAGGCCCGACCACAAATAGCAAAAGTCAGGCACAAACCGCCTGAAACATATTGAAGAAAGAGCCGTCATTCAGCCTGAGGCTCAACAAACCGTTGGCCACTTCCTTTTTACAAAAATTTTGCTGGTGTCATTCAGATGTACCTTATCATGGAGTGACTGCTCAGCCTGTGCGTACAGGTGTAGTAATCTGATCACAACCTTCTTATATCGACTTCAGAGACAACGGTCATTACGTTAATCAGTATACATGTATGCCCAGCGTCCTATAAAAGGGCCATTAACAAACAGTGTAGACTCAGATCAGACGCCGTAGAACGTGGCGTCCGATCTGTGTCTACACTGTTTTCATTCTGGACGGGAATTTTTTACAAAACATGATAACGATAAAAACTAACCTATCACTCCTTAAACTGAAATGGACGTGAAAGAGATAAGGTACGCTCGTGGAAGAGTCCACATGGTACATGTAATATGAAAATAGGCTTAGCCTAAATGCGAGCACAGCACAGACCCTATCTGTAGTCTCTTCAAAAGTCCTTCACAGCATCATAAAAGCATGACTATCAGTATATAAAAATAAATGTAAATAAATAATAAAAATAATCAGCAATATATGTTCGCGACACTTATTGACACTCGTTTCTTGTCACTTCGTGACACTTATTAGCATCAAGTCCGCTCCAGTCCTGAGAACTTCCGATTGTCAACTTCCGGGAAGAAAACGGGAAGAAAAATGGTCAGAGCGATTTCTGCTGAAAGTATATATCGTTGCATGTTACTTTTCCATGATCATATTCTCTACCGTAGAGCACACTTCGTTCGCGACGCGCTCGCGCGTCGCTCGCTGCGCTCGCTATAAATAGGTTAAAAAGTCCTTGTAATTGACCGTCGCGGGAATCTTTGGATTTTTATATATGGTAGAGTGTTCGATAAGCTCACAAAAGGATTTTTATATTTGCCGGGATCATCAGTTTTTACATTTGCCGGGATCGTCGGTGTGTGATGTTTCACCCACGCATTTATGTGTTTGTGTCTGTCGGGAACACCAGTGTCTGACTTTTCATACAAGCTATTAATTTGTTGATTTCGGTAATGTCTAACTTTGAATGCGCATGTTGAGACAAGGGCCTGGTTGTTTGGCTGAGACTGCTCCTATGAGCAACTAGCCAAGATTCTGGCGAGATTGCACAACTGCGCAATGAGTTAGAAGACCACTCAACGAGCCGAATAAATAAGAGTTTTGAACCGCAGTGAAAAGTGAGGATTTTAACTGGTTTATTACTGTGTTTATGTTGTTGGTGATTTATTCATTTTCCGGTTTACTGCAGCAGACTTACTTGTGTCTAACTAAAGTCAACTTCAGGCGAACTATCCTGTCAGGCGATAGGTTTTATTAAAAAATGTTATACATTACGAAAACACGCCTATTCAAATATATAGAAAATTTCATCTCCAAAAACTGAAAATTTTCAGATAAAAAACTGATATTTTTCATATTTCTGCTGAAAACATAGATTGTGGGTACTCGTTAGAACCGCCTCGGCGAGGCGGTTCTAACGAGTACCTACAATTTATGTTTTCAGCAGAAATAAGAAAAATAATGTATACCCCTGTAAACCCTAGTTTTACTATATAAAAGTGGGGTTTAAGGGGGTCAAAATTATATAGGTATGTTTTCGTGATGTACATTACAATCTGCTTATAACACAAATTTTGGAATCAAAAGCATATGCTGTATTATTTAAACAGTCTTGTTATATCCAAACAAAAATATGTTGATGTTACAAAAAGTAACCATTAATCATCAGTTTTAATATAATCTATAGATTTTTCGAATCCATCTTTGAACCATGCTATATCGAAAACGATCTTATAACAAACTGTGTTATAAACAGATTAAGGTCTATTTTATTTTCATTTCAATCATAAAAATATCATTAAGCTTATTAAAAGCATACATTAAAGAATCACATTGCTGTTCTTTTTTTACCTGTTACATTGAAAATTTATTAAACCTTTGAATACCCTTGTCCCATATCTCTAGTAAACATGAACAAAATTTGCGCCGGTACTTAGACGTTTACGTCTAAATATTTTGCCTTGTTGATACCCCATGTTCTATAATATAGGTTGAAAACAGGGTTATGCACTGATCTACATTATAAAACAATTTTTTGCGAATAGTCAGAGTTCTGTAATTTTTAATCTCCATTTTAATTTTTTTTTTTTTTTTTATTTCTTCTACATTTTTACACTGATGCCGGCCTCGGTGGCTAAGTTGGTACGGGTATGACTGGTGATCAGGAGGTTGCGGGTTCGACCCCCGCTGGGTCGGCAATGTTCTTTCGTGGGGACCCCCGCCGGGCCGGCAACGTTCTTTCGTGGAGATTTGATCATGATTTGATCTTCAACGGTCATTCTCTCCCTTCTGC
Organism: Anodontia alba; assembly: GCA_964016985.1. NCBI lineage: Eukaryota > Metazoa > Mollusca > Bivalvia > Lucinida > Lucinidae > Anodontia > Anodontia alba. The sequence continues at coordinate 50,826,651 of OZ024835.1, forward strand.
TGATTCAAGAAGAGCAGTTGTCAGTTTCTGACGAAAGAATGTGCACAATACTGATTAACCGCTTAGAGGACTAAGCCTGCCCAGTAAAACTGTGATAAGAAAAACTGACCGCGCTCGACATGACACCATTGGGTTGACTGAGCCTTCAAACCTCAACACAAACAAATCTTTACACCCTCTTATTATACTAGATGAGCGAATACATGTTTCGCGATGATAACAGAATTTTCTGGCCGTCATGCCTAAATTGCACAATGGTTCCGTCCTAAAAATATGAAATATAAAGGTCAGAGCGACAGGATTTACGTGCATGTGAGACAACCGTTGTTTGAGCCTCTACGTTAGAAAACGTGCGCCGAGCGAAGATTCAGATCAGCCTGCGCTCTCGCGCAGTCTGATCAGAATCTTCACTCGGCGCTACCTTGATAGCCAGTGATGCAAAGTTTCTTCATGCGGACAACGAAGACTCTGATCAGACTGCGCGGATGCGCAGGCTGATTTGAGTCTTCGCTGGGCACTTATGTCAGTAAGTACATTTTCTCACGTTGCGACGGTCATTATGATAGGAATGCTCTGCTCAATGAAGCTTGATTCATTTCACGCAAATTATTTTTTTCAAGAGGTATTTTTTGTAAAGTGAAAATGAGTACAGCGTATTGATATTATCAAATGTTTGATATCTTCACCCTTGGGTGGTAGTTGAATGTATATCTAATAAAAAAAGAGCTATTACAATATACAATACGAGATATTTATTACGTATAACAAATTAATAGTTAAGAGACCAATATGGATTTTAACTTGATTCTCGTTTTCATGTGTCTTTCGCTGTCCTGGTACGTCTGTGGAACTGTTGGTAAGTGGATATTACATATTATGTTTAGTGGACTCTTCTACCAGTCCATTTCAACAAGACTTGGACATGGCCAATCCCCCTGGCTACAATGAATGTACTATATCCCCTCCAATCGCCTTGGCATTTGAGTGTTGAGAGGGTTGGAGTGTCGGTTGGGTGGGGAGAGTGGTGGGGGTTGGGGTGGGAGTGGGATGGGGTAAAGCGACTGAACAATGCATTATCATGCAATCTCCTCTATCAATGTGTATAATTTGAACTAAATGTCTTGAATAGTTTGATCCATATACATGTACAGTCAACCCTCTTTATACCGACACTCGATACAACGACAAAATTCGTTATAATGACAATTTGAATGTCACGAAATCTTCGCTCAAGAGGTGACATTTATTAAGAAATTATGAAAGAATATTGCATTAAAACTTTAAGCAAAATATGTTTTGGATATTTGTTAGAATCGCCTTAATAAGGCGATTCTAACAAATATCCAAAACATATGTTCCCTGGGGAAATTAGAATAAAACAATGTCTGTTTTACATCTCATTCAGTCCATTAAGGAATTTTTACAACAGCAAATTCATTTTAATAGCGACATATTTGGGAACAAATGCTGTCGTTGTAACGAGGGTTCTCTGTATACGACAAATAAACGGGAATAAGAGTAATATGAGGCAAAACAGAGGTATGATTTTTAGACACTACACTTTCACTGAATGTCCCCTACCTTTGTATGCAATTTGAATCAGCACCCCAGACAAACAAATTTTAAGGGAAATAATTAAAAAAAAAGCAAGGTAGAGTTAAGGTTCTTATATAGTGCACTGTTACTCAATGTCCTTAATAACTTTATAAAAGTTTCAACAAAAACCCTTCAATTCCGTTAGAGTTGTAGTTCTGACAAAAGTTTGACGGACGGCCAAATATACTGAAAGTATACAAAGTGGGTAATAGTAAAAATGAGGCAAGACAGAGTTTTGGTTCTTAGACACTGTACTTCCGCTGAATGTATGCAATTTGAAATAATCTCCCTCAGCGATCCTTGAGTTATGCCCATGACAAGAAAATTATTTTTAAAGGGAAAAAATAAAAACAGTAGGCATGATAGAGTTATGGTTCTTGTATACTACACCCTTACATGTAACGTACTTTATCATTTTGTGAAGTTTTAACAAAATCCCTTGAATAGTTTTCTAATTATGCTCCGGACAAAAGTGTAACGAACAAACACATAGACGCACGCACGCACGGATGGACGGAGACCAATACCATATCCCCCTTTGACTACCGCGAGTGATAATAAAAGGGGTATCTTGTTAGTTTTATTATTACCAAGGCATGGTTTATAGAAATGTCTGTATTTGATGCAATCAGTGTAGACCCTGATCAGGCACCGCATATTTTGGATCTTCACTGTTTGTCAATGACTCACTGACTCGTTTATGAGATGCTAAGCATAAATGGTTCTTTTGCCATTATTACTAAATCATAAAACATTTTGAGTAAATATTTAACTTTGTATTTCTTTATTTAAGTGCAAGATTTTGCCAGTTAATAACGATAAAAAAAAAAACAAAAAACATATCAGTTGATCACGCATTTGGATGCAAATGTGATTAAAATCAGATAAAAGTTATATGTAAGGACGTTAAAGACGTTATGTCAAAACCATTATCAATGGTGACGCCATTTTGAATACTTAAAAAGTTCTAACCATGTCAAAATATCAAGTAAAATCTTGTTTCTGGTAGAAATTCATCACGAAAACGTGCCCATATGATGTTGACCCACTTAAACCCTACTTTTATAGTAAAACTAGGGTTTACAGGGGTATACATTATTTTTCTTATTTCTGCTCTTATTTCTGCTGAGGCGGTTCTAACGAGTACTCACAATCTAGCAGAAATATGAAAAATTCAGAATTTTTGTCTGAAAATTTTCATTTTTTGGTGATAAAATTTTCAGTCTATTACAATAGGCTTATTTTCGTAATGAATATGGTAAAATCCATAAACACCTAGAGAAGAAGTAATATATACAAATATAGTCGAGTCGATTCTCGTTATCTCGAACTCGCTTATGTCGAATTATCGCTAATCTCGAATTGAAAATCTGGTCCCTATTTTAACATGAAACTATGACAACAGGTACCAAAATAATGTGGAGAAGAGGAGAAAATGCTCCTAAGGAGCAATTTCTCCTCTTTTCCACAATATCTTCAGTACATCTAGATTTTCAGGAGTTAAATTACATGTTCATTTGTGAATGTGGTTGCTTGATTTATCTTTTTTTCTTCAATTCTGAAATCTGATATGTCGAGATACGGATACCTCGAAGTATTTCAGAGAGTCTCTTTGACTACGGATATCTCGAAGTATTTCAGAGAGTCCCTTGGACTTCGAGATAACGAGATTCGACTGTATAAAGCTTGAACATTGTTGCAAAACCTATTTATTTAAGTTTTGCATATTCAATAAAGGGTTTATAACGTTAATAAACCTAATTAAATATTCAAAATGTATGAAAGCAGTTTTAATATGTTTAAACCTTGATATCTAACTTATTTTTCATCCATTTTGATTAAATTTGCATCAAAAGGCACGTTTGTAAAGAGCTTGCAATCGGATCGTTCTTATTTAACATTTGTTTCTTTTAACCCATTCATCCCGAGTGGACTCTTCTACCTCAGATCTTTGGACATGTCCATTTCCAATAGAAGGGGTGTCAGTGTAGTTTTTATCATTTTCATGTTTTATAGAAATTCCTATATTTAATGCACACAGTATCGACCCTGATCAGACGCCGCGTTCTGTGGCGTCTGATCTGGGTCGACACTGTTTGCCAATGTCCCGTTTACGGGACACTAGGCATAAATGGGTTAAGTTTACGCTTCTGATGAAAATATATACAAAATGTACGTCTTACTAAATAAAATTCTCATTGCACAGACAGCGCACGCATTAATTCAAATTGTTGATATTTTTCTCATTTCTACACACTAAAATATGTTGTGGGTACCCACAAGGAGCATGTACTGATACAAAACATTAACATTTGTAACACTTCTACAGAAAAAAAAAAAAAGAAAAAAAGAAAAAACTACACATCACGAAAACATACCTATATAATTTTGACCCCATTAAACCCCACTTTTATATAGTAAAACTGGGGTTTACAGGGGTATACATTATTTTTCTTATTTTTGCTCAAAAACATAGATTGTGGGTACTCGTTAGAACCGCCTCGCCAAGGCGGTTCTAACGAGTACCCACAATCTTTGTTTGAGCAGTAATATGAAAAATATCAGAATTTTTTATCTGAAAATTTTCACTTTTTGGTGGTAAAATTATCAGTATATTTGAATAGGCTTGTTTTCGTTATGGAAAACTCTCAATGACTCGTACACCGATGACACGTTTGCCGTGGCTAATTCGAACTCGTTTTCGAGTCCCTACAAAATTCTTTCGACAGCTCATAAACACAAATATTCATTACGAAAACAACGCCTATTCAAATATATAGAAAATTACATTTCGAAAAACTGAAAATTTTCAGATAAAAAATTCTGATATTTTTCAAGGTTCTGCTCAAAACATAGATTCCGGGTATTCGTTAGAACCGCATCGCCGAGGCGGTTCTAATGAATACCCACAATCCATGTTTTTGAGCAGAAATAAAAAAATAAAGTATACCACTGTAAACCCCAGTTTTACTATATAAAAGTGGGGTTTAAGGGGGTCAAAATTATATAGGCATGTTTTCGTGATGACTTGGAACTTTCTACTTTATCAAGAAATTGTATGTTGTGTGTACTCATTAGAATTGCCTCATCTGGGGACTAATGAGTAAACTCAACACATAATTATTGTGCAAAAAATCGAAAAGATTTCCCAAAATTATTGCTATTTTCTTCCTGACCTGGCGCCATCACCCTTAGTTGCTTAAACTATCCATATCTCGAACAAGTTTCAATTTTCCCAAAGACATTCGCACAAATGAGATTCAACTGTATGTAGTTGATCTTTTAGAGTAGAACCCTTTTCAGAAAGCAGGTAAAAACAATTTTACAGTACCTTATTTTTCTTTCAGAGTAGAACCCTTTTTAGAAAGCAGGTAAACAATTAGTCAGTGTTACATTTTGCACCCTGAATATTTATCTATTCCAATTATATACAGTGAATCCTCGTTACAACGAGAACATTTGTTCCCAAAGACGTTGTCATTAAAATGAATTCCCTGTTGTACATGTACAGAATACTTAATGACCAGATAGATATGTAAGAAAGGTCATGTTTTGTTCTCATTTCCTAATAGAACATGTTTTGGATATTTGTTAGAATCGCCTCAGTGAGGCAATTCTAACAAATATCCAAAACATAAGTTCTGACACATATCCAAATCACATGTTTCTTTAAAGTATTAAATGCAATATTTATTGCATAATTTGGAACTAATTGTACCTCTTAAGCGAAGGTTTCATAAGTCGAATGGTCATTACACCGAATTTTATCGTTGTATCGAGTGTCGGTAGAATGAGGGTTGTCTGTACAATGTATCGAAAACGTCATGTGTGTTTATTATTGTTGTTTTTCTTTACCAGAGCAATCATCGCCGTTTGGAAAATTCAGTCATATCGACGAGTTAATATCAGACCTGAAGAGACAACTCAGAAAAGAACTGAGGGAAGAGGGTGCTCATCTACAAGACAAAGGAAATGGTCTTACTAATTTAAATGAAATATTTGAACTCCTGTATGCCATCCGACAGGTGCGAGAACCAGAACCACAGACAAACACTGCCAGGTACATTACTATTTCTAGACTGTTGTATAGTTGGTTGTTTGTGTTGAGGTTTTACAGCACAGTCAAGCGAGTGGGATCATGATGAGCGCGGTCAGTTTACCTAATCATACCTTTACTGGTCAGTCTGTACCTTAGTACTCTAAGCGGTTAATCAGGACTGTGCACATTCTTACGCCAGAAACTGACAACTAACCTACTTGAATCAGCGGAAGGGAGAGAATGACCGTAGAAAATATTTTATGATCAATCTCTACGGAAGAATGTTGCTGACCCGGCGGGAGTCGAACCCGCAACCTCCTGATCACCAGTCTGATGCGCATTATACATTCATGGATCACCCATGTACATGTAAACTTAGTACCTATTTCTGTCACCAAACGCCGCCCTGTCTATTTTACGAGTACATGTAGCCCAAATTTCGTATTTTGACATTCAAAATCTTATTCTGACATTCCAAATAAGGCCGAATATTGTATTTGACATTCGAAATCCTATTTTGACATTCGAACTGAGACCGAATATCGTATTTTGACATTCGAAATCCTATTCTGACATTCGAACTGAGGCGGAATATCGTACATGTATTTTGACATTCGAAATCCTATTTTGAGATTCGATCTGAAGCCGAATATCGTATTTTGATATTCGAAATCCTATTTTGACATTCAAACTAAAGTCGAATATCGTATTTTGACATTCAAAATGCAATTTTGACATTCGAACTGAAGCCGAATGTCGAATTTGACAATCGAAATCCTATCTTAACATTCGAACTGAGGCCGAATATCTTATTTTAACATTTGAAATCCTATATGCGATATTCGGTCTCAGTTTGAATGTCAAAACAAGATTTCGAATGTCAAAAACCGATATTCGGCCTCAGTTCAAATGTCCAAGTGGGATTTCGATTGTAAAAATACATAATTTGGGCTAAGTTCGAGTGTTAAAATAGGATTTCGATTCTAAAAAATTCGATATTCGGCTACAGTCTGAATGTCAAAATAGGATTTCGAATGTCAAAATGCGATATTCGGCCTTATTTGGAATGTCAGAATAAGATTTGGAATGACAAAATACGAAATTTGGGCTAAGTTTGAATGTTATATCAGGATTTCGATTGTCAAAATTCGACATTCGGTCCCAGTTCGAATGTCAAAATAGAATTTCAGAATCAAAATATAATATTCGGCCTTTTTCTTTCGAATGTCAAAATGAGATTTTGATAGTCAAAATTCGACATTCGGCTTCAGTTTGAATGTCAAAATAAGATTTCAAATGTGAAAATCGATAGTCGGCTTCAGTTCGAATGTCAAAATAGGATTTCGAATGTCAAAATACAAAATTTGGGCTAAATTCGACATTCGGTCCCAGTTCAAATGTCAAAATAGAATTTCAGATTCAAAATATAATATTCAGCCTGTTTCTTTCGAATGTCAAAATGAGATTTTGATAGTCAACATTCGACATTCGGCTTCAGTTTGAATGTCAAAATAAGATTTCAAATGTGAAAATCGATAGTCGGCTTCAGTTCTAATGTGAAAATAGGATCTCAAATGTCAAAGTACGATATTCCGCTTCATTTCGAATGTCAAAACAGGGTTTTGAACGACAAAATATGATATTCGGCCTCAGTTTGAATGTCGAAATAGGATTTCGAATGCCAAAATACGATATTCGGTCTCAGATCGATTGTCAGAGTAAGATTTCGAATGTAAAATAACCCGTAATTTGGGCTTACTAGTAGTTCCAGTGTAAAACTAGGATTTCGATTGTCAAAATTCGATATTCTGCCTCAGTTCGAATGTCAAAATAGGGTTTCGAATGTCAATATACAATATTCGCCTTCAGTTCGAATGTCAAAATTTGATTTCGGATATCAAAATACGATATTCGGCCTAAGTTCGAATGTCAGAGTAAGATTTCGAATGTAAAAATGCGTAATTTGGGCTTAGTTCCAACGTAAGAATAGGATTTCGATTGTCAAAATTCGATATTTGGCCTCTCTTCGAATGTCAGAAAATGATGTCGAATGTCATAATACGATATTCATCCTCAGTTCGAATGTTAAAATAGGATTTTGAATATCAAAATAGGATATTCGGCCTCGATTCAATTTTAAAATAGGATTTCAAATGTCAAAATACGATATTCGGCTTCAGTTCGAATGTCAAAAAATGGATTTCGAAAGTAAAAAAAAGTTCGAAAGTTTGAATGTCGAAATAGGACTTCAAATGACAAAATATGATATTCGGCATCAATTCGAATATCAGGATAGGATTTCAAATGTCAAAATACGATATTCGGCCTCAAATCGAATGTCAAAATAGGTTTTCGAATGTCAAAATACGATTTTCGGCTTCAGTGCGAATGTCGAAATAGGATTTTGAATGTTAAAATTCGATAATTCCGCCTCATTTCGAATGTCGAAAAACAAAATGTGAAAAAACGAAAAGTGAAACATGAAAAACGAAAAACAAACTTTACCTACCTGTTTGTCCGTTGGATCTGAGTCACATGACCAAGATGTACATATTTGGTAAAAATCCTTTGAAAATGGTCATTACGGGAACAGAACAGCCAATGATTTAGAAACTTTGGAGACTCAGGCCCTACACATGTAGCAAATTTATTCAACTGATGAGCCTTGGTTGACCTTGGTCAAATTGGCCAAGGTCAGATTGGGTCAATTAGGCATTTGTAGTGGAAAAAGGCAAAAGGAAGGATTTTCTGATGCTATTGTAGCTTATGACATCAAAGTTGATATAGCAGCTAAATGAACTTTTACAAATATCAAAAGTCAAGGTCATTTACTGATTTTGATCCTAAGTCCCTCAGATTAAGTAGTTTCAAAATCTCTAAACCCGCTGGGCTTATCCACATCAACTTGCATACATGTATAGAGCCTCAATGGGGTTGGGAAATCAAAGTTTGTTCATGGGATCTGGGTCACATGACCAAGATGGCCATCATGCCAATATATGATAAAAGGATTTGAAAGTCTTTACCTCAGTGCATCACGAAAACACGCCTATATAGTTTTGACCCCCTTAAACCCTACTTTTATATAGTAAAACTGGGGTTTACATGGGTATACATTATTTTTCTTATTTCTGCTCAAACACATAGATTATGGGTACTCATTAGAACCGCCTCGTCGAGGCGGTTCTAACGAGTACCCACAATCTCTGTTTCGAGCAGAAATTTGAAACAATATCAGAGTTTTTTATCTGAAATTTTTCAGTTTTTGGAGGTGAAATTTTCTGTACATTTGAATAGGCGTGTTTTTGTAATGGGTTTACATTACGAAAACACACCTATTCAAATATACTGAAAATTTTACCATCAAAAAATGAAAATTTTCAGATAAAAAATTCTGATATTTTTCATATTTCTGCTCAAAACATAAATTGCGGGTACTCGTTAGAACCGCCTCGACGAGGCGGTTCTAACGAGTACTCGCAATCTATGTTTTTGATCAGAAATAAGAAAAATAACGTATACCCCTGTAAACCCCAGTTTTACTATATAAAAGTGGGGTTTAAGGGGGTCAAAATATAATAGGTATGTTTTCGTGATGTGTATGCTCGCAGTTAGGATTCACTAAAAACAAAATTGCTAGACTGGCTAAGTTATTTGAAACTATGTACGAAACTGAGACACGCTAAAATTACTTTGGCTGGGATTATTAGGTGCCTGCAAGTAGATTGAATTATAGGAAAGTATAAAAAGTGATCAAATTCAAATGCTGTAAAACAGAACTTTGAAAGTACAAAGCAGAGAGAGAGAGAGAGAGAGAGAGAGAGAGAGAGAGAGAGAGAGAGAGAGAGAGAGAGAGAGAGTCCGCATAGATATTGGATACAGCTGTTAACAAATTTATGACTAGCGTCCCATAAAAATGGACATTGTCAAAAGTGTAGACCCACATCAGACGCCACAGAACGCGGCGCCTCATCAGGGGCTACACTGTTAGCATTTAGGACAGAAATTGCTATAAAACATTGTAATGACAAAAACTGACAGGGCACCCCTTATATGGGAAATGAACCAGTCCATATATTAAATGTAGAAGAGTCCTCTATCCAGAAATGGGTTAACTGACGCAGCTTATAACGAAAACACGCCTATTCAAATATATAGAAAATTTCACCTCCAAAAATTGAAAAAATTCAGATAAAAATACTCTGATATTTTTCATACTTTTGCTCAAAACATAGATTGTGGGTACTCGTTAGAACCGCCTCTATGTTTTGAGCAAAAATAAGAAAAATAATGTATACCCCTGTAAACCCCAGTTTTACTATATAAAAGTGGGGTTTAAGGGGGTCAATATTATATAGGCATGTTTTCGTGATGACAATATCATTATTGCTTATTTTGTATTTTTAGATCAAGGAAACGAGGCTGGTGGAGCGGCTCTTATTGTTGGTACTGTGGCTATACCGGGAAAGGATATAGCAAAAACAAACTCAAAAAGAAGAAAACAAGCAGAAAATAATGTATCATGTGCTGGCATTAGCAAAAAAGGTCCCATATTCCACATCTCCAGAGAAGAGAGGGTATCCACATAATATGTAACTTATTTGTCCACAAGAACGTTAGGACTACCCACAGCGTATTTTTTCGTGGATAAATAAGAATTATATCAGTTCTTTTCGATTGAAACAAAGCCGTATATGGAGCTGTGCGAACATCAGCACAGTCTGATCTTTTACGATATACAGTTAACTCCCTTTATTACAAACTCAAAGGGACCCGACGTTTTGCTTTGAGATAACCGTAGTTTGAGATAAAAAGAATTGAAATGTAAAGAACGTATAGCAAAGTAAACCTATTGTCCTTTATTTTGTTTGACTTATGCAGTAGTTGGAGTTATGAATGGTTTAGGATAACCAGGATCGGCTGTTTTCTACATACGCGGACAGGATCAGCGAAGGTCCTGATATCAATCAGAGTGCGCAGGCTGATCTGGGTCCATAATGCCCGCATATGCGATAAGTGGCCTTTATTTGACGTTAGATCACATATATTGTTCATGTTACGCTTCCTGTTGGAGAAATATTTGTATCATATTCATTCGAAACATTCGCCTGAGCTATAGCAAACAGTGTAGACCCAGATCAAACTGCTCCTTAGCCTTAGGAGCAGTTTGATAGGGTCTACACTTTTTGCCATTCAGACATTGTCCAAGTTATTTTGTAATATTTTTGTTGAAAATCGGAAGATATATGCCTTGAAACCCTCTTCCCTAGAACTATGAAAGCCATGGTGTTTTCACTATATAATTAAGCAAATTAAAATAGGTTCATGCAATAATAAATGTTGCTAGAAGCACACATTCACTATTACACAGTCTGTTGGTTGATTAGGAGTTAAACAGCCCAGTCAACACTATTGAGGTCATGTCGAGTCGGTCAGTTTACCAAACAACACTTTTCTTGGGCAGGCTTAGTCTTCTAAGCGATTAACACACACACACACACACACACACACACACACACACACACACACACACACACACACACACACACACACACACACACACACACACACACACACACATTATAAAAAGCTGATTTAAAAACTGCAAAATTTGGAAAATCCACCTAGGAATAGAGAACCTAAGCATGCCATTTTCACTATATATCATGAGAAACATGACGGTAAATATAACTAAAAGTTGTCAACGTTATGATATCTTCGCTGATTGTCTTGACAGTCTTAAAATCCATTGAACCGTATTTACTGTAAGCAGTTGGACCGACAGATTTAAGTAAGCAGTGTAGAACCAGATCAGACTCCACAAAACGATGCGTCTATTTAGGACCCGCTACGTTGCTTCGCAACGGTGTATAGAAATGCACGGGCTTCCACGGATTCGTGTTTTAAACGCACATGCTTCGAAGAAAAATGGTCGTTGATAAAATCCATTTTCATTTACAACTATTCATAGGATTTTAGTCTTACGGAAAATTACGGGTATCTACCTTCCCCGATTAATGACGTAAGATTGATTGATTGTGTTGGGGTTTAACGACAAGCCAACCCTTGCGGGTCATTTTGTTTCGTCTCCCAGAGAAAGGGAGAAAACAGATAGAAGAGATAGTAGAGGAGATTAAAGAGGGACAGGGAAGAAAGAAGAACAGGAATAAAAGGAAAGAAACAAAAGAAATAAAAAAAAAATCCCCTCTACCCTAACCTGCTACAAGGATTCCTCTTCTTCTTGGGGTCTGGGAAGGGCTGCGTTTTGTGATTGTGGCACTCCCTGGAGTTTTCTCTTACCTTTTTGCAAACCATGCCCAACTGTAAGCCAATATCAGTTGGACGCCCCGGTGACGGAACCTACACGACACCTTCGCACCACCCGACCACCCTCGAATAACGACGTAAGAGAAAACAGACTCTTTCCCTTAGAGTTCGTATGTTTTCGGATTTGTGTACTGTGTAAGCTATTATAGGACAAATATCATTAATATATGCGATGACTTTAGTTTAAACTTATTTTATTTGTATAAATCATATCAGCATTTACAAACAGTGGGTGAATGTTAAGACATTTTATGCAAAAGGGATTCAGAAGAAAGTCAGTAGACTCATAATTCTTTAATGCCCTCGCCAAATACTAAATCATAAAGCGCAGGTCAACGTGGACCGTTGTCTCTGTTTGACATTGATTCAGACATCTTTGAAATCTAATAAATACAGTGAACCTCGTTACAACGACAGCATTTGTTCCCATACGTGGCCATTAAAATGAATTTGCTGTTGCAAAGAGTCCTTAATGAGCAGATTGATATGCAAGAAAGGTCTTGTTTTGTTCTTATTTCCTCATAGAACATGTAGAACACATCCTAGCAGGCACATGACGTTTATACAACGTCGGCTCAACGTCGATGCAACGTCATGAAACGACGTTGTAATAACGTCATGTGCCTGCTGGTTATTTGTTTTGGTTATTTGTTAGAATCGACTCACTAAGGCAATTCTAACAAATATCCAAAAACTTATGTTTTTTAAAGTATTAAATTTAATATTCTTGCATAATTTGTGACTAATTATTACCTCTTAAGGTTTCATGAAAGTCAAATAGTCATTATAACGAATTTTGTCGTTGTATCGAGTGTCGTTATAAAGAGGGTTGTCTGAAAATTAAAACCAAGACATCTCATATTTTCACATCGCTTGTCCCAAAATTTGAACAACTCCATTTTGCTGTACCTTTGATGTCTCTAATAGACTTCTAGGAAAACAATGTAGACCCTGATAAGACGTGGTGTCTGATCTGAGTCTATCCTGTTTCCGACGGAATGTCGGTCTATATTTAATTTAAAAATACAGTCGACTCTCGTTATATCGAAGTCCAAGGGATTCTCTAAAATACTTCGAGATATCCGTACCTCGACATATCAGATTTGCAGAATTGAGGGGAAAAAAATCGAACAACCACAATTAACAAATGTATATGTAATTGGACCGAGCACTCCTACCTTCGATTATCTGCCTTGACAGATTACGCATAGCTTCTAAGTATATATTCAATCTCTGACATCTGCGTCAGGGAGTCGACTCTTTGGCTCAGTGGTTACAGCATTGGATTTTTATCCGAGAGGACCGGGTTCGATTCCCACGGCAGGCGTGAGATGTTTTTCAGCTATGCTTTATTCCTTTGTTACGGCTTTCATAAGATGGGGGCTCGTCCGAGATAGGACTTTACTACGCCGAAAATGGCTTCACATCATCATAAATGTTGACTTCCTTGAAAAGGGGGAGTGTTACGACCGAGCACTCCTATCTTCGATTATCTGCCTTGGCAGATTACGCATAGCTTCTAAGTATATATTCAATCTCTGACAACTGCGTCTGGAAGTCGACTCTTTTCTTTCATGTCGTAAGATGGGGGCTCGTCCGGGATTGGACTTTATACGCCGAAAATGGCTTAACGTTATCATAAATGATGACTTCCTTGAAAAGGGGGTGTGTTACGACCGAGCACTCCTACCTTCGATTATCTGCCTTGGCAGATTACGCATAGCTTCTAAGTATATATTCAATCTCTGACATCTGCGTCAGGGAGTCGACTCTTTGGCTCAGTGGTTACAGCATTGGATTTTTATCCGAGAGGACCGGGTTCGATTCCCACGGCAGGCGTGAGATGTTTTTCAGCTATGCTTTATTCCTTTGTTACGGCTTTCATGAGATGGGGGCTCGTCCGAGATAGGACTTTACTACGCCGAAAATGGCTTCACATCATCATAAATGATGACTTCCTTGAAAAGGGGGAGTGTTACGACCGAGCACTCCTACCTTCGATTATCTGCCTTGGCAGATTACGCATAGCTTCTAAGTATATATTCAATCTCTGACAACTGCGTCGGGAAGTCGACTCTTTTCTTTCATGTCGTAAAATGGGGACTCGTCCGGGATTGGACTTTATACGCCGAAAATGGCTTAACGTTATCATAAATGATGACTTCCTTGAAAAGGGGGTGTGTTACGACCGAGCACTCCTACCTTCGATTATCTGCCTTGGCAGATTACGCATAGCTTCTAAGTATATATTCAATCTCTGACATCTGCGTCAGGGAGTCGACTCTTTGGCTCAGTGGTTACAGCATTGGATTTTTATCCGAGAGGACCGGGTTCGATTCCCACGGCAGGCGTGAGATGTTTTTCAGCTATGCTTTATTCCTTTGTTACGGCTTTCATGAGATGGGGGCTCGTCCGAGATAGGACTTTACTACGCCGAAAATGGCTTCACATCATCATAAATGATGACTTCCTTGAAAAGGGGGAGTGTTACGACCGAGCACTCCTACCTTCGATTATCTGCCTTGGCAGATTACGCATAGCTTCTAAGTATATATTCAATCTCTGACAACTGCGTCGGGAAGTCGACTCTTTTCTTTCATGTCGTAAAATGGGGACTCGTCCGGGATTGGACTTTATACGCCGAAAATGGCTTAACGTTATCATAAATGATGACTTCCTTGAAAAGGGGGTGTGTTACGACCGAGCACTCCTACCTTCGATTATCTGCCTTGGCAGATTACGCATAGCTTCTAAGTATATATTCAATCTCTGACATCTGCGTCAGGGAGTCGACTCTTTGGCTCAGTGGTTACAGCATTTGATTTTTAACCGGGAGGACCGGGTTCGATTCCAACGGCAGGCGTGAGATGTTTTTCAGCTATGCTTTATTCCTTTGTTACGGCTTTCATGTCGTAAGATGGGGACTCGTCCGAGATTGGACTTTACTACGCCGAAAATGGCTTAACGTCATCATAAATGATGACTTCCTTGAAAAGGGGGAGTGTTACGACCGAGCACTCCTACCTTCGATTATCTGCCTTGGCAGATTACGCATAGCTTCTAAGTATATATTCAATCTCTGACATCTGCGTCAGGGAGTCGACTCTTAGGCTCAGTGGTTAGAGTATTGGATTTTTTTACCGGGAAGACCGAGTTCGATTCCCACGAGAAGCGGGAAATTTTTTCAGCTATGCTTCATTCCTTTGTTGCGACTTTCATGTCGTAAGAAGAGATATGTTGAAAATATTGTGGAAATGAGGAGAAATCCTCTTTTCCACAATATTTTGTTTCCTGTTATTAGATTTTCATGTTTAGGAAGGGACCAGATTTTCACTTCGAGATAAGCGGTTATTCGAAATATGCGAGGTCGAGATAACGAGAGTCAACTGTATATGAAACCTAGTCTTCGTATCATACTTGTAACTAAATTTGAACACATCCTTTCTACACCCTGTTGGCATGTCTAACAAACTTGAGTGAGACTGTGCAAACAATGTAGACGCTGATCAGACGCGCGTTCTGATCTGGTCTACACTGTTTGCTCAGACATGTCTGTCTGGTTTGTACCATAAAGATAGGACAAAGCGAAAGCTGTAGACCCAGATTAGACGCTGCGTTCTGTGGCGTCTTATCTGAGTCTATCATTTCTGCACAGTAATCTCTGTCTATACTTAATTAAAAAAAAATATAGGACACCTAATCTCCTTACCATACATGTCATATTGTCCTAAAAAACTCCCTCATGACGTGTCTAATAAACTTCTGTAGTCCGGGCAAACTATAGACCCTGATCAGACGCTGCGTTCTATGGCTTGGTCTATCCTGTTTTATAGGCACGAATACATTTACTTTAAAAACAGGACATCTTCCCAGTCAGCATTCTACGTAAATCTATATCGGGCCGTCATCGGGCCGTCAGGGTAGCTGACGGGCCGATGACGGTCCGATGTAGATTTACGTAGAATGCTAGCTGGGTAGTCTCCTTACCATACTTGTCTCAAAATATGAACGTCCATTTTTGATGTAGACCCTGATCAGACGTCGCATCTGATCTGGGTCTACACAATTTGCTCGGACACGTCCGTCCGAATACTTGATGTGAATACAGATACATTTAGTGGCGTACAACAACATTCGCAAGAAAAGATTACAACCCAATTTTAGCGGTGTCAAAGTACATGCATTATCGATAAGTGATTTAGTTTTCAAGCGCTTTAGTGATCATGACTTGTTTAGACCACGTAAATATTGGATTTAGTTAAATGTATTTTTACAGTTCAAGAATATTATAGGTGAGCATTTCTTTTCTCTATCTGGAATATTCTTAAAAAAACACAATTCATTATTTCTGATTTGCTACATTTTATTGATAATAATTCAGTTTTATCGAAAGAGAAACTCGTCGAGGCGCTTGACAGAATTATGTTACATATAACCGGACAGCTTTTCAGTTCGGGTTAAATGGCATTCCCAAATTCAGTTGTATTGTATATACCCTTCGTATTTGGTCAGACAGGCTTATGCAAACAGTGTAGATCCAGATAAGACGCCGCAGAACGCAGCGTCTGATCAGGGTCTACACTGTTTGCTACCCGTCCAGCAGGCGGCGTCTGATCAGGGTCAGTACTGTTTGCCCCTCACCCACCAATAAAGGTAATTGGTTTGACATTTTATGCGATTTGTCGCCGGACATATATCAAACGTAGGTAAAAGAAGCCGCTCCCCTCTTTTCTTTTGGCACAACATTGAAGGACGGGACCTAATATTCGTCTTTTGCTTCTTTTGATCTTCCGAGGAAGTACCTTCCCAGGTGCACATTCAGCTTTGAGTGATCGATTTCTGTTTCAGTTATCGGTCCAATCAGGCTGGAACCTTGGCCGGAGCAAGCTCGAACCCTCATTCCGCAGCCGAAGTCAAACACTCTAACCACTCGGTTCACGATCTTATATTTTAACTAAACACGCCTCGGACAAATGTGCTTGGTATCTTTACCACCCTACGGACACATTCAGCAGGCGGCAGATTGGTGATATTTTTTCTTATTTTTCCCAGATAACAGGATTTGACTTTTTATGCAAATTGTCTCCAATTTGCATGAAATGTCAAAACTTGTAGTCTGGAAAAATAAGAAAAATATTTCAGTGTATCGTCTGTTGAAACTTGTACACAGAGTGCTAAGCATTAAAGGGTACATTTTTAAATACAGGTAGAAAGGACTGCTACGTGTCATTTGACATGTAAACGTACTAAAATGAACATGTGTACTGCATTATATAAGTGAAAATAACGACAAAAACACAAACTTATTGATGTGTACATTTATTGAAGCCTCCCCAAAATGCAAAGAATGACTGATCTCATCATGAAACCACGCCTATGTAAGTTTACCCCCTTAAAAACCCACTTTTATATAGTAAAACTGGGGTTCATAGGGGTATACATTATTTTTTTTTCTGCTCAAAAACATAGATTGTGGGTACTCGTTAGAACCGCCTCGCCGAGGCGGTTCTAACGAGTATCCACAATCTATGTTTTGGGCAGAAAAATGAAAAATATCGGAATTTTTATCTGAAAACTTTCAGTTTTTGGTGGTGAAATTTTCAATATATTTGAAAAGTTGTGTTTTCGTAATGGGGTTGATCTGGTCTTTCGCTGGTCCCAATGACAGGCTCAGAAGGTACATATTCTGAAGTTGTGGCTTATATGTGCCGATCTTGGTATTCTCTATCCCATTGGCCACAGCTCGGGTATGTTCAGTAAAAAGATAAATACATGTATTTAGGTTAATAAGTAGGGTGTCCTATGCATCAAGAAAACATACCTATATAATTTTGACCCCCCCCCCCCTTTAACCCCACTTTTATATAGTAAAACTGGGGTTTACAGGGGTATACATTATTTTTCTTATTTCTGCTCAAAAACATAAATTGTGGGTACTCGTTAGAACCACCTCGGCGAGGCGGTTCTAACAAGTACCCACAATCTATGTTTTGAGCAGAAATTTGGAAAATATCAGAATTTTTATCTGAAAACTTTCATTTTTTTTTGGAGGTGAAATTATCAAAAAATTTAAATAGGCGTGTTTTCGTAATGGTAAAACAAATTAAAACTGAAAAAAAAAAGACAAGAAGTACCTTTTCAAAGAACTGCTTCCGGTTGCATGGATTGTACCAGACCAAATTTTTTCATAAACATATTTTATTGTCCCTGACGTTAATCGAAAGGACTGTTAAAATGGGTTCGTCCGTCCGTCTGTCCGTCCTTCCGTCCGTCTGTAGACACAATGAGATGAGTAGTTTGTGGACGCAACTCCTCTTACAGTTTTAACCGATCTTTTTGAAACTTTGCAGGTGTTTTTATCATGGTCTGAAGATGTGCATCTGGTTTTGGGGTTGTCCTCCCGTTATTTTTTTATCAACTTTTTTGACTTAGTTTTTTTTTCAGGTGAGATTACTATTAGAATATATACCTTGTGGGCGCAACTCCTAGAGATTTCCACCGATCGTTTTGAAACTATGCGTACTTGTTCTACATCGTCTGTAAATGTGCACGTGGTTTTGGGGTCATCATCCCTTTATTTTGTATCATTTTTTTTCCTACTTTCTCGACTTAGTTTTTTCCAGGTTCGATTAGTATTAATATAATAGATACTTTGTGAGCGCAACTCCTCCTAGAGCTTTCCACCAATCATTTTTGAAACTATGAATGCTTGTTCTACATAGTGTGGTTTTGGGGTTATCCTATATTTTTATCAACTTTTTTTTCCCACACTTTCGACTTATTTTTTCCAGGTTTGATTAGTATTAGAATAGATATGTTGTGGGCGCAACTCCTCTAGACTTTTCCCCTGATCATTTAGAAACTATGCATACTTGTTCTACATGGTCTGAAGATATGCATGTCGGTTTGTGGTTATCCTGCCATTATCTTGTTTCAACTTTTTGCAAGTCCCTATTATACTCCAGTTTATTTAAGGTCATGGACTAATCTAATGCCATTTTCCATGGTTTGCTCAACGTTACTATAATTAAATATTAGCTTTCAGCTTTTTGTGAAAGCTAATACTTGTTTTCTTTTTTTTTAGTCTGGATGATTGCTGCACAGTCTACATCACGGTACGCAACCGTTTAAAGAAGGTTTACGTTAGTGGATTTTACAACTTTCCAATGTCGTAACCGCTTGTTGACAGTTACAGCTTCCACGTAGATCACATCAGGGCCATATAATGTTACGGAGGACCATGTGTGCCGGACCAAAACTCAGCGTTCAGCCGGAAGGGCATCTGTTAATGGACGATGCTTTGAAATTAAAGATAACAGAACTTGATAAGCAACAGAAGACAACTTTACATGCGGTGATACAGGAGGGCAGCAGTGTGTTTGAGTCCTGTTGTTGTTACGTCGCGGACGACAGTGGCGAGGTCGATCTAGCAACTCAGCCATCGATTTCAGGCTCTTATACAGGTAAAATCATTAACCCTTGTCCTGCTGAATAAATTAAGATGTCAAGCCCACCTTTAATTGTCAGCCAATCAGATTTCTCAATCCAGGTTGTTGGCACAAATTCATATTTACTTACACGCTTACTACCCAGTAAATATTGAATAAGATGATATAATGAACTTATTGAGGTTTTCATTTCTGGGATAATTTTCTCCAGTTCTCCATAAAAACATATATTGTGGGTACTTCTAATGAGTACTCACAGTATATATTTTTATGGAGAAATAAGAAAAAATATCCCATAATCACCATATACTCCTCCTTAACAAGTCCTCTGTTTCAATTCAATTTATTCCAAGTATATCGGACCTACAATTTCTTGATCATATCTCGTACAGCTAACACCGAGACCGCGGGCAGTGGAACATCATACATTAACTTTCTGTCAGAACAGGGACCTTTTGGACATACTTGGAACGTCCATGACTGGAACACCGATGGCTTGTTTACCGAGGCTGATTCGAACTAGCTTTTTGAGTCCCTAGCATCAGAAAACATGCCTATATATTTTTGACCCCCTTAAACCCCACTTTTTTATAGTAAAACTGGGGTTTACAGGGGTATACATTATTTTTCTTATTTTACTAAAAAACTGATTGTGGGTACTCGTAGAACCGCCTCGCCGAGGCGGTTCTACCGAGAACCCACAATCTGTGTTTTGAGCAGAAATATGAAAAATATCAGAGTTTTTTTTATCTGAAATTTTCCTGTTTTGGTTGTAAAATTTTTAATATATTTGAATAGGCGTGTTTTCGTATTTGACGAGTTTTTATTTCTGTTCAGCGGTAAGTTTCTCTGGTCAGTAAATGATTCAACTTTATTTTCTTACACACCATACATGTAGAAAATGCAAAAGTAGTAAAGGATGTAAATTTATGATTGACACAACGCCAGCCTCGGGCAAGCCGGCCTTGGTGACTCAGTCGGATGAGCGTCCGACTGGTGATCAGGAAATCGCGGGTTCGATCTCCACCAGGTCCGGCAATATTCATTCAAGGAAATTGATCATCATTCTCCCTTGGCTGCTGAATCAAGAAGGACAGTTGTCAGTAACTGGCGAAAGCAGCTACACAAATACTGGTTAACCACTTAGATGACTAAGTCTGCCCAGGAAAAAATGTGAGTAGGTTAAGTGACCGGCTCTACATGACAATATATTGTGTTGACTTGGCCGTTAATCTCCAAACCTACATGTATGTGTATTTCAGGGGTATCTCCTATGGGCATTTTCTGGAGCATGGCGCAAGCCCCGGGGCAAAAATCCGGGCTCCGACTGATGAAAAAAGACGTAACTACGCCGATGACTACAAACATTTCTGTGTATAATGATCATTTGACAGCCAAAGTTATACGAGATACCAGTCCGGAACCCATATGTACAGCGATCATTCAGAGATGGTACAAGGCCCCGGGGGTGAGAACAGAGGTGGTGAAAACTGGAAGACTAAGGGGTGTACTCTATCTGCCGCCAGGTACGTCACGACATGCTTTATGTAACATGTTTTAGCGGAGTTTTGAGGTTTTATGCCCTTTAAACAGTAAGTCAGATATACCGGTGCACCGGTGCACGCTGCAAGCACTTCTCATAGCTATAAATAAGATGAAGAAATGTTTTAGTTAAATAGTTTTAACTCTCTACGTTAACATATGCTGTGGGTACTCATTAGAAGCGCCTCGACGAGGCGCTTCTAATGAGTACCCACAACATATGTCTTCGTGGAGAAATAGGACAAATATCTATTCAATGGACTCTCATTATCTAAGACTCGAAAGGACCAGAATTTTCAATTTGAATTAACAGTAGTATGAGATTACAGGAATTGACATGTAAAGAATATAAAGCAACTAAGCCGGCCTCGGTGGCCCAGTTGGATGCGCCGTCCGACTGGAGACCAGGAGGTCGCGGGTTCAACCCCCGCCGAGGACGGCAACATTCTTTCGTTGAGATTGATCATGAAATATTTTCTACGGTCATTCTTTCCCTTCCGCTGATTTAAGAAGGGCAGTTTTCAGTTTCTGGCGAAAGAATGTGCACAATACTGGTTAACCGCTGAGAGGACTAAGCCTGCCCAGTAAACGTGTGGTTAGGTAAACTGACCGCGCTCGCCATGACCCCATTGGGTTGATTGGGCCGTAAAACCTCAACACAAACAAACAATAAAGCAACTAAACTAACATCCAAATTTAGTTCGACTTAAGCTGTAGTTTGCGTTATCAGTGTTTCAGATAACGAGAGTCAACTGTACTTTTTAGTCGAAAAAGGTCCCTTGTCTAGAATTATGCTTAACGCCAACGTAACTTGACGTGACTCGTGACTTCTTGAGCCACGTCTATATAATCCATAACCCGAAGTGGACAGATCAAGCAAGGAAAGCTCGATCAAGCTATTGGATCAATATGTGGCATCTGATCAGGGTCTACTATGTTTGCATCAAATACAGGAATGTCATTAAGAGACTTAAATAATAAGGCACCCCTTCTATTAGAAATGGACCTGTCCAAAGTGATGAGGTCGAAAAGTCCATTCGGCGTAATTGGGTTAAGGGGTTTATTAAAATTGATCAACCGTTGTCAGGAAATTCTACTGGTACTGTTCTAAATTGATGTTGAGGTTTCGATTATCTCCCATGGACTGCTCCGTGTATCAGAGCCCAGATTTTACAATCCTTAAGAGACTAACTTTGAAGACTGCGATTCGCAAAGAACATGTTGCATTTTGCCTATTCCAATAAAAGCTGATTTTCAGCAATGAAACAAAGAAGTATATTTCTGTGTCGACTTCTGTACGAACGCAGAACTATCCATTTAATTTGAAATTTAATACCACTTTTCATGTGTTAAAAAAAACTTAAAGGAACGATTGTAAACCTGGGCCCAGGACTTTATCAAACGAGAAAAAACGCTCACTACAAGGCTGTTGACTCGGGGATATCAAAGACCTAAACTGTTATTATGATCTTGTCAACCCCCATTACGAAAACACGCCTATTCAAATATATTGAAAATTTTACAACCAAAAAAAAAGGAAAATTTTCAGATAAAAATTCTGATATTTTTCATATTTCTTCTCAAAACATAGATTGTGGGTACTTGTTAGAACCGCCTCAACGAGGCGGTTCTAACGAATACCCACAATCTCTGTTTTTTAAGCAAAATAAGAAAAAATAATGTATACCCCTGTAAACTTCAGTTTACCATATAAATGAGGGGTTTAAGGGGGCAAAATCATAAAGGCGTGTTTTCGTGATGCTACAGTGTGGCTGTTTCCAGACTTTTGTGTAATGTTTTTGCCATAGCCAAGCCATTTACAGACTTTCTAAACCCGGGATATACATTTGTAACTGTTCCCGTATTTCCCTAAATCGATAGACATGGAAGGCGAAGCATGCTTACCAAGTAGTGCTCACTTTCTATGGACGCCTGATTATATCACATTTATTTGTGGTCCATGTTTGTCTGTCTGAACATTCATAATTTTGTCTTTGTGTATATCGATGATTTTCCGAAATACGATTTTGGTATCTCGACCTCAGACTCGCTTATCATTACGAAAACATGCCTATATAATTTTGACCCCCCCCCCCTTTAACCCCACTTTTATATAGTAAAACTGGGGTTTACAAGGGTATACATTATTTTTCTTATTTCTGCTCAAAAACATAGATTGTGGGTACTCGTTAGAACCGCCTCAGCGAGGCGGTTCTAACGAGTACCCACAATCTATGTTTTGAGCAGAAATATGAAAAATATCAGAGTTTTTCATCTGAAATTTTTTTCTGTTTTTGGAGGTGAAATTATCTACATATTTGAATAGGCGTGTTTTCGTAATGTGTTCTGTGTCGTAACTAAAAGACAGAACTGTTTAAATACCATGCCCAAATTTTCCAAGTTGTTCCATTTCCCTAAAGACAAGTAAGCTGAAATTTCATTTTACTTATCTAGGGACAAGGATTTCATAGCTCTAGCTCTGAAGAGTATCCAGATTATGAGATGTATATTTTTTCTTATTTCTCCATTACGAAAACATACCTATATAATTTTGACCCCCTTAAACCCCACTTTTATATAGTAAAACTGGGGTTTACAGGGATATACATTATTTTTCTTATTTCTGCTCAAAAACATAGATTGTGGGTACTCGTTAGAACCGCCTCAGCGAGGCGGTTCTAACGAGTACCAAAAATCTATGTTTTGAGCAGAAATATGAAAAATATCAGAATGTTTTATCTGAAAAAATTGCCATTTTTTTGGTGGTAAATTTTTTTAGTGTATTTGAATAGGTATATTTTCGTAATGCGATGAAAACATATGTTGTTGTTACTCATTAGAAGCGCCTCACCGAGGCGCTTCTAATGAGTTATAACAACATGTGTTTGATTTTCGAGAAATAAGAAAAAAATAAATTTTCTGGCAAGAAAATCTTGGATGAGTTAGTGGGTTTTGACTATTTACTTGTCAGTGGACAAGTGATAAAATTTAATACTTTCACAACTCTGTAAAAGACTTTCACTTTACTAAACAAATGCTTTACACTCATTTTCACAAGTTGTATTGTTTGTTCTAAGACTTCCTTAACCTTTATCACTCTCTGGGCAAATTTAGAAAAAATTGGTAATATATTTCTTTTTTTTTCCCCCACATTACGAAAACACGCCTATTCAAATACACTGAAAATTTTACCACCAAAAAAATGGCAATTTTTCAGATAAAAAATTCTGATATTTTTCATATTTGTGCTCAAAACATAGATTGTGGGTACCCGTTAGAACCGCCTCGTCGAGGCGGTTCTAACGAGTACCACAATCTATGTTTTTGAGCAGAAATAACAAAAATAATGTATACCCCTGTAAACCCCAGTTTTGCTATGTAAAAGTGGGGTTTAAGGGGGTCAAAATTATATAGGTATGTTTTCGTGATGGAAAATAAGGTTTGCCATTCTATATGAATTGTCTCCTAGCGAGAAAGATTGCATGAAGTAACTCATTTTGGGGGAAGAAAAGGATGGGGTGGGTGCGTGGGTGGGGGTGGGGGGTGGGGATCTTAAAAGCTGTTATCTGCTGAAGGTTTTTCTGCATGCTAAAAGTGTTAAATTAGGAATGGTCTCATTACGAAAACATGCCTATTCAAATACATTGAAAATTTTACCACCAAAAAATGGCAATTTTTCAGATAAAAAATTCTGATATTTTTCATATTTCTGCTCAAAACATAGATTTTGGGTACTCGTTAGAACCGCCTCGTCGAGGCGGTTCTAACGAGTACCCACAATCTATGTTTTTGAGCAGAAATAAGAAAAATAATGCATACCCCTGTAAACCCCAGTTTTACTATATAAAAGTGGGGTTTAAGGGGGTCAAAATTATAAAGGCATGTTTTCGTGATGGCTTTTCCACCGAAAAGTACTGATTTTTTTTCTCCTTGAAAAACATATGTTGTGGGTACTCATTAGAAGTGCCTCGGAGAAATAAGTAAAGTATTGTATGACTACCAGGGATAATTCTAGATCAGGGTGTCATGAGAGAAAATATCCCCTTTAGCAAAAATTGGCGAGAAATGAATTTTCAGTGGGAAATTTTTAGTAAATCCTTAGCTTCATTACGTTTAGTTGTGAGATTTTTTCTTCCATATAGCAAATTTCCAAAAAAAATTTGGCAAAACATTGAGCAAATCTCTCAAAATCTGACCCCATCACGAAAACACGCCTATATAATTTTGACCCCCTTAAACCCCACTTTTATATAGTAAATGTCTTATTTCTGCTCAAAACATAGATTGTGGGTACTCGTTAGAACCGCCTCTGCGAGGCGGTTCTAACGAGTACCCACAATCTATGTTTTGAGCAGAAATATGAAAAATATTTGAATTTTTTGTCTGAAAATTTTCAATTTTTCGGTGATTAACTTTTCAGTATATTTAAATAGACGTGTTTTCGTAATGCTAAAAATATCACTGGGCTACCCCCTCTTACCTGTAGTTATGGATTTATTGCTATGGTTTTACATATATTTTCAGGCGACGGTCCATTTCCCGGGGTGATAGACATGTTCGGTACTGTTGGTGGTCTGTTTGAATTTCGCTCTGCACTGCTAGCTTCACGCGGATTTGCAACCTATAGCCTGCCATACTTTGCATACGAGGACCTGCCACCCACCCTATTAGATTTAGATTTGGAGTATTTTATAGTGAGTATTTTGGCTTAATCGTAAAAGCGCCATTCTAAGTTGTTGTAGATGAGATTCTGGAACATTATATTTTCTTTTTTTTTTTCAGAGAAAATCAGTCTTGACTTTTTATGCGAATTGCCTGATTCCCAAGAAATGTCAAGCCTTATTTTCTCCGAAGAAAAATAATAGAATTTCGTCTACTGATCTCTTTCATTTATGTGAGAAAATAAGGTCTGACTTTTCTTGAGAATTGCCTGCTGGCAGACGATCCCGCAGACGATTCACATGAATTGTCAAGCTGTACTTTTGTCCGGAAAATAAGAAAAAAAAACGTTGTCGACTGCTCTTGTAATGTATGAGTAGTTTACAGGGTGAACGTATTTGTCCTATATATTTGGGCAAGCATTCTTGACCAAATCGTGTAGGCAGGATGGTGCTTGCTTGTTCCTGGGGAACAGTCTTTTCATGATTTGCAATCCGTCACTCAGTCTGTCAGCTTTTTAGATACATCGTCCTGCTCAAACACGTGGTTAGACGAATTCCATCAAATTGTAGGATAGATAACCTGCAGGATTGATAAAGCTTGGCAAGATCAAACATGGTTTGCTGAGGCTGTCCCAACACGTGTTGTAAAATTTATATACAGTCGAACCTCAATGGCGGGAACATATTTGGGACCATTGAAATTTGTTCTAGATATGGTAGTTCGAGCCAATGACAGTTAGTCATACCGCCAGGTTAGGAATAATAAATACAGTCGAACTTCGATGGCTCGAACATCTTTAGAAAATTGTTCTAGACATGGGTGGTTCGAGCCACCGGTGCCAAGTCAGGAAGCAAATGGCGATAAATTTAGGGATTTTTTTCGATTTTCTACACAATAATTGTATGTTGTGTGTACTCATTTGAATCGCCTCGATAAGGCGATTCTAATGAGTACACACAACATACAATTTTACGATAAAATATGAAAATTTCCCTAAATATTTGTTTTCTTGAGCTATCGGAAGAACTTCGTAGGGACTCAAAAACGAGTTCGAATTAGCCACGGTAAACGAGCCATCGGTGTTCGAGCTATTGAGGTTCGACTGTAGATATCGTTTTGATTTATAAAATAATGGTATGTTTAGTGTTCTCATTAGAATCGCTTCGATGAAGCGGTTCTAATGAGTACACACAACACACATTTTCATGATAAAATTGGAAAAAATTTCTAAAATATCCCTAAATGTTTGTTTTCTTGAGCTGTTGAAAGATTACCCTAGGACACACAACATACCTTTTTATGATTAATTGGAAAAATCCTAAAATATCCCTAAATATTTGTTTTCTTGAGCTGTCAGAAGAATTTCCTAGGAACTCAAAAACAAGTTCGAAATAGCCACGGCAAACGAGTCATCCGTGTTCGAGTCATTGAGGTTTTACTGTACTATTAAAAATTCATTGTTTGGGCAGTATTAATTTATTTATAGATAATAATCCTGGTCAGGGCAATGTACATGCATACTTGCATTCAGGTCCAGTAACAGTAACTTGTCTTGTGAAATGTGTCTTGATTTGCCAATACATGTATTTGAAATAAAGTACATGTATGTTTAACACTTTCAGCACAACACACGTGGAAAAACCTTCGCAAACAGTGTAGATCCTGATGAGAAGGCTCGTAATGAGCCATCTCATCAGGATCTACGCTGTTTGCCATTCTATTCTTTGAGTTGTTTTTTTCTAAAATCTCATCTTTAACCTACACCCTTAGTGTGAGAATGGACTCCTCCGAATTCATATTTGGAGAAGTCCTTTTCAGTTACATGTATTCAGGGTTGAAAAGCTCAACGAAAACTTTTACAGGAAGCGATAGACTGGTTGTCGTCTCATAAAGATGTCTTTCACAATGGAATAGGTGTTATAGGGGTGTCCAGGGGAGCAGATATGGCGCTGCAAATGGCAGCTCACTCTCCAAAGGTAGGACGTTTTATATCAAATACACGTAGCAAATGCTTGGCTAGATGAAAACGCTAGTTTTAATTCCCTTCACGGTTATAAGAACCGATCTTTTTTTTTTTTTACCTAATGATTACTTTCAGGCAATTACTTGGTTAATGGTTCTCCTTAAATGCGAAAAGGACTCCTTTTCGCGAGCATGAGTCTTTTTAGCATTTTAGGTGAACGTCTTGGAAAAAAAACCCCGTTGTTTTCAACCTTCAGTTTTTCACTTTCTCACCACTTTAGACACTTGCCTCCTGTCTAAAAATCAAGGTTCAGGGGATCGTCCAAAATAGTTTCTTTCTTCTCGGCAGTTTCACACAAAATATCAACTATGTATAGGATATTCGAACAGTGAAAGCCCAGATTAGTTCACACATGATTTCAGTCTGCTTTTGCATTTGATATCACTTCGTCCGAATACCAAATGTGGTGACGAAGTAAAAGAAACGCATTTAAGCCTCTGATGTTTAAACCATTAAAGACTGATTAAACTCTCCCACACTATATATTTGAAAAGTCCATTTTCGATTTTATGTATGTCAGGCTAAATGATGTAGACATTTCTAAAGAAAAATGGTTGAACTATTTGCAGACAGTGGAGATCCTGATCAGACGCCGCGTTCTGCGGCGTCTGATCTGGGTCTGCACTGTTTGCCAGTTACCCGTTAAGGGGTCGCCAGTCTTCTGCGGGTTAAATATACCGGAGTAGGTCCTACAAATTTCAAGCACTGTATATTTGAAAGACTTTCGCTCTGGCTAGAGGGTGTACACGTGTGCTCGGCTGTAATTGTTCGAAACAATATTAACTGAATGTACACTTCATGACATTCCTTATAATTTCTACCCCCAATCCCTTCCACTGCTATTCCACATTTTTACTGTATACAGTGGTGAAAGGATCCATATTTCATATGCATACAATGAAAACCCAGACCAGCCTGCACATTCGCACAGTATGATCAGGTCTTTCATTACCCGCTTCCAGAATCAGTGAACAATGTAAAAATGGACAGGGAAGGCATAGAACAGACTATATGGATTGCCCAGTCCTATCTTTCTGGGCGTTGCTATTCGCATATAGTGTTAGGGCCCAATCGCATGTTGTACGTTTTTCTTTTTTGACAGGTAAAATGTGCTGTCAGCATTAATGGTTGTACATTCAATCCCACTTGGGGCCTGAAGTTTAATGGTGGATCTATACATCCTGTTCCGTAAGTCTTTAACTCATACGTGCCTAGCTCCCATAAATAGGACTTTGGCAAACAGTGTAGACCCAGATCAGACGTCGCAGACCGCGGCGTCTGATCAGGGTCTACACTGTTTGCATTAATTACATTCATTTCAATAAAACATTGTAATAATAAAACTGACTAGACAACCCTTAAACAGGAAATGGACTGGTCCAAATATTTCTGGTAGAAGAGTCCACTCGGCATAAATGGGTTAACCCTCACAGTCCTGCAGACCAAAGCAATTACCGTCGCAAGCAGTGCAGATCCTGGTGAGACGGTGCGTAACGAACCATCTCATCTGGATTTACACTGCTTGCCATACTGTTTGCAATTTTGTATCGCCACCCATATTTGCGTACAGTTGACTCTCATTATCTCAAACCTTGACAACTCGAACTACTGTATAAGTAAAATTTAAAAAAAGGGGAATCTTTGTTTTGTTTGCTTTATGTTCCTTATATTTCGACATTTTTATCTCAAAACTACTGTTATCTAAAACCAAAACTTCTTGTCACAGTATGAAAACACGCCTATTCAAGTATATAGAAAATTTCACCTACAAAAACTGAAAAATTTCGGATAAAAACTGATATTTTTCATATTTCCGCTCAAAACATAAGTTGTGAGTACTCGTTAGAACCGCCTCGGCGTTCTAACGAGTACCCACAATTTATGTTTTTTAGCAAAAATAAGAAAAATAATGTATACCCCTGTGAACCCCTGTTATACTATATAAAAGTGGGGTTTAAGGGGGCCAAAACTATATAGGCATGTTTTCGTGATGATTTTGAGATTGAGATAATGAGAGTTGGCTGTATTTCAGCAAAACGTTTACCTTTGAAAACGAGTCGTCTCATCCGATCTAAACTATGCGTAATTATATATAAAAAAAAGGAAATAATCTGACAAATGCATGTCTCGAAACCGCGACCGCTTGCTTGCAAGCTACATGCTCTATCCAGTTGGCAGATCAGGGCGACAGTCACGTGACAATCACGACACTACTCCTTCGTCTGACTGTGTGTTTTTTTTTTGTTTTTGTTTTTTTTTGGCGATACGTTTTATCAAGTGCTGTACATAATTTTTATGAGTAGGCTGGTCTCAAAGGATGAATAAATTTTTAGCTAACCTGAGCCGAAGACACAAGGTGAGGTATTGTGATCACTCACCGTCCGTCGTCGTCGTCCCTCTGTCCGTCCGTCCGTTCGTCCGTTCACGATCTTTAAACAACATCTCCTCCTAAACCACTGATTGGATTTTGACCACATTTCACAGGAAGGATCCTTGGTTGATCCTCTTTCAAAGTTGTTCAAATGGTTCTGGTCCATTGCATATCTAGGTCACAATAGCTAAAAATAGATTTTTAAACAAAAACTCAAAAAATCTTCTCGTCAGAAACCACTATATCTGTATAGAAAACTTTAAAAATCTTCTTGTCAGAAACCACTAGACCGATTTCAATATAATTTTGCAGAAATGTTTCTTTGGTGATCCTCTACGAAGATTGTTCAAGACATTTGGATTGGTAAAAAAAACATGTCCGCCAGGGGGCAGGGCTTATTTTCCCTATATATCTATATAGAAAACTTTAAAAATCTTCTTGTCAGTAACTACTGGACCGATTTCAATATAATTTTGCAGAAGTGTTCCTTTGGTGATCCTCTACCAAGATTGTTCAAGACATTTGGATTCGTCAAAAAACATGGCCGCCAGGGGGCGGGGCTTATTTTCCCTTTACATCTATATAGAAAACTTTAAAAAATCTTCTTGTCAGAAACCACTGGACCGATTTCAATATAATTTTGCAGAAATGTTCCTTTGGTTATCCTCTACCAAGATTGTTCAGGCCGTTTGGATTCGTCAAAAAACATGGCCGCCAGGGGGCGGGGCTTATTTTCCCTATATATCTATATAGAAAAGTTTAAAAATCTTCTTGTCCGAAACCACTGGACCGATTTCAATATGATTTTGCAAAACTGTTCCTTTGGTGATGCTCTACCAAGATTGTTCAAGCCATTTGGATTCGTCAAAAAACATGGCCGCCAGGGGGGGCGGGGCTTATTTTCCCTATATATCTATATAGAAAAGTTTAAAAATCTTCTTGTCCGAAACCACTGGACCGATTTCAATATAAGTTTGCAAAAATGTTCCTTTGGTGATCCTCTAGGAAGATTGTCAAGCCATTTGGATTCGTCAAAAAACATGGCCGCCAGGGGGCGGGGCTTATTTTCCCTATATATCTATATAGAAAAGTTTAAAAATCTTCTTGTCCGAAACCACTGGACCGATTTCAATATAATTTTGCAAAAATGTTCCTTTGGTGATGCTCTGCCAAGATTGTTCAAGCCATTTGGATTCGTTAAAAAACATGGCCGCCAGGGGGCAGGGCTTATTTTCCCTATATATCTATATAGAAAACTTTAAAAATCTTCTTGTCCAAAACCACTGGACCGATTTCAATATAATTTTGCAGAAATGTTCCTTTGGTGATCCTCTAGGAAGATTGTTCAAGCCATTTGGATTCGTCAAAAAACAAGCCGGGGGGGGGGGGGGGGGGGGGGAGGGGGGGATGGGCTTATTTTCCCTTTATATCTATATAGAAAACTTTAAAAATCTTCTTGTCCGAAACCACTGGACCGATTTCCATATAATTTTGCAAAAATGTTACTTTGGTGATCCTGTACCAAGATGTTCAAGCCATTTGGATTTGTCATAAAAAACATGGCCACCAGGGGGCGGGGCTTATTTTCACTGTATATCTGTATAGAAAACTTTAAAAATCTTCTTGTTCGAAACCACTGGACCGATTTCCATATGATTTTGCAGAAATGTTCCTTTGGTGATCCTGTTGCAAGATTTTTCAAGCCATTTGGATTTGTCAAAAAACATGGCCGCAAGGGGGGCGGGGCTTATTTTCCTTATATATCTATATAGAAAACTTTAAAAATCTGCTTGTCATAAAGCACTGGACGGATTTCTATATATTTCTGCAGTAATGTTTCTTCGATGATCCTCTACCAAGATTGTTTAAGCCGCCATGATTCGTTAAAAACATGGCCGCTAGGGGGCGGGGTTAATTTTTCATATATATCTGTATAGAAAACTTTAAAATCTTCATGTCATAAACGACTGGAACGATTTCAATATAACTTGGCAGAAATGTTTCCTTAGTGACCCTCTATCAAGATTGTTCAAGCCGTCATGATTTGTCAAAAAACATGGCCGCTAGAGGGTGCGGGGCTTATTTTCCATATATATCTATATAGAAAACTTGAAAAAAATATTGTCGTAGGAAACCACAGACTGATTTCAATATAACTTCGCAGAAATGTTTCCTTGGTGACTCTTTACCAAGATTGTTCAAACCGTTATGATTTGTCAAAAAACATGGCGCTAGGAGGCGGGGCTTATTTTCCTATATATCTATATAGAAAATTTTAATAGTCTTTTCAGAAACCACTTCACCGATTTCAATGTAACATTGCAGGAATGTTTCTTATGTAACCCTCTATCAAGATTGTTCAAGCCGTCATGATTCGTCAAAAAACATGGCCGCCAGGAGTCGGGGCTTATTTTCCTTATATATCTATAGAAAACTTTAAAACTCTTCTTGTCAGAAACCACTAAACTGATTTCATTATAACTTTGCAGAAATGTTTCCTTGGTGACCCTCTACTAAGATTGTTCAAGTAATCATGATTCGTCAAAAAACATGGCTGCCGGGGGCAGGGCTTATTTTCCCTATATATCTATATATAAAACTTTAAAAATCTTCTTTTCAGAAACCAATGGACCGATTTCAATACAACTTGGCAGGAATGTTTCTTTGATGACCCTCTACAAAGATTGTTCAAGCTGTCATGATTCATCAAAAAACATGGCCGCTAGCGGGCGGTGCTTATTTTCCCTATATATCTATATAGAAAACTTTAAAAACTTTCCCGTAAGAAACAGTTGGACCGAGTTCAATGTATCTTGGCAGGAATGTTGCTTTGGTGACCTTCTTACAAGATTGTTCAAGCCTTTATGATATGTCAAAAACCATGGCCCCCAGGGGGGCGGGGCTTATTTTTCGTCTATATCTGCATAGAAAATTTTAAAATTCTTATTGTCACATACCCCATGACCGATTTGAATATTACTTGGCTGGAATGTTGCTTTGGTGAACCTCTATCAAGATTGTACAAGCAGTCATGATTCGTCATAAAACATGGCTGCCATGGGGTGGGGCTTATTTTCCCTATATATCTAAATAGAAAACTTTAAAAATCTTCTTGTCAGAAACCACTGAACAGATTTCAATATAACTTGGCAGGAATGTTCCTTTGGTGACCCTCTACCAAGTTTGTTCAAGCTTTCATGATTCGTCAAAAAACATGGCCGTTAGGGCTTAGGGCTTTATAGCTATATAAAACTTTTTAAACCACTGGACCAATTTCAATATAACTTGGCAGAAATGTTCCTTTGGTGACCCTCTTTTAAGATTCAGTTCAAGTCGTCAAGATTTGTAAAAAAACATGGCCGGGGATGTGGTGGAGGGGGGTGGGGTGGTTAGTGCTATAAAGTTTATACAAACATCCTAGAGCAGTGAACTTGGCTGAAACTTCAACAGTAAATATGCAAATCTGTTTGGTCAGGTGAGCGATATAGGACCATCATGGTCCTCTTGTTTTCTCATGATACGCTGGTATAGATTGACCAAATTTACATATCGCTTTTACATTAACATTAAATATTCATGAAGATGCGTCCACTGTGCACCTTAGGTGTGGCAATCAGAAAATTCTGCATTCCACGTGAAACAGTGATATGCTCACCTGTATAAGCTGTTGATGCAGTTAACATATACTTATAAATGTGCCAGCGCACGACCTACAAGACTTTTGCGACCAGTGAAAACTCCGCGCAGTCTGATCAAAGTCTTCACTGATTGCATGTGCCTTCTACAGCCTCCTGGCTATCCAAAGAGGAATAAACGAAAACCCTTGCCAAACTGGGTGGATGTACAGGCAGATCTGAATAGTATAATTTAACCCTTAAACTGCCAATCACAACAATTGTCGTCTGCTTTGTCATCTGCTTGTGATTTTAAAAGTCAGTTTTGCAAACAGTGTGGGCCCAGATCAGACTGCTGCTCAAGGAGCAGTCTATCTGGGTCCACACTGTTTGCCTGTATGAAAAATAGGTTTGAAAAGTTTGCAAGAATATTCAGCAGACGACATAAACAGACGACATTTTCTGATGCAGGTTTTCTTGGCGTTTAAAGGGTTAAAGGTCAAAGCGACATGTCATTTTGGTCGGACTATAACTGATTATGCATGGTCACGGTCTATTGACTGAATGATTGAGAGCGCAAGACAGGGGCATCTATGTACGTTGGACACATGTGAAGTTTAGTTGCTTATCTGAGCACTTGAATGCAGATAGGTATAACATGGCTTTGGCTATCAGTAAAAATCCAGACCAAACTGCGCATACACACAATCTGGTCAAGTTCTTTGCTGCTCGTAGTTTGGTTTTATTTCATTTGTAGACAGAAGTGTCAGGGTTGCCAAGTGTTTAGCGCTCCCGACTTTGGAATACGAGATCCCATATTCTAATTCCGCTAGAAGTTGTATTCAGCTAATGTCTGTACGGCACTTGATTGGATTGAGTCTTCCATTTTCATTTTCCATCGTCTTGATATGACTAACATAATCTTCAAAGATAGAACACCAGGGTCCAGTTGTTCAAAGCTAACGACGTCGTTAGTTAACGATTCGTTAAAATTTACATTGAGTGATACGCAAATATGCTGAAATTTTTTGCTGAAAAAATGTGAGTAGCTTTTGCAGTGCAAAAGCTACTCACATTTTTTCAGCAAAAAATTTCAGAATACTGTATATTGAATCCGCTAAAACAGTTAACGAAATGACCCTTAACGAGCTCGTTAAGCTAACGACGCTTTGAAAAACTGGGCCCAAATTGTAATCGTCATTAATAGAGCTGATATACATGCAAAAAACATATAGACCTTGACCAGTCTGTACAGACGTAGAAGCTGTAGAAGGCTACTCTCAGTTGCATGTGCCAGATAATTATCCAATAAACAATTCCGTCTAATGTAGACCCCATATTCCTCGATAATATATAGTGAAAACTGCCTATTGTAGGGGTCTACTATAACATAATCAGGGTGAAATAGATATGACCTACAGATTGTTGAGAGGTCGTAAATCCTGTATAAATCTTTTACAGTTGATTCTGAATCAGTTTTATCATTCATATATATTAGTGGCTAAAATGTTAAAATGTACTCAGAGGCATCCTATGTGCATTATTTTTTGGGTTGAACACCATTCAAATCCATTGTTTAAAGGTTAAAACCATTTGTTTATTTTGGTCTCTGTGCAAAACACTTGTAGATTTATGAAAGTATTTGCAACTACCCGGAGACTGCTGCATTAATATGTATAAATGTAAAGAATATTGCAAATAAAGTAGTAATTGAATAGTATTTTTTTAAAGTATTGTTTAAGCAGAACAGTTATAAATGTTTTACAAGTAAATCTCTATGGTCTGAATTATAGCATTCTATTGGTTACTAACCTTAGTACAAATATTTCGTAATATTTGCGAAATAGCCTCAATGATTGTCAGGAGACCTTCAACAATAATTGCGTTGTCAAATGTTATGTACAAACAACCATGGGAAAGGAAATGTCATGAATGCCCTGGGAGAGTATATATAATCCAGGTTTGATCATGCCAAGCGCTTGTTACTTTTTTTCTTTTTGGTGTGATAAGTCAGAACACAACGCGAATAGAATTGTATTAGGAAGTGTCTCTCTCTTGTGCGGCTGAGTAGGGCCAGAGATGAGACAACTAAATTTAATTAATTTTTGAATTTGTAATAAAACTAAAAGATGAAAACTTTTCAGAGACTTTATTTTTATAAAATAGAACACTATACGATCATAGCAATAGATAACCTTGTTACATAGCAAGGGTTGTCGTTTTGGTGCCGCGATGCCGGATCTAGAAAAGGGGGAATTGGCGTGGAAGAAAAGATGGACCGACAACAAAGCATTGCTGCTACACCAGGCAAGGTAGATCTTTCATTATTTGCATTTATGTTTTGTATGTTGGCTCACTCTTACTAATTATGTTATTAGTCAATGATTAAATAAATTAAAATTAAATGAATTAAGATAAAGATTAAATTTTAAAAAGAATACGACAGACTCACAAGACGTAGCGCGGTTTTTTACTAATTTAGCTTTAGAGTTGTCAAATGTTTCAAATGCTTTAACAGCACAGGGAATCTCAAGTGCTGTGATTAAGTTTGATGGAAACCCTAAAAACTGTAGGCAGTGGATAAGACTGTTGAAAAATATGCGACTTACGCAACGTACCTGAAGCCAGAAAGAAATTGATTGCATACCAATCATCAGGGGGTGCAGTCAATGGCTTTATACATAGGTATATGCAAGCTAATCCTGCAAATACCTGAAGTCAATTTAAGGAAAAACTTGCTGTTAGATTTTCTGATGTTGCAGATCCACAGGTAGCTCTTACTATGTTAAGATCGGTAAAACAAAAACAGGGCAAAGACATCCAGGTATACGCCAAAAGGATTTTGTCATTGGCTGAAGTTGCCTTTGGTAATGTCGGGGGCGATGCCGTGGAAAGACAATTAATAGACATTTTTGTAGACGGTCTATTAATTGACCAGTTTAAATTAAAAGAAAAAAAAATAAGGGATCAACCGAATACACTACAGGGTGCAATAGCCATTTGCACAAATGAACAAAATCTAAGGGCAAGGGTCAGCTTGTCACATAGCAAAATGCATGAACCCATGGAAGTTGACCACTTCAGTGGTCAACATTATAGAAATCCTCGTCCGAGACATAAGGTTAATGAGACGAGGAAAATTAAATGTTGGAATTGTGGTGAAGAAGGTCACATTTCCAGAGATTGTAAGGTTGAAAGATCGAATAAAGCACCAATGGGGCATGGTAGGAGCCGTATAAATGAAGGCAAGAGACCAGACCAGCAGGAAAATTAAAATCCTCTTTACATGGCGAGGTCGATGTAAAGAGTGATAAGTCTACAACACAAAATGTTAGGATAAATATTTCGGGCAAACCAAATTCTTGTATAATTAGAATTGGTAAACAAAAGTATAAGACTCTTGTTGACACAGGAGCAGAGTGCTCATTAATGCACCGCAGGGTATATGATCAATTAAAGAACAAGCCAAAGTTGCAAAATAAAAAGGTTTGTTTGCAGTCAGCAAATTGGACTGCAATGTGATTGGTGTATTGCTGTGCAGTTCTGTATCGATGGAACCGATATGTCACAAGATTTTTATGTAATTAGAGATTTGAACAGAAATCTGATTTTAGGTTTGGATTGGCTGAAACAAAATAATGTCAGAATTTATTTTGATTTGAAATGTCTTAGGATAAATGGAAAAAAAAACAAACTTATATTAATTTAGAAGAAGATATTCACAGAGCTTCAACATTGAGAATGAAAACATGTCTTACTTAACCTCAAACAGTAAAAATATGTTACGGTAAAGTTAGGGAAACTCCTGATTTTTTAGTTGATCAAGATTATGAAATTACTCAAATAGATAGAGAATTTATTGAAAATCAAGCAGGCTTGCAAATCATTAATACTGTTTCAACACTTAATAGGGATAGATCTCTTCCTCTCCTATTTGTTAATGATCAAAATAATGTTTATTAAAATTTATACACATGGTCTATTAGCTAGAATTTCAGTTGTTAAAGGGAGACAAGTTTTTAAACCTAAATTCAGTTATTCAAAATAATAAAAATAACATTCATTTGAATTTGAAAGTCTTGGATATATCAAAGGAATACATACAAAAAATAAAAAAACTGATATTGCAAAATCAAGACTTATTTGCCAATAAGGACTCTGAGTTAGGTCACACTGACACAGTTCAAATGCACATTGATACAGGAAATAGTAATCCCATGAAAATGAGACCCTACAGGACGCCAATTAAAAATAGGGAAGTAGTCGACAAGGCAATAGATTAAATGTAAGACGCTAATGTTATCTGAAGGTCTAGCTCCCCCTTGGTCTTTCCGCGTAGTAATTGTTGATAAGAAAGATGATAGCAAAAGGTTTTGCGTAGATTTTAGGAAATTAAATCGGGTCACAAAGAAAAATTCACACACTCTACCATTAATAGATGATATTTTGGCACTGTTAGGAAAAGCAAAGTATTTTACTTCATTAGACTTAAAAAGTGTATACTGGCAAGTTGCAATGAATGAAAAAGATAAAGAAAAAAACACTTTACATGTCACAAAGGGTTATTTGAATTTAATGTAAGGCCCTTTGGCCTTTCCAATGCTCCTGCAGTATTTCGGTAATTGATGTCTATTGTTTTACAAGGTTGTAACGCTTTTGCAACAGCTTATGTAGATGATATCTTGGTATTCAGCTCAACTTTAGAGATCATCTGGAGCACAAGTATAATCCTTGGGCAATTAAGGCAACATAGATTAAAATTAAAATTGAAGAAATGTAGTTTTCTTAAGATGGAAACACATTATCTTGGATTTGTTATTAATTAATTTGTAATTAAGCCAGATGAATTGAAGGTGGAAACAATTAGAACTTGACCTGTTCCAGCTTGTGTAAGAGAAGTACGATCTTTTATTGGTATGTGTTCATACTACAGAGGGTTTCATTCCAAACTTCTCACAGATAACAGAACCAGTCATAGCTTTGACTACAAAGTATGCGCATTTTAAATGGGCAGAGCAACATAAAAAAGCTTTTGAATTTTTGAAAGACAGCTTAACGGTTGTACCATTTTTCGTATATCCTGATATAAATAAACCTTATGTTTTGTACACAGATGCAAGTGATACTTGTATAGGAGCATGCCTTACTCAAAAACATGATGGTGATGGAAAACCTATTTATTATTTGTCACACAAGTTAAACAAATCTCAGAGTAAATGGTCTGTGGTAGAAAAAGAAGCATATGCCATTCATTTTTCGCTTCAGAAACTAGAATATTATTTACATAATTATCAGTTTATTATTAGGACAGATCACAAACCCTTAAAATACCTTCTTGAATCTCCGATGCAAAATAAAAAGATTCAAATATGGGTGCTTAGTATGTCTGGGTATAATTGTACTATAGAATATATAGTAGGTACATCAAATACTTGTGGAGGTTTATTGTCAAGACATCCAAATAATGTCAGTGAAAAGTTAGATTTAAAGCTTCACAACTGTGAGGAAGTTGAGGAACAAAATACACCTGATATTATTGACAATTTGTTTGAAATTAATGTCCTAGATTCAAATCAGTTTGACCCAAGAACTTTCGCAAGCTGTAATTTGCCAGGGATGAGTCGTTTGAAAAATGCGACTTGGTAGATTTTGTGAATGGAGGTTTTGACAAGAAACTTGAGCAGAGTAAGGATGACACTATAATAGAAATTAGATCAGTGATTTTGAATGGTAATGAGAACAAAGCTGTTCAGAAACACTATCTGTTGGTAGATGATTTAGTATATTACATTTCCAATGTTAATGATGATCCATTTTTGAGACTTTTTGTCCCAAAGCATCTGAGGACTTTTGTTGTTAATCATTACCATGATTTGAATGGTCACATGTGTGTTCAAAAGACATTTGATTCTATTCGTATAAAGTATTTTGCCAAATCTATTCAAAGAATTAAACACATATGTAACTGGATGTACAGTTTGCCAAACAAGATTTTTGCAAAAGGTTAGACAGCCTTTGCAAGAAACAGATATACCTCCTTACTCAATGGCAAAAGTAAGTGTTGATCTTTCGGGACCATATCCAACTTCTTTGTCTGGGAATAAATATATAATAGCTTTTGTAGACTGGTCTAGTGGATGGCCAGAAGCTTTCGCTGTCCCAGATAAGACTGCTGATACAATAGTTCATTTACTCATGGAAGAAATATTTCCTCGTTATGGTTGTCCTTTGCAAATTGTTTCGGACAATGGCACAGAAAAGGTGAACAAAGTTATGAAAGAATGGTTAGCATATTTAAAAATAGATCAC
The DNA here is from genome assembly GCA_964016985.1 of Anodontia alba. Classification (NCBI taxonomy): domain Eukaryota; kingdom Metazoa; phylum Mollusca; class Bivalvia; order Lucinida; family Lucinidae; genus Anodontia; species Anodontia alba. The sequence goes on from OZ024835.1 coordinate 50,866,582, forward strand.
AGATTGACAAGCGTGTATCACCCTCAAAGCAACGCAAAGTGGAACGGTTTCAGAGAAATTTGCACGATATAGTATCCAAAAAGGTAGCGGATAATCAACAAACTTGGGATTTGTATTTAAACCAAGCTTTGGCTGCTATTCGGTATAATGTGAGTGAAACTTCGAAATTCTCTCCATTTTATTTATTGTACAATAGGCTATTATATATATTATATAATAGGCTATAGGGACGTTGTTTTGCCAGTTGATAACATTCTAAAACCCAGAAGAAAATACCTCGGTGAAGAAAATTGCACAAACTGCTTTGCAAGAACAACACAAATCTTCCGTAGCAGTAAGAAATGATTTAAAATCAGCCAGGAAAGACAAGCAAAATAAGCCGATAAAGGTACGAAAAGTTGAGTTTGAGATAAGTGACCCAGTTTATTACAAAAATAATCAGAGAAAAGGAAAACTAAAATTGAAACTTATTTTAGAATTTTAGAAAGAAAAGGTCCCGTAACGTATGTCGTTAAGAATCAGTTAGATGGATCTACATGCACTATACATGTTGATATGCTAAGATTAGCAAATGTGGAAGAGTGGCAAATGGCAAAAGATGAAAACAGTAAAAGGTCAAGAGACGCAGCTTATATTATACCCCCTACCGCATCAGCAGATTCAGATTCTGATTCTGAAATGACTATCCGCATAGCAAAATTAGCAAAGAACTACAGGAGAGAAAGAGATAATTCAGAAAATGAAAGTGATGTCCCTAAAATGGGCTTAGCAAAAACCCTAAAATGTAGGAATAGGGTAAATTCACCGTTGTCGAACAGAGATGAAGGTTCAGATGAGAGTATGGATTGTTGTGACGAGCAATACTCTGATTATAACCGATACTCTGCTGATACTGACGTGAATGTTTCGGACAATGTTTATGTACGTGACACCGACATTAGTGTTTCAGGTGGTGGCCACTCAGTTGACACTGATGTTGATGATCATATGTCAGCAAATAAAATTGAACCTGATATGAAGGTTAGGTCAGCTAAAAGACAAGTGACAAGTCGTAAAAAGACGGGTGTAAAACAGTTGTTAAGGTTAATTTCTGATCAGAAGCTCGAGGTTAATTCTTAGTTGTAGTAGACTTAAAACCTCAAAATTACACTATGTGTGATGAGAAATTTTAATGTCATATTTTGTTTATTCAGGTAAATGCGAATATATTGCAATTATTATATCATTGTGCATTGACCTTTCTTGTGCTTTCTTTACATCTGAAAATGTTTTTTTTTTTTTTTTTTCAAAAGACAAATGAGATTTACAGAAATGATGCTCATTGGTTTGATACATTTATTCATGATCTGAGACCATTTAAGAATCTCATCAATCAGGTTGAGGTTGACCTGGAAACCACAGATGAAATTATTGAGGCAGTAATTAGAAATTATAAGTATTCAGGGTATATGGAGACATTTATAAGTCTACGTATTGAAGTAGATTTATTGACAGACATATACAAGTTGGTATATAATAAGTTGGATGAATACCAAACACTTTCAGTTAAAAGTCAAAGAGATCAAAGGTCACTCATTCCCATAATTGGCCAGTTGATGACCACGCTCTTTGGCACAGTTTCAGAAAAAGACCTCGAAAATATAAACAGGAATATTAAAAGTCTAGCCAGCAATCATAAGCAGATTATACATGACCTAGACGTGAGCTTGTCTGTATTAAATTTGACAAGGATGCAAATAACAGAAAATAGAAGGTCTATAATGGATTTAATTGTAGTTATTAAAAATTAGACAGTAGAATTATGAAACTTCAGGAAACTTTTTATAAAAAGTTTGTGAGACTTGAGCAGTTTGTTCATACTTACTTGCAATTGAAAATGATCTTTGATGAAATAAGATTAACCACACAAGATGAAGTATTTTATTTGGAAAATTTGAAGTCTGAATTAAATATGTTGTCAATACAACATTTGGCTACAAATACCATTTCTCCTAAAGATTTGAGAGAATTGCATAAAAAAGTTGCATCAAAATTACTAAATAATTTTGAACTTCAAGAAGGCCCAGAGATGATATTTGGTTCTATTATAAGACGCTTACTTGTTTAACTTACTTGCAGGATAATGAAATTTGTATTGTACCTAAAATTCCGTTAATCAATACAAAAGAAGAAGATGATATTTTTAAAGTCCATAACATGCCATTGCCAGTACATCATAATCAAAGTAGTACTTCTTCAGCAAATGTTATGGTTGAATACGAATTAGAAACTGAAATGTTCATGATATCAAGAGATAAGACAAGATTTTCATTGTTATCAGAAAACAGTTACCATATGTGTAATAGTTATCATCTGCAGTTTTGTAAACCAGAAACAGCATTTTATCCAACAAATGTTAACAAGTTATGTGTAATTGCTTTATATATGCAAGTGTCACAGGACATTAAAACGTTTTGTAAACAAACGCTTGTTTTGAATCAGAAACTAACCATAACTAAGTATATAGCATCAGGCGTTTGGATTGTTGTTATGCATGTTCCGTTGACATTGACAATATTTTGTCAAGTATCGGAATCCAAGGTCACCAATATTAAAAGTACTCCTCCCGTTGGTATAGTTTGGTTAAACAACACCTGTAAAGCCACAATTAAATACTTAGAGTTGCCAGAGTATTTTGGTAAAAGTAGTATTTTGAGAGATCAGATCCGTTAAAATTTCTTTTAAAGTTACATAACATATTACAGTTTGTAATGTGGGAGACTCCGCATATGACAAAACTGAAACGGATGAAAATTCCATCATGCTTAACCGGGTTAAAAGAAATTCCAATTGAAAGTTTTGTACTTGGTGCAAATAATTATGAAGCAGTCATAGTAAATAATCAGGATGATAATATTTGGAAAATTACATTATTTATCATAATTGTGGTAATTGTGCTGTTAATATTTATTATTATCTGTCTCAAATTTCGAGGACGAAAATACCTGAGGCAAATAATTGGTAAGAAATGAGCCAGTGTTCATGACTGTGATGTAAATGTGAAACAATCACCTGCACATGGTGCTGACGGTGATGTAGAGGTGTCTGTCCTATTGGAAGATAGGAACATCAATCACGACCCCGAGGGACAAGTCAAAAGCCTCAGACAGATGGATGCCATGTTGGCATGGGCCAAATAGTTATTTTATGGATCCAGTGAACAAGAAACTTTGTATATATGTTAACTTTAAGTGTAAGTTACTACAAAGGAAAAGTCCTTTGTATAACCCTGAAGGTTATACAGAGGTGAAGATTAAAGACAATTAAGATTTTTTTTAACTGTCATTAAAGTCCTTTGTATGACCTGAAGGTCATGCTGAGGTGAAGTGGAGACTTATAATTACATACTTCTTCTTTCCAGTCGTCGTGTGCATCCAGTTCGACTATTAATGATAAGGAAGCTTTACGGAAATATTACGTAACAGAGAAGAAAAAGCCTTATCCAGTATTCTTGATAGTAAACGAATATACTACGCCGACGAATGATGATGGTCGGGTATTGATTCCAGCTTAACGTGTGCCGATGATACCAATCCCGATGAAGCCAAATCAGACGACGGAAGAAAGGAAGAATAATAGCATTATAATTATATGACTGATAATTTTCTTCATTCAGTTTAATTAAGTGTATATATGTTATACTTGTATGATGTGGAATCAGGTATTTTCTTTTCAGGTTTAACATGAAGAGACAATAACCAGTGTTAAAGAACAAACATTAGCATTAGTACTTTATTTATGTGTATTAATGATTTTGGTTAAATATTCTTTGTGACGTTGAATCCTGGTCACATATTGGTTGACATTTGTGAATCATGGTCAGATTATAAATCCTGGTCAGGCGGTGACACTGATACTGTATTCATAGTGAATCGTGAATCTTGGTTACATGATGACCTTGACATTGACATTCTAGTCATAGTAATTAGTTGATTTTGTTGAATTATTTGTATTACTATATATGATACGGTAATGAATTGCTGTAAGTCCTTCATGTTGGTATACATAGGGGACTTATGGTAAATTACCATGATAGACATGATCAACTGGACATATATCAATATAAATAAGGTAAATTTTATGGAAATGGGAGGTATGTAACATAATCTGGGTCTACACAGAGTATGTAGCATAATCAGGGTCTACCCAGGTTGTTTGTACGACTAAAACGATGTTGATGGTTCGTAAAATGAAATAGATATGACCTAAAGATTGTTGAGAGGTCGTAAATCCTGTATGAATCTTTTACATTTGATTCTGAATCAGTTTTATCATTCATTTATATTAGTGGCTAAAATGTTAAAATGTACTCAGAGGCATCCTAATTACATTATTGTTTGGGTTGGACACCATTCAAATCCATTGTTTAAAGGTTAAAACCACTTGTTTATGTTGGACTCTGCGGAAAACATTGGTTGACATATGAAAGTATTTGATGACTGTTGCAACAGGTGCCACCTGCATGTGAATCACATGTAGAAAACGTACTGGTTAGTAGACCGGGAGACTGCTGCATTAATATGTATAAATGTAAAGAATATTGCAAATAAAGTAGTAATTGAATAGTATTTTGGAAAATATTGTTTAAGCAGAACAGTTATAAATGTTTTACAAGTAAATATCTTTGGTCTGAATTATAGATAGTATAAATCATGTAGATATCTGCTTTAAGCAGCAGCATGCTATTGGTTACTAACCTTAGTACAAATATTTCGTAATATTGAAAAATAGCCTCGATGATTGTAAGGAGACCTTCAAAAATAATTGCGTAGTCAAATGTTATGTACAAACAACCATGGGAAAGGAAATGTCAGGAATGCCCTGGGAGAGTATATATAGTCCAGGTTTGATCATGCCAAGCGCTTATTACTTTTTCTTTTCGGTGTGATAAGTCAGAACACAACGCATATGAAATTTTGTAATAGGAAGTGTCTCTCTCTCGTGCGGCTGAGTAGGGTCAGAGATGAGACAACTAAATTTAATTAGTTTTTGAATTTGTAATAAAACAAAAAGATGAAAACTTTTCAGAGACTTATTTTTATAAAATAAAACAGAACCCTATATGATCATAGCAACAGATAACTTTGTTACGTAACACTACATGATTAAAGGGACTTTCAGAATTGTGCAGTATAATGCACAGAATTATGCAGTACTATGCATAATTATCCACGTCTTTTTTTTTCTTATAGTAACCTTTTTGCTGTGTAAAGGTGGGTGATGGGGGTCCATAAGGCCCTTTTTTCTGCCCCGTAACAAAATTCGATTTTTGCTGATACATTTAATACTTATAGCGTCCCATTTACTAAAACAGTATTGATTTTGCAACGTAAGCCCTAGTTTTGGAGTTACATGATCATGAAAGTGGGTGGGGTAATTCAGTATGAACCTTGGGTAACATATATTAAACACCATTTCTCTTTAAAAATATATCACGTCTAGTTATACCTTCTTTTGTTTGTTAGACAAATGCCATAGGTAATATCCTATCTCACTAACCTCCCTTTAAAGATAAAAAATACATCTGCAGCCTTTTTTTATGAAAAAAAAAATTTTTTTTTTGTTAATTTTGCATCTTGTAATTCAATAAAATCTAGCCTTTCTCCAGAAATAAAAGGTGAATTATTTCGAAACTTACCTGCATACAACATTGGTATAGGGCAAAGAGGACTAAGTTTTGGTGACCTTGACCTTATTTGCAAGGTCAGATGGGCTTTGTTGGATTGTCAAAAAGGCAGGTGCCTATTTGGCAATTTTTATGTTACTTAACACAAGTCTTCATTTTCTCCATATATATTGCCTATAATGTTTTTTAGCTCACCGCATGAGGAAGTGCTTATGGTGAGCTATTGAAATCGGTCAATGTCCGTCGTGCGTCGTCCATTGTCCGTCGTCCGTCATGCCTAGTGATGTGTCGACAATTTGCTATAAATTACAACTTCTCCTAAACTCCTGGGCCAATTTCAATCAAACTACATGAATGTTGCCTAGGTAACTCTCTACAAAAAAAAGTAAAATTATTCCACTTCAATGAACAAGATGGCCGCCAGAGCTAAAATAGAAAAAAAAAACATCTTTGAATGACAGCTCCTCCTATATTATTGAGCCAGTTTGAATCAAACTTGACAGGCATGTTTCCTATGTGTCTCACTACCAAAATAGGTAAAATTGTTCCGCATCAATAACAAGGTGGCCGCCAGAGCTAAAAATAGAAAGAGTCTTTAAATGAGAGCTCCTCCTATATCATTGGACCAATTTGAATCAAACTTGTCAGGCATGTTACTTGTGTGTCTCTCTACCAAAATAGCTAAAATGGTTTTGGTCTAATGGACAAGATGGTCACCAGAGCTATAAACAGAAACATCTTTAGATGACGTCTTAAATCCTTTGGCCAATTTCGATCAAACTTGACAAAAATATTGCCTTGGTGACTCTCAACCAAAGTACATAAGATGGTTTCGCTCCAATGAATAAGATGGCCGCAAACCGCAAACCAGAAAATCTTTAAAAGTAAATAACTGCTACATACTTGGGCCATTTTCAGTCAAACACTTGATATCTTGATACAGTTTAATAATGGTCATGTGGAATCAGACCATAAAACTTAGATGAGTGATTTAGGGTTATATTAGCCCTCTAGTAGCATTTTGGTTTTACAACGTAAGTTACAGATCTGGAGTAACATAATCATAAAAAAGGGTTTGGTAATTCAGTAAGAACCTAAAGTACCATACAAGAAGTATGAACCTAAATCTTATAAACTTTGCGTCTCTTAAAAAAGTTGCCACATCCAGTTGTCATTTTAAGATTTTTTTTTTTTTAGCTCCGGTGGCCATCTTGTTAATTGGAGTGTAGTTGTTTTAGCTATTTTGGTAGAGAGTCACTTAGCAACATTATTGTGCAGTTTGAGTAAGAATATTTTCTTGCGAAGTTTGATTGAAATTAGCCAAATTGTTAAGGAGGATTTGTAATGTAAATATGTTTTTCTTTTTATCCCCCGACCGATATTTTCGAGGTTTATAGCGATCAGCATGGCGTCCGTCCGTCCGTCTGTCCGTCCGTCCATAGACGCATCCATGTTTGCTCCATAACTTCAGTACCCTTGGACATATTTTGATAATATTTGGTAGGAATATAGAGGAGGACCAATAGGTGCGTTGCATGCAAGAGAAACAACTCTCACTATCTACGTCATGTAGTTATCTCCCTTGAAGCCGAAATCGTGTGCAGGCCATAACTCCCATACTGTTTGAGATAATTTGATAATATTTGGTAGAGATGAAGAGGAGGACCAGTAGGCATGTCCTATGCAAGAGACACAACTCTCACTACATTCATTATATAGTTATCTCCCCTGAAGCAGAAATATTGTAGCCTCATCCTTGTGCGCTCCATAACTTTGCTACCCATAGACATACTTTGGTAATATTTGGTAGGAATGTAGAGGAGGACCAGTAGGCGCGTCGCATGCAAGAGAGACAACTCTCACTGTCTTCATTATATAGTTATCTTCCCTGAAGCGGAAATCTTCTGCAGGCTATAGCTCCCATACAGTTTGAGATAATTTGATTATATTTGGTAGGGATGAAGAGGAGACCAGTAGGCTTGTCTCATGCAAGAGAGACAACTCCTACTTTACTCGTTATCTCCCATGAAGCAGAAATTGTACTCATCCTTGTGCGCTCCATAACTTTGATACCGTTAGATACATTTTGGTAAAGTTTAGTAGGAATGAAGAAGAGGAGTAGTAGGTGTGTAGTGTGCGAGAGAGACAATTCTCACTGTCTTCCTTATATAGTTATCTAACCTGAAGCCGAAATCTTGTGCAGGCCATATCTCCCATACTGTTTGAGATAATTTGATAATATTTGGTAGGGGTGAAGAGGAGGACCAGTAGGCGTGTCCCGTGTAAGAGAGACAACTCTCACTTTATTGATTGTCTAGTTATCTCCCCTGAAGCGGAAGTCTTGTGCAGGCCATAACTTTGATACCCTATTTTGATATTGTTTGGAAGAAATGAAGAAGATGACCAGTAGGTATGTTTCGTGCAAGAGTGACACCTCTCACTGTCTTCGTTATATAGTTATCTCCCCTGAATCAGAAATCTTGTGCAGGCCATAACGCCCATACTGTTTGAGATAATTTGATAATATTTGGTAGGGATGAAGAGGAGGACCAGTAGGTGTGTCACGTACAAGAGAGACAATTCTCTCTGTTGTGTAGTTGTCTCCCCTGAAGCAGAAATCTTCTGCAGTCCATAACTCCCATACTATTTGAGATAATATGTTAATGTTTGTTAGAGATTAAGAGGAAGACCAGTAGGCATGTAGCATGCAAGAGAGACAACTCTCACTTTCTTTTCCATTATGTAGTTATCTCCTCTGAAGTCAAAATCTTGTGCACTCTATAATTTTGATACCCTAAGACATATTTTCATAATGTTTTGTAGAAATGGAGAGGAGGACCAGTAGGCATGTCACATGCAAGAGAGACAACTCTCACTTTCTTTATTATGTTGTTACTTCCCCTGATGCAAAAATCTTGCACCTCCATAACTTTGATACTCTTAGACATATTTTGATAATGTTTGGTAGAAATGAAGAGGAGGCATGTACCATGCAAGGGACAACTCTCACTTTCTTCCTGATGTAGTTATCTGCCCTGAAGCCGAAATCTTGTGCAGGCCATAACTCCCATACTGTTTGAGATAATATGATAATATTTGGTAGAGATGAAGAGGAGGACCAGTAGGTGTGTTGCATACCAGAGAGACAATCACTTTCTTCTCCATTATGTAGTTATCTCCCCTGAAGCCATAATTTTGCGTTTCATAACTTTGATACCCTTACACATATTTTGATAATATTTGGTAGAGACATTGGTATCGAACAGTAGGTGTGTAACATGCAAGAGAGACAACCTCTGCTGTGGTTGTTTTCTAATTACATCCCCTGAATGAATTTCTAAGCTAAATCCTTGAGTATATGGTTTGAAATATTTTGATAATATTTGGTAGAGGCATAGACAAAGACCAGTAGGCATGTCGTGATCAAGAATACTCTCACTTTCTCCATTATAATCTCCCCTGATGCCAAAATCTTGTACAGGCCATAACTCTCACACTGTTTGAGATAACTTGATAGTTTTTTGTTGGGACACATATCAGGTCAAGAAGGTATGTAGCATGCAAGAAGGACAACTTTTAATCTGTTGGTTTTTTACCCCAATAAACATACATCAAGTTCTTTTTTCTTTACAAGGCATTTATTTTTGCTATTATTTCTGAATATTTTCACTCACAAATTCAAAGTATTTTCAAATATTGTGTATCCTGTACCAATTATCACATCAATAGGACTAGTTATATGATTTTGCAGCTTTTTACTTTGCTCTCGTTCAATATGTACATGATATCGATTGAAATACACTAAATTTAGAAATGGCGGTTTGGTCGGGGGATTTGCCATCTCCTCTGATGGCTATTTTTTAGCTCTGGTGGCCATCTTGTTCATTGGAGCGATACTGTTTTAGCTTCTTTAGTAGAGAAACACCATGGCAACATTCTTGTGAAGTTTGATTAAATTGGTCCAGTGCTATGGGAGGAGTTGTCATTTAAAGTGTTTGTCTAGTTTTAGCTCTCGCAGCTGTCTTGTTCATTGGAGCAAAACTGCTACAACTATTTTGGTAGAGAGACACCTAGGAAAGATGCATGTAAAGTTTGATTGAAATTGGCTTAATGATAAAGGAGAAGTTGTCATTTATAGATTTTCTGTCTAGCTCTGGCAGCGATTTTGCTGTCTGGAGCAAAACCATTTTAGCTATTTTAGTAGTGAGTCACCGAAGCAACATTCCTGTTAAGTTCGATTGAAATTGGCTCAGTGGTGTAGGAGGAGTTATCATTTAAAGATTTTGTTATGTTTTTAGCTCTGGCAGCCACTGTGTTCATTGGTATGGAACAGCATTGCCTTTCTTACGTAGAAAGTCATATAGGCAATATTCCTGTGGAGTTTGATGAAATTGGCCAAGGGGTGTAAGAGAAATTGTCATTTATGGCAGATTGTTGATGCAGCACAATGTATGACGGACGACAGACATTGACCAATAATAATTTAGCTCACAATGAGCACTTTATGCTTGGAAGAGCTAACAAAGATATGATAAGCAATATATTAGGAGAAAATGAAGACTTTTGCTAAATAGCATAAAAAAATAGTCTTATAGGCACCTGCTATTTTGACAATTCTACAGCCCATGTGACCTTGAAAACAAGGTCAAGGTCACCAAAACTTAATTATCTCTTTGCCCTATCCCAATGTTATATTCAGGTAAGTTTCAAAATAATTTGCCATTCAGTTCCAGGGGAAGGCTAGATTTTATTGAATTCCAAGATGCAAAATTAACAAAACATGAAGATTTTTATAAAAGAGACGCTGCAGATGCAACATTTTTCTTTAAAGGTGAGTTAGTAGGATAGGATATTGCCTAAGGCATTTATCTAACAGACAGAGGAAGATAAAACAGGGTATGATACATTTTTAAAAGACAAATGGTGTTTAAAATATGGTACCTCAGGTTCATACTGAATTACCCCACCCACTTTCAAAATTAGGGCTTACCTTGCAAAATCAATACTGTTTTAGTAAATGGGACATTATAGGTAACATAGCAGCAAAAAATGAAGACTTGTTACGGGGCAGCCCCCCTCCCCCCCCCCCCCCACCCACCCACACACACACACACACACACACACACACACACACACACACACACACACACACACACATCTTTGTCCTAATGTGCTTAGTATTCAAACTCGTTCTCATTTCCCATATTATATAGAGAAAACTGTCCAAGTTTACATAGCTCTAGATAAAAGGGTATCGGGATAAATATATTTCTTATTTTTCCATAAAATATATGTTGTGGGTACTCATTAGAAGCTCCTCTCAGAGACTCTTCTAATGAATACCCACAACATAATTTTTTTATGTAGAAATGATGAAAATTGCCAATTTGTTTTAGTTAAAATTGGTTTGTCTAGAGTTGTGGCTGAGAAGAAACGTAAAAACCTTAAGAATTAAGACAGACGGGCTTGACAAACAGAGTAGACCCAGAGCAGACGCCACAGAACGCGCCACACAGTCCAGCAGTTTTTAGACGAATGAATAGGTAGTTAAACAGACTTGTTCAAGTGTGAGGACACATATGGTAAGGCATGTAAGTGTCCTAATACTTAGGGTTCTTATGGTACAGTCGACTCTCGTTATCGAGAATTTCAAGGGACTCTCTGAAATACTTTAGGAGCAGTTTCTCCTCTTCGACTGTCGTTATCTCGAATTCCAAGGGACCCTCTGAAATACTTCCTTAGGAGCAATTTATCCTCTTTTCCACAATATTTCGTTACCCGCTGTAAGATTTACATGTTAAAACAGGGGTCAGATTTTCACGTCGAGATAAGCAGTTATTCGAGATAAGCGAGGTCGAGATAACGAGAGTCTACTGTGTTTACGTAATGTGTACGTATATTGTTTGGTTAATCTAATGTAATCCTATTTTTTGGCCGGCCTCGGTTGCTTAGTTGGATCTGCCGTCCGACTGGAGACCTGGAGGTCGCGGGTTCAACCCTCGCCGAGGTCGGCAATATTCTTTCGTAGAGATTGATCACGAAATCCTTCTCTGCCTTTCGCTGATTTAAGAAGGGCAGTTGTCAGTTTCTGGCGAAAGAATGTGCACAATACAGGTTAACCGCTTAGAGGACTAAGCCTGCCCAGTAAACATGTGGTTAGGTAAACTGACCGCGCTCGACATGGCCCCATTGTGTTGACTGGGCCTTAAAACCTCAACACAAACAAATACCTATTTTTGTGTGTTAACATAATGTGTTCCTATTTTATGTATGTTAACGTAATATGTACTTTTTATGAGTGTCAAAGTTATTCGCCCATTGCTGATTTCAGAATGCAAATAGAGAAAATGTATGAAGAAGACGGAGCACTTGTTTGCAATGAGTGTTGGGACTACACAAAGGATGACTTTATACCCGTATGTATCGAGCAACTCGGAGTTGTGTGCGAATCGACAAAATAATTGTTCCTGTTAAACAAATCATCTGAATAGTATATTTTGGTACCTGTGCAGAAAAAGTTGTCATTACGAAAACACGCCTATTCAAATATATTGAAAATTTCACCACCAAAACACTGGAAGTTTTCAGATAAAAATTGTGATATTTTTCATATTTCTGCTCAAAACATAGATTGTGGGTACTCGTTTGAACCGCCTCGCCGAGGCGTTTCTGACGAGTACCCACAATCTTTGTTTTGTGCAGAAATAAGAAAAATAATGTATACCCCTGTAAACCCCAGATTTACTATATGAACTGTATGTTAACCCCAGTTTTACTATATAAAAGTGGGGTTGAAGGGGGTCAAAATTATAAATGTATGTTTCCGTAATGGGTTTAAACTTCAAATCTCTCCCACGTTATATTAAAGCATTGAGAGTGCTGTTGGGGTAGTTGGTTGAAATTCTATAGATCTCCAGAACTGATTTGATTAACGCTGAATTTTTTTTTTATCATTTTCGGTGGAAAGGGTTCTTTTCGATGTTGAGTAGAACCGCAGCTAGGCTTACACTCTTTACCCAATACTGTAGGGTCGGCGCGCTTTACTGGAGTTTCACCCCCCCCCCCCCGCCCCCCCACCCCCCCACCACCCCCAACCACCACAACACACACACACCCGATATTGTACTCAGTATGATTAAAATCTTATTTCTTCAAAACTATGCAGTTTGTTTTTATTAATTCATGCACTATTTATAAGCATCAATGTGTGTAAGGTGTATATGTTTGAATGCAGAATTTAGCGTTATCCGCGTCTCCAATCTGCATGAAATTTCAACAGCCTGAAAACTATGCCTAGAATCGCTCTCAAAATATGAGCTACTTTTAAAGGAAAGAATTTGCTCCCAGAGGGTGCAAATTCTTTTCTTTAAGAGCAGCCCTGTGGTAATGAAGCAAATATTTTATGTTAATCTTACTTTATAATAGATATATTTCTTACGTATGCTACGCACATGCGTAATGTACGTATTGAGCGCTACGCCTATAGTCAAAACCTTTTTTCTGGGAAGAATAAGAGAAATCTTTCAAACTGTTGACTTCTGACGTTTTAATAACCCGTGGTAAACATTAATAGCATAATAAGTGTAGCATATTAAGTGGTAAACATTCAGTGGCATTACATTTGTTTACTGCAGGTATGGAATTTTGATGCAAAAATCCTAAGTATAGTAGGCGAGGACGATAAATTAAATCCGTGTCGCTGTAGCCACTTTCTGAAGGACCACTTACCTCCGGGCAAGAGAGACAATTTTGAGGTGGTGACCTACCCAGGAGCTGGCCATTTGATCGAGCCACCTTACACCCCGTTGTGTAGAATGTCTTATCATAAATCTTATGGTACGTATTATAAGCCACAGTCAATTAAACTATGTCTCTGAGCATGCGTATTGACCTTATTATCATACAGGGAGATTACGTGAAGAGCTTGGTATAATCAAAGCACTGACAGCACTGGTGGTCGATTATCTCTGAGTGTAGACTGGGAAAATGGTCCTGAACGGGGACAAGATTGTTTCATTTAACCCTTAACTTCCTATAATTTAAGCAAACAGTGCAGACCCTGATCAGACGCCGCGTTCTGCGGCGTCTGATCTGGGTCTGCACTGTTTGCCACTGTTCCAGCACTAAGCCAAGTCCAGGTTTTACAGACAACCTTCTTTACACAGCACTCTGTCCACAGCGACAAGAATAGGCGCGGCTATCAATAACCGTTACCTGGATTCATTGGTCAATGATAATCACGTGGACATCAACCTTAAGGAAATTTTGGTGTATGTATACATAGCCTCGATTGTAAACAATCGACACAAAAATGAAAAATGTTCGCTGGATAAGAGCATGCATAAACGGAAGAGCAGCAGAGGACATTTTGTGTGGGAATGATTCTGATAGTATATTTATTCACCCAACTTCGAAAAAGCTGGAGGGTTATATTGCTTTAGCATCCATTTGTTCATCCATCCGTTCGTCATGCTTTTCTCGCTAGGAAGACATCTTGAAAAAACATTTGAGTTAGAGCCTTGAAACTTGCAATTATGAAAACAAGCCTATTCAAATATACTGAAAATTTTATCACCAAATATTTGAAAATTTTCAAATAAAAAAATCTGCTGTTTTTATGTTTCTGCTCAAAACATAGATTGTGGGTACTCGTGAGAACCGCCTCGAGCAGAAATAAGAAAAATAATGTATACCCCTGTAAACCCCTGTTTTACAATATAAAAGTGGGATATAAGTGGGTCAAAATTATATAGGTATGTTTTCGTGATGGTATGTTGATTTAGGATAATGAGAAGATAGCTTGATTATATTTTAAACAAATTCCAAAACTAAACATGTTGCTGGAGCTTATGCCCTTGCATGCTTATATGAACTTGGTTATATTTTAGTATAAGTGCGTTATTGAGTTAATGTCCTAAATCTTTGAATGCTTTATTCCATGTTTTTTTTTGTTTTTTTTTTTTTGCTTAACTTCTGCTTTTTTCTTAAACTACTTTGTGCTATTGTAAATATTGTAGACCCTGATCAGATTGCTCATTCAGCAGAGCTGTCTGATCTTTAGATTGGTTCCTTCACCCTACAGCTGTATGGCCAACTGAAGAAGCCAACTGATCTAGATCTACCATTATTGCCATTAAGCATGCGAATTTGTCTCCACAACCTGGATCACGTATTTGGATTGGCTGACAGTTAGAAGTCGGCGTGGCGTCGTTATTAATTCAGCATGGCACGGGTTATAAATCTGAAAGGGGTCCATTGGATTTCCCCGAGGCGTAGCCCCTATGTGACTCAGTTGCCTGGCTACGTAGCCTCTATGTGACTCAGTTGCCTGGCTACGTTAAAAATCTGACTGACTGACTGACTGATTGATTGATTGATTGATTGATTGATTGATTGGATTTCCTGATGAGGTTTCTAAAATGCTGTGATGGAATGGCAAACAGTGTAGTCCTGAACAAATAATTCCCTTGAGGGTATAATCTTGGCCCTCACTATTTGCTCAGGCCAGCAAGTCCAAATATTTAAGGTAAATTCAGTACTGATGATAACCCTACACCAAGCTTCTTGACAAAAACCTATTTCCGCATGTACAGAATCAGTTTTTATTATGATACATACAGTCGACACTCGTTATCTCGAATTCCAAGTGAATCTCTGAAATGCTTCGAGATATCCGTACCTCGACATATCAGATTTGCAGAATTGAGGAAAAAATAATTCATTTAACCACATTTAACAAATATATGTGTAACTAGACTCTTGAATTTAGATAGCTACTGAAAATATTGTGCAAAAGAGGAGAAATTGCTCCTTAGGATTTGGAGCAATTTCTTCTCTTTTCCACAATATTTGTTTTACCTGGTGTTAGATTTTCATGTTTAGGCAGGGACGAGATTTTCACTTCGAGATAAGCGGTTATTCGAGATAAGCGAGTTCGAGATAGCGAGAGTCAACTGTATTTTGAAAATGGAGGAAGAGCTGTTAATTTTTATATACCTACACGAGGCAGACATAATGAATGCACTGGTATATAGAATTTATCTTAGCATCATAGTGACTTTAAAAGATCTTCCACTTAACCCATTGTAGACTGAATGAACTGTCCCACACTACATATAGGAAGATTCTAATTTTGATTTTAGGTATATCAGGCTATGCGATTTAGATATTCCTAGAGAAAAATGGTTGAACTGTTTACAAGTTCTGCGGTGTCTGATCTGGGTCTTCACTGTCTGCGAATTACTCTTTTAGAGGTCTCCAGACTACAATGGGTTAACGGAAACCTTAAGGAAATGCCTATAAAAGAGAAATGAGAAGATACTGTACTTGGAAAACTCATTTTGGCGACAATATAAGCTTTGTATAAATGCACACAAGCTTGCCTCTCTGACTTCTGTAGACACAAAAGGGTTTGTCAGCTCTTTCCTTCCTTTCAAAATAAAATGTGATGAGACTTGATGAGACGGATTTCTCTTTCAGAGATGAAATTCTGGTGGGGCGGTCATCCAGAGCCCCACGCCTTTGCCCAAGAAGATTCCTGGCGGCGGATATTGGAGCATTTCAACAAATATATACCAAGAAACTCTAACAGTACAGCACAATTGAGCAGCAAACTTTGACTCAAGTATCTCTTTGGAATCAGTGAATCATTTGGGCCACAACGTCAAGTGAAAAACTGCCTCCGTACACGCGCCGATTCAGATCATACTGCGCATGCGCAAAGTATCATCCGGGCCTTTGCTCTCCATTCATACATTCTGTAGTATCCAAGGATTCCGTAAGCGGACAATGACAGCCAGACTGATCATACTGCGCAGATGCGCAGGCCGAGCTGGGCCTTTGTTGTCGGCATATGCCTGAATGTCCTTTTATATGTCCACAGTTGTTACAAACCGCATTCTTAAATATTTGTTTTATTCTTCCAGAGAAAATAAGAGAAATTTTATGTTAGCCTTAATTTAACCCATTTAAGCCTAGCATTCCATAAAAGGGACATTGGCAAACAGTGTAGACCCAGATCAGACGCCGCAAAACGCGGCGTCTGCTCAGGGTCTACACTGTTTGCATGAAGTAAAGGAATTTCTTCAAGGTAATAATAAAAAGTAACCAGACACCCTTTTACTGGAACTTGACCGGTCCAAAGAGAAGGTAGAAGAATCCACTTGGCTTTAATGGGTTAAGCAGATTGACATGAAATTTCAGGCTTTAATGGACCATTCTGTGGCGTCTGATCTGAGTCTGCGCTGTTTGTGCATTCCTTTCTTTTGGAGTACTTGGGTTTAATACGGTAGTCAGTGTTTGGAGAAATACATGAAGATATATATATATAAATTATTAATAAAATGAAAAATACATGTACATAAAAGCATAGGCTTATGTTATTCAATCGGATGCGCTACTAATTACCCAATATGCAGTAAAACTTCAATGACTCGAACACCGATGCCTCGTTTACCGTGGCTAATTGGAACTCGTTTTAGAGTCCCTAGGAAGTTCTTCCAATCGTTCAAGAAAACAATTATTTAGGGATGTTTCCTTTGGAATCACCGGGCCCATTGTGGTATCTTTGAAAATGGAGTTCTGTCCATGTATACAAAAAATTTACTCCAGAGGACGCAAGCAATGTTGCAAACTTCATTACTGCTTATGAAGAGTCTCAATAAAACCGAGACTCTCATTTTTTATCTGTAATATGTTCTTTGTTTCCAAGGACAACATTTTTTACTTTTATTTAAAGAAATTTTCTAATTTTTGTCATAAATTGTATGTTTTGTGTACTCATTAGAATCGCCTCTTTTGTATGTTGTGTGTACTCATTAGAATCGCATCATTGAGGCGAATCTAATGAGTACACACAACATACAATTATTTTACATAAGATCGAAAAGACAGTCCTAAATTAACCCCATATGACTCGTGAACTGGAGCTATGATTAACGCTTAGTGGCTTGAACTACCAATGTCTTGAAAAAATTCCATGGTCCATATTCAAGCCATTGAAGTTCGACTGCACACATGTTCATGTAGGCCACGCTGATTTTCCGAGTAAAAGGATCGCATTTGAGTAACGGACGTGCAGAAAAGTATTGAAAGTAGTGGTACATGTATATATGTATACATTCAGTTAGAAAGGGGATGATAACTACATAAAATCCTATATATATACTATCCGAAATTAAACGTTTTCTCTTGCACGCACGTTTTCCCGCATCGATTTCAACCGCACACG
Source organism: Anodontia alba (assembly GCA_964016985.1). Lineage (NCBI taxonomy): Eukaryota > Metazoa > Mollusca > Bivalvia > Lucinida > Lucinidae > Anodontia > Anodontia alba. The sequence continues at coordinate 50,884,476 of OZ024835.1, forward strand.
GCCTTACTCAACCGCGCTCCTTTTACTCGGATGGTCAGTGCCAGTGTATCTCTTTCATAATGGCAAATGATTTTCTTTTAAAATGCTCTAGCTACGTCACAGTAAAAGACCACGTGATAACGTTCCGGAACAAAAATCCATATAAACTCCTACAAAAGTTGACCAGCTTAATGGCATCGTCTCTGTTTGCTTACAAGTACAGAACTGAACCGGATTACAAGAAGTCAAATATCAGGGGCGGATTCAAAGAGGGTTCCCGGCGTTCAGAAGAAACCTCCGTGGACTCTAAATTTCATTTCCAGGCAATTTTTTCATAAATCTGATAAATTTGGGATGTAGTATTTACCCCAAATATTCACACCCCTTTCTCTTTACCTCTAGACCTTCTCTTCAAAAAGTCCATTTTACTACCTGTGAATTGTGTAAAATTGTTGAGTGAGTGGCAAACAATGTAGACCCTGATCAGACGCCGCATTCTGCGGCGTCTGATCTTGGTCTACACTGTTTGCTCACGCCTGTCTGTCCGATTACGAAGAGTAAGTACGGTAATTTGATCAAATCGAACGCCCTATGAAATCATCCTGGATCCGCTACTGAGTAACACCATGTGCGGATAGTCAATGGTCAGTTCGTATTGTACACGCAGGCTGTTACTGGTCACCGCTATTCGAATATGGCATACTGCAAGTCTATTACTGTCAGGTCAAGCTACCCTAATATCAGTCATAAAAACCCTGTTCTCTCTTTATTTCACCGGTTTGCAAATAAACTCTGCGAACTCTGAAACGAGAAAGAATATACAGTTTACTCTCATTACCTCGAATACTGATGGCTCAATCTACTGCTTTTGTCAAACTAACTAAAGGACAATATTGGTTTAGTCTGTTATATGTTCATTATATTTTGGTTCTTTTATGTCAAAAAAAACCCTTTTGTCTCAAACCAAAAACTTCTTGTTCCTTTATGTTTGAGATAACGAGAGTGAAGTGTAATTTCAAATGAAATGTATTAAATGTTAACCTAAGTACTGGGCAGACCGTCCCGAGTTTTACTTGTTCAAATTTTCTGATTTCACAATATCGTCATGAAACATCAGTAATTAAAACTCAGCTAAGAAAAGTGAAATATAAAGAACTTCGTTGAAGCGTATGTCGCACCTGCGTCCTGAACCAAGCCCCAGAAGAATGAGTTATCATACTTGTTTAGCCCAGTGAGATAAAGCAATCAGTGAAGTGAAACAAGCTGTAAAGTTTTACAGTTTGTAGACTTCATTTAGGGCGGATGCTGGGACGGACATAAGTACACGGACGAAACGGACGGTAAGTTGCACGCGTAAACGTAAGTGCGATAAAATATGTTCTTTGATTAAAAAAAAAATCAAAAAAAAAAAAAAAAAATCACACTTTACTTTAATATAATTGCATAGGAACAGATTTAAATTTATTATAATCAGAGTTATTATTTGAGAACAAAACACAGAAACAGAAAAAAAATGATATCTGATAAGGTACGGCCAATCAGAACTTTTTTTTAAATAAAACATCAAGCAAAAAGAATCTTTCCGAGGCTGTCGAAAGGACAATAGTCTGAGAAGGATGGGAAACTTCAGGATTAATCCTGATTTAAGGATTGAAAACTTTCATTTTAAGCCTGAAATCCAACTTTTTACACTTCACAGTGCCATCCTTTTGTGTTAAAAGTAGTTATTTGGGCTTATATATATATATACCTGAAATAACTTTAAAAACTAATTATTGAACTAATTATAAGTTTGTACAGCTCCAGATAAGAGGGAGTATATATATATACTAATTTTCTTATTTCTCAATGAAAATATATGTTGTGGGTACTCATTAGAAGTGCCTCCCTGAGGCACTTCTAATGAGTACCAACAACATATATTTTTACTGAGAAATAAGAAAAATATTAGAAGTTTTTGGACTGGATTTTTAGATTTCAGGATTGATTAATAAAGGCAATTCTAACCCCTATCGTCAGATCATGCTTACCTGCGTAATTTATTCGCCCGTCTTTGTCTACATCCGCCACTTCAATCATCTTTTCTATTTGTTCGTCTGTCGTATTATCACCCAATTTTGACAAAATGTCTTTAAGTTCTTTCGCTTCTATAAATCCGTTGCCATTTTTGTCAAACACTCGAAATGCATTCATTATGTCATCTTTATTATTTTTGTTTTTATTACTATTCTTATACATTTTGTAATAATCTCTAAACTCATGGAATTCAATCCGCCCTGAAGCTGCAAATAAAACAATAGATATAATATTATTATATACAGTCGAACCTCAATAGCTCAAACATCGATGTCTCGTTTACCATGACTCATTCGAACTCGTTTTTGAGTCCCTATGAAATTCTTCCGATTGCTTAAGAAAACAAATATTTAGGGAAATTTTCTTATTTTATCATGACATTGTACGTTGTGTGTACTCATTAGAATCGCCTCATCGACGCGATTATAATGAGTACACTCAACATACCATTATTGTGTAGAAGAAGATATTTCCCTAAATTATCGCCATTTGTTTCTTGACCTGGCGCCTTAATTTACCTTCAGTGGCTCGAACTACCCATCTCTCGAACAAATTTCCATACTCCCAAAGACGTTCAAGCCACTGAAGTTCGAATCTGCAGAGGAACCATCTTTGGGACCATGGAAATTAATTCTAGATATGGGCAGTTCGAGCCAAGAAAGGTTAATCATAGCGCCAGGCTAGAAAGCAAAGGGGGGTCATTTATAGAGAACTTTTCGATCATCTACAAAATAATAGTACGTTGAATGTACTCGATAAAACCGCCTCTTCTAACGAGTACACACAACACACATTTTCATGATAACATGAGACAATTTCCCTAAAAAATCCCTAATCATTTCTTGAGCTATCGGAAGAATTTCCTTTAGGAACTCAAAAACGAGTTCGAATTTGCCTCTATCGTTGAAGCTTTATTGCATTATAATATTTTTAATCAGTTAAATTTGAAGTTTGCTATTTAATCAGTTAAATTTAAAACTAGTTTTTAATCGGTAAAATTTGAACGTTTATGTTAATAATATTTATAACCTGTCTGTAATTTTAATAGTTTTCTTACTTACAATTGTATTTTTTGCTAGCCATATGGATTCACTGAGTTGACAGCTGTCGGATATCTTAACTGTTACAATGTACATATCCGAGGTACGATTTTTCGCGCAATTATAGTTTAAGTGGCTAATGTAAGCATCTGAATGGAGCGCATAATTATGCGATTTGAGTAACTGTCTGCCCGTAAGCAGTTCTAATGATGTACGCCGTTCGCATAAATGTAAGCCCGAAAGCAGATCTAATGATGTACGGCGTCCACATAAATATGTGTCCGAAAAACTTTTCTGATGATGTATGCCCAAAATAGGTTTTAGTGATGCACGCCGTTTGCATTAAGGTATGCCCGAAAGCAATTTAAATTGTGTACGCCATTTGCATAAATGTATGCCCGAAAATAGTTCTAGTGATGTATACAGATTGCATAAATGTATGTCTGAAAGCAGTTCTAGTGATGCACGCCGTTTGCATAAAAGTTATGCCCGAAAGCAGTTCTAGTGATGCACGCCGTTTGCATAAATGTATGTCCCAAAGCACTCCTAGTGATGCACGCCGTTTGCATAAATGTATGTCCGAAAGCAGTTCTAGTGATGCACGCCACTTGCATAAAGGTATGCCCGAAAGCGGATCTAATGATAAAAAGGCTCATTTCATCACAAAAACATACGTATATAATTTTGACCCCGTTAAACCCCACTTTTATATAGTAAAACTGAGTGTTTACAGGGGTGTACATTATTTTTCATATTTCTGCTAAAAATATAGATTGTGGGTACTCGTTAGAACCGCCTCGGCGAGGCGGTTCTAACGAGTACCCACAATCTATGTGTTGAGCAGAAATATGAAAAATATCAAGAGTTTTTTTATCTGAAACTTTTCAGTTTTTGGAGGTGAAATTTTCTATGTATTTGAATAGGCGTGTTTTCGTAATGTTTTTACCGTTTTTGTCAATCTCCTTCACCATACTTTTGACTTGTTTCTCTGTTGGGTTGAAGCCCAGTGCTCTGAGAACCAGACCCAATTCTGACGTACATATTGTTCCATTTTTGTCATAGTCACATAAATTGAACGCCTCTTCTAAAACTGAAATAGAAAACCACAACGTATTTTAAGTTGGTAGCTTCTAGCGAAAGAGTGCCTTCGAGCATGCGCAAAATATGCGTATTCACATCATCCTTTACATGCGCAAAGTCTCATCCGGGCATTTGCTCTCCGTTGGATTATTCTACAGTATCTAATGATTTTGTTAGCGGATAGCGAAGGCCCTAATCAGACTGATCTGGGCCTTCGCTATCCGCATATGCCCGGAGACACGTTTTCTGACGGCTCGGCCCAAGTGGAATTGATACATTTTGAAAGATCTGTTAAAATTATATTGCTCCCTTCTAAAACTGGTTTACTCTTGGAAGCAAATTCCTTCATTTTTGGGTTGACCCCTTTTCAGAAAGGTATTGATGTACAGAAAGGCAAACAGGAAGTCACAAAAGATGTCTCCTTTGTCAAAAATGGCGGAAAATCACTGACGTCATCTGAAGGCTCAATCTATTTCCGCCTTTCTGTATAAGGGAGAGAACTTATCCAGCTTCGTGTTTATTCCCCTGCAAATTATCTCCCTTTCGAAAAGGGGTCTCCTCAGCAAAGAAACAATTTGCTCCCTCGGAATTCGTATCATGTTGCGTAGACCCCTTTTGAGAAGGGAAGCACAAATTATTAGGCAGAGTTGCCTCCCCTGTCAGAGTGTCAATCCCCAATAACTCACCCGAATAAATCTCAGGATAAACAACACCCAGCGAGCACATGACGTTGCATCGACGTTAATGCGACATACGTTTAAACGTCATGAAGTTGCATTCTAACACCCCTGCTCGTGTTGTTCTTTATTTGTCTTTACATTTCTAGCCGTGCTTTATCTGAGGTATTTGAGCACAGGAATTTCGTCGCGCGCTCTCAACGGGAAACCAATCATAATACTGTTGCGAAAGTTGCGTCCCTGGTAACTATGGACTCTAGCTTACAATATTGGTCGAAACATTCGTATACATAATAAATTACATTAGTAAGACAGAAAATGATCTATGAACATTGCCGTTCTTTGACCTTTTTTTTACCTGATGAGTTCCTCTACAGGTTGTACCATTCATTTACGTATTCGTTTCCATCATGTACATTTCTTGACATTATCGAAAACAAAAGTGTCGGTTAACATTCTTATTTTGCTGTTTTATATCTGTCCTCCTCAGGTCCATCCCAGCATCCATTCATCCGATTTGCAATTCTTTCATGAACACAGAATACAAGTTGTTTTTTTTATGTTTTACATCGTTTTAATATTTTACATCGTCAGCTGATTCGTATCAGTATCCGCCATTTTGAATATTCGTCATCGAACCTTGTAACTACGTAACCGTGTGACGTAATGCTTAAGAGGTATTGTCAACTACCAAATGGGGAAGTCAGGTAATAACAAAATCTCAAAAATCAATAAAAATCTCATTTTTCAAAACATTCGCTCAGTGAGGGGTGTTAGAAAAGAAATAAATTATTCCGAACCGTGCTCAAATGCCGCAGATAAAGCACAGTTGAGTTTGGGTTGTACCCATTTGAGCACGAGCGAGCGCAACGAGCGAGTGTTCAAATGGGTACAACCCAAACTCAACTGTGCTTTATCTGCGGCATTTGAGCACGGTTCAGAATAATTTATTTCTTTTCTAACACCCCTCACTGAGCGAATGTTTTGCATAAATGAGACTTGTATTGATTTTTATGATTATTTTTATTACTGGACTTCCCCATTTGGTAGTTGACGTCAACTATTTAGCATTACGTCACACGGTTACGTAGTTACAAGGTTCGATGACGAACATTCAAAATGGCGGATACTTGTGCGAATCAGCTGACGATGTAAATATTAAAACGATGTAAAACATAAAAACTTGTATCCTGTATTCATGAAAGAATTGCAAATCGAATGAAATTGGAGTGCCGCGATGGATCTATGGAGGACAGATATAAAACAACAAAATAAGAATGTTAAGCGACACTTTTGTTTTCGATCATGTCAACAAATACACGATGACAACAAGGAGTAAAACGAGTATATTTGAATGGTATAGCCTGTAGAGGAACTCTTCAGGTAAAAAAACAGTCAAAGAACTGTAATGTTCGTAGATCATTTTCTCTCTTACTAGATCTAATATATTATGTATATGAATGTTTCGACCAATAATGTAAGCTTGCGTCCATAGTTACCAGGCATGCAACTTTCGCAACAGTAATTATGATTGGATTCCCGTTGATAGCGCGCGACGAAATTCCTATGCTAAAATACCTTAGATAAAGCACGGCTAGAAATGTAAAGACAAATAAGGAACAACACGAGCAGGGGTGTTAGAATCGACGTTAATTTGATGTACGTTAAATAAACATTTTGTGGCAGCGACATTAATGCGACGTTAGATAAACGTCATGAAGTTGCATCGACGTTAAAGGGACGTTGTATAAATTTAATGTTCCCGCTGGGCAGTGATCACCCTCCGCCGAGGCTCCGTACTCAGTGAGTACACACTGTCAAACTTGTCCTAAACACTGACACTATTTCTACATAACTTTGGTAGAATGTTGATTGAGTAGGGGAATGAATGTGCGCAATCACACACTCTGATCCCTGGGCATATTTTGGATAGCCAAGAATGCAGAGTTTCTTCATGCGGACAACTAAGACTCACATCAGACTGCGCGGATGCGCAGGCTGATTTGAGTCAACGTTGGGCGCACATGTCAAATGGTACGTTTTCTGACTTTGTGGTTCAAATATAAGTGGGCAGCGCCATGTGAAAACGTGCTTTCGGGCATATGCGAACAGAGCAGAATGATCAGACCGTCCTTGTCCGATCACATAATTATTGGATAATACAGAATGTGTGAATGGAGAGCAAAGACTCGGTCATTATAAAAACACGCCTATTCAAATATACTGAAAATTTTACAACAAAAAAAAAAATCTGAATATTTTTCATACTCCTGCTAAAAACATAGACTGTAGGTACGCGTTAGAACCGCCTCGGCGAGGCGGTTCTAACGAGTACCAACAGTCTATGTTTTTTTTTTTTTTTTTTGTTTTTTTTTTCTTTGCAAAATAAGAAAAAAAAATATTGTACACCCCTGTAAAATACAGCTTTACTGTATAAAAGTTGGGTTTAATGGGGTCAAAATTATACAGGCGTGTTTTCATGATGGATACCTTGAATATGCGCAGGATGATCTGAATCTGCGCATTTCCGCATTTTCGAAGGCACTTTTTCGCTTGACACGGTCCATCAATAAAGTTACCTAGGAAAGCCAAAGAAACGAAGCACAGCCTTTCAGAAAATAAAGAAGGAAAGATGAGAAAGAATGTCAAGACAAAACAACACAGCCGCAACAACCGACATACAGACTAATCAAAACACTGACAGCACTAGTGGGTCGAGTGTCTCTGAGTATAGGCTAAGAAAATTGACCTGAACGGGACTTAAGCTGTTTCACTGGACCCTTAGATTCCTGTTATTTAATCAAACAGTGCAGACCCTGATCAGATGCCGCAGAATGCGGCGTCTGATCTGGGTCTGCACTGTTTGCCAATGTCCAACATATTCCAGTCCAGCTTTTACAGATAACCCTCTATCAACAGCACTCTGACGTCACAACGACATGAATAGCGCGGCTATAAATAACCGATACCTGGTTTCCGTCTAACGCGCAGATTGATTATATTGGTCAATGATAATCACGTGGACAATTACCTATAGGAAATACTATAATGGCGCGATTGTAAACAATCGATCCAAATACTGCAACAGAAGAACAGCCTTGGAACTGTCACCAGGAACAATTACTTGTTTGGGGCGGAGCTTGAACGAGTCTTACGCGTTCGTAACCTCGCCCTTATTCTGATGCTGCTCCAAATTACAAATAGTGCAGAAAGCAAGAATTGTAACTCTGTTACAAGTAATTACTGAATTATTTCCCGTTTTAAGTTTTGCAATAAGTTTGTCCGTAGCATATTTCTAAAGTATTTATTATTTCATTAAAATAACTTTCCCACTACTTCGTATCTTCGGGGATCATTCTTCGGTTTTTGTCGATTCTCTTGTTAGTTGCAGTTTCGACAAGGGGAACTGAAGAGCTAAACGTTCGGTCACTGTGATCCCTGTCTTTAGTAATTTTATTTGTACAGATCGGTACACCGACCTTAATGCAATATGAATAGCGTCATGAGAGTGCCTATCTTATTATGTAATTGTGGAATAGATGCATATCATGTTACATAGTCCTTATGAGTGCCTGTGCTTTCGGTGTCTGTATATGACTACCGAAGCTTATAAATACAGTATTTTAACCCCTGGTGGGAGTTTTATATTGGGCTGTTACGTGTATGCTTATCAGAACGTGTTTTCTCATGACGATGTCCACCTTGCTTATGAGTCGACATTTCAGAGGGAAAATATTGTAAATTCTCGCTGAGTAATATATACATTCTCTGTTTCTGTTTAATTCAGATACGCAATTGTTCATTATTCCAATTTCTCAATGCCGTTTGTGATGTGTTTTGCTTTTTATATGTATTGTTTTTGTATGTCTTTGTTTATCCACGGGGGAACATGTTTTTATTTTAGTCGATCTCTTAGTCCCATGTCCATATCCGTATCGTCAAGTCTTTTTCAGGCGTTGGTTGACAATATTACTTAATAATGATTGCAATTGAGATTTACCGGATACGGATTGGACTGAATTATAGCCGTCAAGCTAAAATTAAAGGTATTAGGCATCTTAATTATTTTGAACTGTTGATAATCATGTCATTACTCTTGATAGCAGGAGTAGAACGTAATCCTGGTTCTGCGTCTGAGTCTTCTGTAAGTTCTAACCCCAGTCATACAAATAAGGAACAATTGATCGTAGACAAATTTTCAATAGTGCATTATAATGTTCAGAGTTTAGGGAACAAAATAGATCTTATTGAATCAGAACTTTGTCGTTTCGACGTAATTTGTATAAGTGAAACGTGGCTAGACGACCGAACGTCAGACGAAGATATACGTATTGACAACTTCAAATTATTTCGGCGTGATAGACCAGGTGATCACCATGGTGGTATTTGCGTCTATATTCGTAGTAATATATTTTCTAAACGAAGGGATGATCTGGAGTTGCCGAATATTGAGTGCATTTGGGTGGAAGTTTCACTTAGCAATAAAAAACATTTGATAGGTACGTTTTACAGACCTCCAAATTCACCGAATGCAGTTCTGTCATCTATTGAAGACTCGGTCAGTCTGGCTTTAGACACTAACATACAAAATATTTTACTAACAGGTGATTTTAACTTTGATACCTTGAAGGAAACTTCATACAGAAAAATACATGATTTGTGTCGACAATTTAACCTTGAGCAATTGATCAACGAACCAACACACTTCACTGAAAACTCTTCATCTACAATCGACTTGATTCTTACTTCTAATAAAAATAATATTATACTTAGTGGTGTTGGAGAACCTTTCCTTGAACAAAATGTAAGATACCATTGTCCTATTTATTGTGTTTTAAATTTCATTAAACCAGTAAGTCCTTGTTTTAAACGAAAAATCTATTTATTTGACAGGGGTGATTATCAAACTTTTTCAAACGACCTCATGGACACGGACTGGAACTCACTGAAAAGTGATGATATTGATACATACGCGGAGAATATAACAGACCGGATTACCTTTCTAACCAATAAACATATCTCGAACAAAATGATTACAGTTCGTAAAACTGATCCACCTTGGCTAACAAATAATATTAAGAAACTACTACGGAAGAAAAAAAGGCTGTACGACAAATATAAAAAATCCAACAACCCTAGTCATTGGGATATTTATAAACGCTTTAGAAGTCATGTCACTAGTGAACTACGCAAGTCAAAACAGAATTAAATTGACATATTATCAGAAAGGTTAGTTAATTCAGAAACTGGACAGAAGGATAGGTAGAAAACTTAAAAAGGTTTTATAAAGCCCGATTTGACAAATTCAATACCACCCTTGAGTAAGGATGATAAAATTTATTCAGATGATAATGATAAAGCCAGTATTTTCAATGATTTTTTTAGAGACCAGACGCTTTTAGACGATAGTCAAGCAACTCTTCCACAAACGAAACCTTTACCCGCCCACAAGCTAGACTCTATTATTACCACACCCCAGGAAGTTGAATCAACTATAAAATCACTTCCGCTTGGAAAAGCATCTGGTCCTGACTTGATAAATATCCGACTTCTCAAAGAACTTGCACAGCCTCTCTCTCTTCCTCTCAGTAATTTGTTTAACTTTTCATTAAATCATGGACTAGTACCAAAAATTTGGAAACAAGCGAACGTCTCACCCATACACAAGAAAAATGACCCATCCGATGTCTCCAATTATAGACCTATCTTCCTCCTAAGTACAGTGGGCAAAGTTCTTGAAAAAATTGTTCATAAACATTTATTCAACTTCCTTAACGCGCGCATCATGTCATTACAACTCTACAATCAGGTTTTGTCCCTGGGGATTCTACAGCTAACCAGTTGGTCGACATATATAATACTTTTTGTAAGGCTCTTGATGAGGGTAAAGAAATCCGTGCCATATTCTGTGATATAAGCAAAGCATTTGACAGAGTATGGCATAAAGGATTGCTTTACAAACTCAAAACAGCAGGTATATCTGGGTCTGTTTTATCTTGGTTTACTGATTATCTCAATGACAGACTCCAAAGAGTTGTACTGCCAGGTGGTTCTTCTGCATGGACACCAATAAAAGCGGGTGTTCCTCAAGGCTCTATTCTTGGTCCTCTATTGTTTCTTTTATATATAAATGATATTGTCGAAGATATTAATTCTTCCATAAGGCTCTTTGCAGATGATACCAGTCTGTATATCATAGTGGACGACGCTATTCAGGCAGCCGAAACACTTAACTCAGACCTAGAAAAAATTAGTCGTTGGGCCCAACAATGGTTAGTAACATTTAATCCTGCAAAGTCAGAATCTATACTATTTTCAAGAAAACTTAACAAACCGTACCACCCTCCAGTTTCGATGGATGAAACTCAAATTAATGAAGTTACGTCACATAAGCATTTAGGTGTTATTTTTTCAAACGACTGCAGTTGGCACAATCATATTGAACATATTAAGACAAAGGCATGGAATCGAATAAATGTTATGCGTAAATTGAAGTTCAAATTAGATAGGAGATCTCTCCAGACCATATACTTTTCTTTTATTCGTTCTTTGTTAGAATACGCTGATGTTGTATGGAATAATTGTGCACAATACGAATCGAATGAACTAGAAAAAATCCAGAATGAAGCCGCACGTATTGTCACAGGGGCAACAAAATTAGTCTCAATAAATTCACTTTTGTTGGAAACAGGCTGGGAAACTTTGTTTTCAAGGAGGAATAAACACAAACTGACTTTTTTCTACAAAATGCAAAATGATCTTTCTCCGGATTACCTCTGCTCACTTGTACCTCCTACCGTAGGAAGTACATCATCTTACCCTTTGCGTAATGCCAATGATCTTCAAATCATATATGCAAATTCACAACTTTATTACAACTCCTTTTTGCCGTCTGCTGTTAGCGAATGGAATGAACTCCCGGAACAAACACGTAATTCATCTAGTCTCAACATATTTAAAACCAGGATAAACAGCAATATTAACCTACCACCTTCTTACTATTTCACAGGCAAAAGAATTGGTCAGATTTATCACGTCAGACTTAGAACTAAATGCAGCTCTCTTCGCCAACATTTGTTTTCTAAAAATCTTATAGACAGCCCAAGATGCGCATGCGGTTCTGTGGAAGAAAATCACCATTTCTTGTTAGTATGTGATCAGTATACAGACCTTAGGCGGGAATTATTGACTACCGTGTCGGAAAAATGCAACCCTACTCTAGATGTATTGTTGTATGGAGATCTTTCTCTATCATTAGAAGAAAATAAAGCTATTTTCTTAGCGGTACATGATTTCATACTGAAGTCGAAACGTTTTCAATAAACGAATACTAATCTATAAGGTTCCTTGCTACTTTTAGAAACTAACTCACAGTGACCTCAAATAAATATCCCAAATCAAACAAATCAATACATTTATATTTGATATTGACGGCTAGCTAGATTAATTTGTCGCGATCGGACCTAGTATTTATATAGTACATTGTATATCTTCCTCCACCTCTTCCCCCGTGGAGACAATAATATGTCATAGTTTCATATCTATTTCTTGACATTTTGTTGAAATAGTTTACATTCATTACTTTTCATATAACTTATTGATACCACATACTCTTTTGTTGACGTTTGTCAGATCGTCTCAAATCACAAATTAGTTGTACTGATATGTACTATGGTCTGGGATACAGATTTAAAAAAGTCAAACGACTTTCTTCTGGATCCCATTTGTATGTATTGATGTTTTGTCATGTCACGTTGTATACTGTAATGTTATATGTATACAAATAAAATAAAAGTTAAACTAAATTACAAATACAGTCGACCGTCAATGGCTAATTAGAAATGCCTCGGCAAGGCGCTTCTAATGGGATCCACAGTATATGTTTTCGTGTAAAAATCAACAAATGTTTACGAAAGACTCTTATTCTGCGGCTATGAAATACAATGCACTGTGTTTTAAGCACGCACGTGTCAATGTGAAATTTGTTGCACACACGCACGTGTCAATTAGCAATTTGTTGCACACACGTACGTGACTGTTATCAATTTTCCCGGCAAACACTAGTGAAGACTTGCCTGTAAGATATTTTTGACAATATACAGGTGGTCAGGATATAAGTTGACAAGATTATGTTTGACAAGATATTGGCTAACAGGATATTAGTTGATAGTATATTAGTTGACAGGATATTGGTTGACAAGGTACCAGTTGACGAATGCCAGCAATTAAGGTCTCAGTTTGCGATACTTACTTTGTTCGTCTTCTGACTTCTCTAGGCCCTGACCTAGCGACTGAAATAGATGACAAATATAAATAAATGAACCGGGTCAGGCTACAAAGAAAAAGAAGAAGATGATGATGATGATGGAGAAGATGGTGATAAAGTTGAGAATGAAGAAGAAGAAGAAGAAGAAGAGAGGAAAAAGAAAAGAAGAAGAAGAAAAGAAAAAGAGGGAGAAAAGAAAAAGAGGAAGAAGAAGGGAAGTGAAGAAGACAGAAGAAGAAGGTGATGTGCTGATGCAGATTATGTTGAAGAAAAAAAGTATTGGAGGATGGTGATTGTAATGACGGTGTTTAAGATGAAACAGATGAAAATGAAGTATAAAAAGAGAAAAAAGTTGAAGAGAAGAAGAAGATGAATATGTGACAATCATTATGACTGATGATGATGATGATGATGATGATGATGATGATGATTCTATAAGCGGACAGTGAAATCCTGATCAGACTACGCGGATGCGCAGGCTGATCTGCGTCTTCGATGTTCGCATATACACGTTGTCATGTTTTCGCATGTCTCGGCCCATGTTAAAACATGTCCACTTGTGTTCCTGGGGTAGGTTGAATGTGTACTGGGTTCACACATTTGCGACAAGCGTTGCTAAATGAAGTGTCTTCACTTTGTCAACACAAATATTGCCTTTATTAATGCATATGGCTGAAATGATGGGATACCATAAATGCGTACCATTCTTCCCCTAAAATTTTAAAGATTTCCGGATTTTTACCTGTTGAATGTCTAAAAGTCATTTCTCAATGGCAAACAGAGTAAACCCTGATCAGACGCTGCGTTCTGCGGCGTCTGATCTGGGTCAACGCTGTTTGCTCAGGACTTCATGTTCGAATATTCTGTTTTATTTTGAGTAAATACGACATACTACATAACTTATAGAATGTATCAATATCATTCTTTACAGCGCCAGGCAAAATGTTGCAGACGACAATCTATTTTTTGTTTATCTTTTAGAGAAAATAAGTCCTGACATTTTATGTGAATCGTCTGCTTGGCAGACGATTCACATAAATGTCACGACTATTTTCCTTTGAACAAAAAAAAAAAAAACATAAAGGAATCAAAATGTCGTCTGCTGCATTTGTGAATGGCGCTTTTATGGCTAATTTTTCGCTAATGACATATCGATTTTATGTAATGACTGTTGTTGTACACTGAAACGCTTTGTATACCCGAGAAAAATGCCAGCAGACGATATTTTGAGATACTTTTATACATTTTTCCCAGTTTGAAAGAAACTTGACTTAAAAAGACAATTTGCATGTAATGTCCAAAACCTGATTACTGAGAAAAAAAATCAATATGTCGTACATTGTATACTGATTCTTTTATCTAAGCGCACACAAAGCGCAAAAAGCCTGAGCAAAAACTGAAGCAGACGACATTCAATTTTAATATTATTCAGGAAACAATAAGTCAACAAGATACCTTGCAACTCAGTGTACATGCAAGCCAAACTGCTCTCAACCCAAATAAGCCTAATGGACTTTCCCATCCTTAAACATTGGGTGAGCCCATTTGTCATTTAAGGGTGTCAGGTTTTCATTTTTGTTCTATTTGTAACTGAAATTCCTGTAAGCAAAACAGTGAAGACCCTGATCAGACGCCGCATTATGCGGCGTCTGATCTGGGTCTGTACTGTTTGCCTATGCCCCACAAGAGGGACGCTAGGTTTATTTGGGTTAAACGTGAAGTTTGATCTAGCTCTACACTGATTCCTAACAGTCTGTCCGATTTGTTATGGTTGGATGGTTTGGAGTTTTTTTTTTTTGTTTTTTTTTTATTGTGTTGGGGTTTAACGACACGTCAACCCTTGTGGGTCATATTTTGTCGTCTCCCAGAGAAAGGGAGAAAAAAGATAGAAGAGACAGTAGAGAAGATGAAAGAGAGGGACAGGGAAGAAAGAGAAGCAGGAATGAAAGGGAAGAAACAGAAGAAATAAAAAAAAACCCCAAACATTCCTCTCTACCCTTACCTGCTACACGGACAGCAAGCCTTGCCAATATCAGTTGGACGCCCCGTTGACGTAAGATACACGACACCTTCGCCACACCCAACCATCCCCTGGTTTGGAGTTTAACGGCCCAGTTAACACTATGCAGGTAATATCGAGCCAGTCAGTTTACCTTACCACACTTTTCCTGAGCAGGTTTAGATCTCTAAGCGGATAACCGGCACTTGTGCACATATTTTTTTTTTTTTTTGTTATTTTTCGCCAGAAACTGAACTGCCCTTCTTGAATCAACGGAAATTATAAAATGACCGTGATCAATCTCCACGCAAGCATTTTGAAGGACACGGTGGGGATCGAATCTGCATCCCAGTCGGACGGGTATCCGACTGAACCGCCGGTGCCGGTAAAATACTTATTTGAAGTGCCTCAATAAATTGACTTCTCCGTACAGCGTACTTAGCAACGCCCATTTGAATAAGGGGTTCATTTTTTCCTTAGACAAACACTGAAATTTACCTTTAAAATATGTAGGTGAAAATAGGTATACAATGTTTGTCAAATTTTCATCTACGTCGTCGCTTCCAAAGGTTGTCGGCCCTCTTTTGCGGAGGAACCAATTATGGGTTCAAAATGCACGTTATCTGATGATCTGCCTTACAAAAGTAACGTCATAAACACGGCATGTGCGCCCAGAGAAGATTCAGATCAGCCTGGGCATTCGCGCAGTCTGATCAGAATCTTCACTGTGCGCATTTTGGACAGCCAAGGATGCAAAGTGTCTTCACGCAGGCAACGAACACTGATCAGACTGCATGGATGCGCAGACTGATTTCAGTCTTTAATAGTTTGGCGCACGCCAAATGGTACGTTTGCAAACGTTGCGATTCATACGTTTCACATACGTCGTGTGTACGTTAAGCATACCGAACCTTTTTCTCTGTGCATGTCTCAATTTATTGGCTATGTATAAATGAAATACACCAGGGCCCAGTTGTTCAAAGCTAACGACATTGTTAGTTAACGATTCGTTAAAATTTACATTGAGTGATACACAAATATGCTGAAATTTTTTGTTGAAAAAATGTGAGTAGCTTTTGCAGTGCAAAAGCCACTCACATTTTTTTTTCAGCAAAAAATATCAGAATACTGTACATTGAATCTGCTAAAACAGTTAACAAAATGACCCTTAACGAGCTCGTTAAACTAACGACGCTTTGAACAACTGGGCCCAGGTGTATACTTTGAAAGATATTTTAATATTTAATATTATCGATCTTCCTCATTCCCTTGATTTATCGAGGTCAACGATCACAAATATACAAGCTATCTTCAATGTCGTTTCTTTCTTCTTATCTCCCAAAATATTTGACAAAAGTGCCATAACGACGGAAAACGTACCTTCTGACATGTGCACCAAATGACGACTCAGATCAGACTGCGCGGATGCGCATCCGCGCAGTCTGATCAGAGTCTTTGTTGTCCGCACGAAGAAACTTTGCAACCTTGGCTATCCAAAAAGCGCCTAGTGAAGATTCAGATCAGACTGCGCAAATGCGCAGTCTGATCTGAATCTTCGCTGGGCGCACATGCCCCGCTTTGAAGGTACGTTTTCTGTCGGTGCGGCTGAAGTGATTTTTGGCTCTCTGACAAAATATCTTCTATTTGAATATTTGATAGGTTTCAAATTCGCCCTCTTGGCAGCAATCGTGTTGACATTACTTGACTTTTCAAGTGTATTTACTTGCAAACTTTGTGTTAACTTACTTCTTTGACTTTCTTATCATATATTTTCCGAGTTTATTGTCCGCGGCAGTTTATAATGTTATAGACAAACCAAACTGACTTTTCGGAGATTGACATTTGAATTTTAGTATTTCATCAGATTAGGCCCTTTGAGAACTGCGGTACCTAAATATTCCGACAGACATACCTTACCGCCTTACTACATTTGCCCTTAACTTTGAATAAGTTCAGTTTTCCCGTGTCTAAAATAGAGCTGAATGGGTGGAAAACAGCGTATACTCCGATCAGACGCCGCCGAACGCGGCGGCGTCTGATCGGGGTCTACACTGTTAACTCAGGTGTCCAAAAATTAATACTGTATTTATTCTAGAACTCATCGATTATTTGAATTGATGCACATAGAGAAGACTCGTTTTACGGCATATATAGATCTACATATAACATGAAATCATAAGCCCGGTGGGGCTATTCGTATGGCATGTGCGGATCCCTTTTTGTTTTTTGGGGGGGGGGGGGGGGGAGGGGAGTGGGTTACGGCCCTTTCAAGAATATTTCTCTTATATCGAGCCGATCGTTCATCAAAGGTGTGCGAAAACCGGAGAACCTGGGGAAAAACCACATGGCCATCCATATTTCTCTTATATCGAGCCGATCGTTCATCAAAGGTGTGCGAAAACCGGAGAACCTGGGGAAAAACCACATGGCCATCCGTAAGCAGAACTTAGCTTTCCCACATGTGACCCTAGCGAGGCTCGAACCACAGCGGTGAGAAACCTAATGGATTAAGAGTCAACTCCCTATCCACTAGGCTACGTGGAGTCCGCCGTGCGGATCTAGGATGACTTCTGAGGGGATTTCGATTTAAACAAATTACCGTACTTACTCTACGTATTCGGAAAGACACTCCTGAGCAAACAGTGTAGACCAAGATCAGACGCCGCGAAACGCGGCGTCTGATCAGGGTCTACACTGTTTGCCACTCATCCTGCAATTTTACACCCATTTTGAGGTTGTTAGATGGACTTGTTGAAGAAAAGTTTAAGGTAAAGAGTTAAGGCGTATGAGTATTTAGGGTAAAGACAGTATCTCAAAGTTATCAGCTGTATCCAAAATTTTCCATGAAAGAGAAATTTCGAATCAAAGTAGGGTTCGCCCCCTCAGAATCCGTCCCTGTATGACAAAACCGTAGTATATTACGTTATCATACTTGTGTAAACTATATCGACTAGACAGTTTCAGGGGCGGATCTAGGGTTTGTGTGTGGGTGGGGGAGGGGGTTTCGGTCGAATCCCTGTTTGACTCAAAATTTCATTGTTAGAAATTTTGAATTTGATAAATTTTTGATAACGTATTTATCCTGATAAATAGTCGCTCACCTTACTCTTCACTTTATAATTCCAAACATTCAACAAGATCATTTTGCTGGCTAAGAACGTGCCCAACATTGCTGGATGAGTGGCAAACAGTATAGACCCTAATCAGACGCCGCGTTCTGCGGCGTCTGATCTGGTTCTATGCTGTTTGCTCGGACCTTTTTATTCTAATACTTAGTGTAACTTTGTCAACAGAAAAACTTTAGGAAATTTTGAACCCTTATTTAAATAATCCTGTATCCTCCCCTTGGTTTTATCACATTTCGTCTATTCCTATTACGTCTATTCCCACTTCATCCACTATTTCGACATTTTCCCCATTTCGTCTACTCAAACATAACCATTTCGTCTACCGAGGGCACATTGTACATGTATTTTCACACATACAATGTTTGCAGCCTTCTCAAGATCACAATGGTGGTACATTGTATAAACCTATATACATGTATATATATTTGTATGGAAAACATGGGAATCTGGCAAAGCAATCAGTATCCAGATCAGACTTAAAGAACTTACTCTACTCTGATGGTCTGTCTGTTTTTTTTTTTTTTTTTTTTTTTTTTTTTTGTTATCCATCCCCATCTGGCAAATCACCAAGTGAAGTTTTATATGCGGTAAATGTACTAGAATTTCGAACACTTTATTCCATACTATTTTGCCTTAAATTCTGCTTTTTGTGCGGCTGTCTCCTAAAATACTTAGCGGAATGTAGTCATTACGAAAACACGCCTATATAGTTTTGACCCCCTCAAGCCCCACTTTTATATAGTAAAACTGGGGTTTACAGGGGTATGCATTATTTTTTCTTATTTCTGCTCGAAAACATAGATTGTGGGTACTCGTTAGAACCGCCTCGGCGAGGCGGTTCTAACGAGTACCCATAATCTATGTTTTGAGCAGAAATATGAAAAATATCAGAATTTTTTATCTGAAAATTTTCATTTTTTGGGGGTAAAATTTTCAGTATATTTGAATAGGCTTGTTCTCGTAATGGTAGTCCCTACATATTCTGCAGGATTAGTCTGATCTGGGTCTGCACTGTTTGCATATGCCATTTTGTCAGCAATTTTGGTGTACGAAATTTTAGGGTATTTACCGTATAATAGTGTGTGTGTATATATATATATATATATATATATATATATATATATATATATATATATATATATATATATATATATATATATATATATATATGTATGTGTGTGTGTGTGTGTGTGTGTGTGTGTGTGTGTGTGTGTGTGTGTGTGTGTGTGTGTGTGTGTGTGTGTGTGTATGTGTGTGTGTTGGGTATTCAATACACGCGCCTCTATGAGACAATTCTAATTCGTGCCCACAACATGTTTTTATGGAGAAACAGAAAAAAAAATACCAATCCTGATACCCTCTTGTCTACATATATGTAAGCCATGGATTTTCACAATACAATATAGCAAATTAACCCTTTCATCCCTGAATTTCTGAAGTGGACTCTCCCATCTCTAAATCAGGTCAGAACCACTGTTCCAAATAGGGGTCTAAGTCAAAAATTCAAAATAGAACTGCAAACAGTGTAGATCCTGATGAGATGGCTCATTATGAACCGTCTCATCAAGATCTACACGGTTTGCAAAAACATTGTTTTGGTATATAGGGCTAGAAGGGTTAACACAGGAAATGGGGATTATTTGGATAATTTAGCAAATTAAGACGGATTTATGTAGTAAAAAGAACATCAAACAATTATGACAGTTGCTCCCCTGAAATGGTCCGAAGGTTTGGGTAATTATGACAATTACTTAAACTACTGTCCTTTTGACGACATCACTTGGAAAGATGTTTTTTTTTTTTTTTTTTTTTTTTTGTGTGTGTGTGTTTTCGTCTAAATGAAACTAAATGACCATATCTAATCAGAAACCGTTTGTCCAAAAACTAAAATTACGGCCAGACAATGGTCTGACCTATGAAATTTGTATAAAAATAGTGACTTTTTGGAGATTTTATACACGTAAATATTTTTTTTCTTCTATTTTTCTTTGTTGATTTTCAAGTATTGATATTTCAAAATAACATTACGAAAATTTCAGAAAATTTGAACAAATGGAACTTGTTGAAAACTTGCCTCCAATTTACTTATCCTACCGATTTCTGCATAATTAGCAGCCATTCTCACTATGGAAAAAGTGAAAATATTTGATTTTTTGAAAATACTTGAATAGAATAAAAAAAGTGTGCACCGGTACTTACGACAAAGAGTTTTGCATTAAATCATGACAAAACATTACGAAAACACGCCTATTCAAATATATTGAAAATTTTACAACCAAAAAAGGAAACTTTTCGGATAAAAAATTTTGATATTTTTTCATATTTTTTCTCAAAACATAGATTGTGGGTACTCGTTAGAACCGCCTCGGCGAGGCGGTTCTAACGAGTACCTACAATCTATGTTTTTAGCAAATAAGAAAAATAATGTATACCCCTGTAAACCCCAGTTTTACCATATAAAAGTGAGGTTTAAGGGGGTCAAAATTATACAGGCCTGTTTTCGCGATGAATTAGCAACCGTTTTTCACTATGAAAAAAAAACGTGAACAAATTTGATTTTTTTTTTTTTTTTTGAAAATTCTTGAATAAAATAAAAAAAAGTGCACATCGGTACTTACGACAATGGGTTTTGCATTAAATCATGACCAAAAAAAAAAATGTTTTACTTCTTCTGTGCAAAGCGCCGAGCAAAAACCGACTTTCTAAAAATGTCGAAAGTAGAGTGTTTATTTTACTAGAGTTTAAGCATCTCAAACATAATGTTTGTTTTACTAAGTGAGTCTATACTATAGTTAAAATAAACATTCTTTGTACAAGTTATTGGTATTTTGTTTGACTGTATCGATTTACAAATGCTCTTGACCTTGTAAAGTTTTGTAACATTTTAGACATACACACATTCACACATGGTACTCACAAGCGCCAATCAAATTGTTTTATGCATTAAATAAAATGAACGGGAAGAAATCTTCAAAAATGCCAAACAAAAATGTGTATGTCTAGGTTAAAGTTATCCTACCTAATTTTCCTGGTGAAACATAACAGAAAGAAAGAAAGAAAGAAAAAAAGAAAGTAAGAAAGAAAGAAAGAAAGAAAGAAAGAAAGAAAGAAAGAAAGAAAGAAAGAACGAACGAACGAACGAACGAAAGAAAGAAAGAAAGAAAGAATGAATGAATGAATGAATGAATGAGTGAAAAAGTTAGGTGTTACCGGAATAAAATATTTATACTACCATATTTATGCTAAATATTTGGAGAAGTAGGTCTGAGCAAACAGTGCAGACCCAGATCAAACGAGCAGTTTTGATCAGAGTCTACACTGTTTGGCATTCTATTAGTACTTTCTAAACACATCAAAGGCTAGTCAATCACACTTGGTAAATTATTATGTGAACCATCGCGAAAACATGCCTATATAATTTTGACCCCCTTAAACCACACTTTTATATAGTAAAACTGGGGTTTTCAGGGGTATACATTATTTTTCTTATTTCTCTCAAAAACATAGATTGTGGGTACTTGTTAGAACCGCCTCGTCGAGACGGTTCTAACGAGTACCCACAATCTATGTTTTGATCAGAAATATGTAAAATATAAGAATTTTTATCCGAAAATTTTCATTTTTTGGTGGTAAAATTTTCAGTATATTTGAATAGGCATGTTTTCGTAATGTATGGTGCCGAGTCCAAATACATTGGTAATTATGGTATGATTCTATATTAAAAATGTAACTAAAATAATCCTACATACACTACCTATTTCCGAGCTAGCATTCTACATAAATCTACAGCGGGCCGTTATCGGCCCGTCAGGGTAGCTGACGGGCCGATAACGGCCCGCTATAGATTTATGTAGAATGCTTACTGGGTTGTTTCTAACATGTTTCGCTGAACACACATATTTTTCTGTTTGGCCTAAAATCGTTGGAAACGCATCGTTTTCTCCACAAAAAACATATGTTGTGTGAATTTATAAACGCCTCGAATTCTCCACAAAAGAATATGTCAATGCTCATCAGAAGCACCTCTAGAGGCGCTTCTAATGAGCAACCACATCACGTAAACATACCTATATAATTTTGACCCCCTTAAACCCCACTTTCATATAGTAAAACTGGGGTATGCATTATTTTTCTTAATTCTGCTCAAAAACATAGATTCTGGGTACTCGTTAGAACCGCTTCGCTGAGGCGATTCTAACGAGTACCCACAATCTATGTTTTGAGCAGAAATATGAAAAATATCAAATTTTTTATCTGAAACTTTTAAGTTTTTGGAGCTGAAATTTTCTATATATTTGAACAGGCGTGTTTTCGTAATGACAACATGTGTTAAATTGAGAAATAAGACAAGTAGTTATCTTGATTCCCGTCTTATCTAGAGATTAATGAAAGGGCATTTTCGCTATATAATAAGTGGAATGAGGAAGAAGTTTAATTAACAGCATATTAAGACAGATTTGTGTGGTACAATTTTGCTAGTATTTTCAGCACAAAAAAAAATGGGTTTAAAAAAACCCCGCAAAATTCTGAAAATTGCCCTAATAATGTAGACTCAAATATACCACTTTTTTTCGCTACATGTATATAATTTGGAGAACATGTGGATTTACATTTCCAATACTGCCGGCCTCGGTGGCTCAGTTGGATACGCCGTCCGACTGGAGACCAGGAGGTCGCGGGTTCAACCCCAGCCGAGGTCGGCAACATGCTTTCGTGGAGATTGACCATGAAATATTTTCTACGGTCAATCTCTCTCTTCCGCTGATTCAAGAAGGGCAGTTGTCAGTTTCTGGCGAAAGAATGTGCACAATACTGGTTAACCGCTTAGAGGACTAAGTCTGCCCAGTAAACGTGTGGCTAGGAAAACTGACCGCGCTCGACATGACTCCATTGGGTTGACTGGGCCGTAAAACCTTAACACAAACATTACCAATACTTGTTAAAAGTAACGCCAGAATCGCATCATGGCGACGAGGCCATTCAAAGAGCACCAATATTATTCCGCTCACCCATAACCAGGGGCGGAGCCAGGACGATTTCTGAGCGGGTTCGATTTGATCTATGATTACCATACTAACTCTGCGTATTCAGACAGACAGGCCTGAGCAAACAGTGTAGACCCAGATCAGATGCCACAGAAAGCGGCGTCTGATCAGGGTAGACCCTGATCAGACGTTTGCCACTCACCCAACAATTTTGCCAACATTCATATGTAGTAAAATGGACTTGTTGAAGAGAAGCACATGTAAAAGGTCTAGAGTAGGAGATGTGAATATTTAGGGCAAATATGGAATTTCAAGTTTATCCAAAATTCCCCATCCAAATGAAGTTTTGAGTCAAAGGAGAGTTCGACTAAACCTCACGAACCCATCCGAATCGGTTCCTGCCCACGACACTAAGATACTGCTCACTTTTGCATGTTTCAACATGTTACATTAATTTTATAACTTCATTATATGCTATCTATTGTACAGAAGTATTTTGTTCCAATATTAAGAGTATATATGCGCATTTTTTGTATGCAAATATAAATATTAATATTTTAATCATAATTTAAAAGAACAGTGTGTAGAGTTTTAATGACAAAGAGTCAAAAACACGATGAATGTTAAAAACATTGACTTCGCAAATGATACGTTGGATTTGAAAACACGGGAAATCGAGAATTGTAAAATATATAAAACGGTTTACCATGTCTGCGATGAATCCGTGTATTTCACAAATTTATCCCTGTTGAATTTTGAAATGTTCTCTTTTTTTTCTCCTTTTTCTTTTTCAATACACCTGGCTAGTTCCCAACGTAAACAAAGATCACCTGTACTGGTACCACATTTTGCGCAATTTCAATGTAGGGTGGATATATTGAGCCGGTAAACAGTGATCTAATGGCGTTTAATCCTGCAGATCAATACGGCGTATAATTTTCAAAAATATTATTACTTACCATGCTATGGGCGAATTCAGCAGACGACAAATTGATAATATTTTTTTATATTTTTTTTTCAGAAAATAGGCTTTGACATTTTATGCAATTGTCTCCTTGGGAGACAATTTGCATGAAATGACAAAACCTATTTTCTTGGGAACAATAAAAAAAAAAAAAAAAAATTCAAAATGTCGTTTGCTGAAATTTTTACCCAGCATGCAAAGTGTTATGTCGCTGTGTTCGGTGCTGGTACAAAGAAATATAAAGACGGATCAATAAATAAAGTTAACAGTCATCGCAGTTGTACAGAAAACTAGGAGAATGGTGAAAAAAAACTGAAACGCACCCTAATAATACTGACAGGTTTTTAAGACACATAAATTATTCATTTGGTTATCTATTTTTTTTTATTTATCTACAGTATAAATAGAGGGTAAAAAGATTTAAAACATTTAACTCTCTTTTATTTATTTATTTAGTTTTAGAGGGTAAAACACATTTGACATTGGCAATACTACCACGTGACCCTCAAATAAATTACTCCCCACATCCGATATAATAGCTAAGCAAAATAATAGAATAACATTTAAACTGATTATTGTTTTGTTTTTCAGAGAAATAAGACATTTTATATGAATCGCCTACCAGACGATTAGAGAGAGAGAGAGAGAGAGAGAGAGAGAGAGAGAGAGAGAGATCTATATGTATATAATCAAAATGTGATCTGCTGTAGTTGTGATAAGCTCTTTAAGGGTTAAAGTATACTTGAGTTATTTTTGGAATAGCATAAATGAATGGCAGTTTTTTTGTTGTTGTTTTTTTTCCATACGGCATTGTCCCCACCCGTTTCTGATAATCATATTATTTAAAAAAAGTGATCAGAAAACTTGTTCTAGTGCTTAAAATAATTCCAAGACAATCTATGAAACTGTAGCCAAAAACATATTTACAGTCATTTTTTTACCCCAAACCATTTCGAAAATGCTTATTAATCATAATCTCAACGATTACTATAAAACGAAAGTATTTGGGTGAGAGAAAGCGCAATCCCGAATATGGAATGTAACTCCACAAGTTTTTACATGTAGCCGGAAAGCATCTCGGAAAGACCTGCGTGACATAGGGCAGAATAGTCGTTATAGTCACGGATTTTTCCGATAATCTCCGAGCGCTCCGGAGATAAGCAGCTACCTGTATTCGGTCCTCAGTTTAATAGGAAAATGTATAGAAATACACAAATAAATTTCTTCCCTTATGTAATATATTTTCTGACATTATAACGTCTAGGATGAAAGAGCATTTCAAGCTTTTTAATCTGGTATAAAAATCATAGAAATACGTCAATGAGAAGTTTCTTCCATCTGAGCTCAAAGTATTCTTCCTTTTAATCCTAATTTTCTTATAGAATTTTATTCAGATTACGCGAACTTCGTTTTTGGTCCTAAAAAAACATACATAAACTAGCATTTGCGAATCTATTATAACGTATGAGCAGAAAGTCAGTATTCCATTGATTATAATGATGTAATTTATTCATATATAGCTAAACGGGACGTTTCTTCCATTCACGCCTAACTTTGCTTACATGTACTTTAAATCCGAACGTCGAATCATTAGTATGGCCGAAAATTTTCTAAGTTGTATATATAATTCGTTGAGATATTCTAAGCATGCGATCATATACTTGACACCAGCAACTTGTGTCAATATGATGCGAAAGTTTATATATATATATATATATATATATATATATATATATATATATATATATATATATATATATATATATATATATATATATATATATATATATTTCCCCATCGCATGATTTTCAACTCAGTGAGTGTGAATGAATGAATGAATGAAACGAACGAATGAACGGACGGGCGGGCGGGCGGGCGGCCGGGCGAGCGAGGGAGGGAATGAATGAATGAATGAATGAATGAATGAATGAATGAATGAATGAGCGAGCGAGCGAGCGAGCGAGAAGAGAGAGAGAGAGTGAACGATCGAACGAACGAAGGAGCAAGTGAGGGAGGGAGAGCGGGAGGGAGTGTCTGATTAATTTCGTGAGTGTGTGAATGAATTTATCGGCGAATATAAAGTTGACTTCAGTAAGTTCAAACGCTGTTCAAATTTTAATTACTGTACAGCTATTCAAACTAACAAAGATGGTCAAAATATGTTTTGATTGGAAACAGTGGAAATCATTACATAAACAATCATTATCGTACAGTACGAAGGGAAACAAGTACATTTTTGGCCACGGGCTTAATTCACAGGTAGTGCAGGAGTTATCGAGCTGACACCGCGAGATGTAATCAGGTAAGATGGGATACCAAAACTATGGTGCGCCTGAATACCTCATGTCACCCAACGACACCCCAGAACAACCTTTTAGTGTCACCGCTTTTACCGGCTCCAGACTGTGCACTCGTAAAAAATGAGGTAAGATGTCCTTCTGAGCAAGACCTACAAAATCTTGACACAATTTTTTTCATACAAGCAATGCTCATATATTTTTTGAAACAATATTTAGTACCGTATTATATTAGCCCTTCTCATACCGAATAAATTAAGATGCAACGCCCACTTCTAATTTCCAGCCAATCAGATACTTGATCCGGGTTTTTGATAGAAATTCACATATTTAAATGACAAACAGTGCAGATCCAGATCAGTTGGCTCTGGATCTACACCGTTTGCTAACACAGGGCATGACGTGTTTAGCAAGATAAGGGTTAGAATGGTTATTCTAATGCACTCGCGTATGTAACGCGACTTCTGATTGGATAACGTCAAAAATTTGCCCGGCGTCATCACGTAACGTCGCTTCTCATTGGCTGGCATTTGGTTTTACGCAGCTAACAGCACTTGGCGTTTTGTGCAAATAGTACATTTTTTTTTCAATAGAAAAAATGAATAAATGCATTAGAATGGGGATAACTGCATCAAATTTGTCATTTGGGGAGGTATATCGGCGATTTTACGGTCGCAAATTACGTTTTACGGCTCCGCTGACGCGTCGCCGTAAAACGAAATTTCCGACCGTAAAACCGCCGATTTACCTCCCCAAATGCCAAATTTGAATGCAGTTACATGTATCCCCTAATTATAAAGCATAATTGGGCTTCATGCTCATTGTCAATTGAATTCATATATGAAGTTAAATAACAATGCTAAACTATCTCATATACTTATTTTTTGTTCATATTATGAAACATCTATTCCGTACATTTAATCAAAGTACTGACAGCACTTGTGGGTCGATTGTCTCTGAGTGTAGGATGAGAAAGGTCCTGAACGTAGACTTAAGACAGTTTGACTTAACCCTTAACTGCCTGTAATTTAAGCAAACAGCGCAGATCCTGATCAGATACCACGTTCTGCGGCATCCGATCTGGGTCTGCACTGATTGCCAATGTCTCAAATGTCCTGGTCCAGGTTTTACAGATAACACTCTTTCAACAGCACTCTGGCGTCGCAACAAATAGCCATTACCTGGATTTTGTCTTACGCGCGATTTGATTACATTGGTCAATGATAATCACGTTGACAAATACCTAAAGAAAATTTTGGCGTTTGTATACTATGACTCGATTGTAAACAACCGACCCCAAAACACAGGTTATCTGTGTACAAGTATAGTTTAATAGAAAATAGATGGTAAAAGTTTCATTTTCATTGTTAAGAGCTGTGGTGAATGAAATAAGTCAGTAAATCACATGCCATTTAATTACAATTACAGGATAAAGTACTTTGGTGTCAAACTTAAATGAATGTGTAACCATATAAGCCACAAAGATAGGTTAAATATCACTTCCTAGATCACGTGACATGGCGGTTAGTTGTGTTTTCTTCGTAGCTAGTGTTTGAACTTAAACAAAAACTGATATTAGCTTCAAACAGTACTGAAAAGGCTACTGTCATAGTACTGGTGTTTCACGTTACGGTTCTGAAGTATAAATCAGTTTTCTTTCTCGGATTATGCTGGATGGGTGGGAAAAAGAAGTCACAAAGGGAAACAAAGGGAACTACAGGTATGAGCTCACAAGTAATTTCTGTTCCAATTAACAGTTCTCAACCAATAGACAAAAATATGCAACAGCCGGTAAATACAAATACCACAGATATTTTAGGCCAATCAAGAAGTGTACTTTATGGTCAGGATGGGACTCAGAATGGTAATAGTAACTGTATGCAGCTTGGACATAATGAGCAAGGAAATATTTATTTTTCGGGCATGTCGGGCATGTCGCAAGGTGCGCATGCGCAGAATACCTGTCAAGTGAACTCAGTACAGAATCAGCAAATAACGGGCATCCAATCTACACATTCGATACATAACAGTGATATGAATAACGGTATGCCCCCTTGGGCCGCAAATATGTGTAAACAATTACAAAATATTCAGTTTCAGCTAGAAACACAAGATAAAAGATGGCATTTTGTTGAAGGGCAGCTTCAAAGTCAGAATGCTAGAATGACGAACATTGAAACACAAATTACAAATCTTAGCAATCTTGGTAAAAAAGTAACCCAAAATACAAACAATGTCCAGTCTGTTAAAGCTGAACTGAACAATATGAAAACAAAATTTGACAATTATGAAGATAGTGTGAATTACTACAATGACATATGTGATACAATTATCAGTAAAAACACTGACATAGACGCCCGAATAAAAAACTTGTCAGATAAGTTATCTTCAGTAGAAGACAGGCAAGAAAAAAATGATGAACAGTTACTGGATATTCAGTGGAGAAGCATGCGAGAAAATCTCATTTTTGCTGGAATTCCGGAGCCACAATTAGCCCCGGGTGAGCGTGAAAACTGTGAGGCTCTAATAAAAGACTTTATTAAAGAACAAATGCGCATTGACCGAGAAATTCAATTCGATCGGGTACATCGTTTGGGGCGCTACAGACGGGACCAGCCATTCCCAAGGCCTATTGTGGTCAAATTTACGTTTTTCAAAGACAAAGAGATTGTGCGCCAGGCTGCTCCGAAAACTCTTATAGGCACTAGATACCGAGTAAATGAACATTTCCCAGCAGAGATAGAAAACCGACGGAAACTATTGTATCCGGTGGCAAAAAGTGCTAGACAAACTGAATCAAACAGAGTTAAACTCGTACGCGATAAATTGTTCATTAACGGAGAACAATACATTCCCGATTCCTTAAACGTCGAAGCCGGCTCGCGAAACAGTAGTTTACGAACTCCAGCAACTTCTTACAGACGAAATATGTCCCAAAGTATCTATAAACACCAACATATTGCCCAAAGATTTTCGCGACCCAATACACAACAGAACCGACTTCCCCAAAATCACAATAGAAGGTGGACTCCGAGCAATAATGTATGCGCGCCAGATAACACACAAACACGAAAGGAAAATATTTTCACCTCGAACAGGTACATTGTGCTTGAAACTGAAAGTAATGAAAACACTGACCAGAACACGGCTACGCCCAGTTATACATGTACAGGGAAAAAGAAGGCATCATCACCTCTAGACTCAGACTTAACATTGAAAAAACAGAGGGATTGTTCTGTAGGTGAAAGTAATGACGACATGTTTACAAGCAATGAACTCTCTAGTGAGCATGGGGGGTGGTCGGGTGGTGCGAAGGTGCTGTGTATCTTACATCACTGGGGCGTCCTACTGATATTGGCTTACAGTTGGGCAAGGCCTGCTATCCTTGTAGCGGGTAAGGGTAGAGGGGGAATGTTTTTATTTCTTCTGTTTCTTCACTTTCTTTCCTGTTCCTCTTTCTTCCCTGTCCCTCTCTTTCATCTCCTCTACTCTCTCTTCTATCTCTTTTCTCCCTTTCTCTGGGTGACGACACAAAATGACCCTCAAGGGTTGACGTGTCGTTAAACCCCAACACAATCAATCAATCTAGTGAGCATGTGCGTCTATCAGGCAATGACAGTGTATGAGACAGATCGGGAGACGGCAATTTTATTTTGCACGAGGAAAGTGATAATAGGCGTGATTGTAATTCGGTCAAACAGGTGAACTGTCTGCCGGGGAAAACCCAGCTAAATATTTTATCGCTTAATGTTTGCGGCTTAACTTCAAAATTAATTTGCCCAGTATTTATTTCCCTTATAAATCAATATGACATCATCGGGTTACAGGAAAAAAAAACTGATGCTGCTGATACTTATATATCAATACCAGGGTACAAAATCTTTTTTAATAACAGAACTGGTGTTTCGAGATACAGGTCAGGGGGACTCGCACTTATTGTTAAAGAAAGCCTGCTGCCATATATTAAAGTTGATCAGTCGAAGCCTAGCAAGCTGATCTTGTTCTTTACTGTCTCGAAAGAATTTATCATATGGAATACTGTGAACAGGACTTGGTTTGTGGCATTGTGTATATCCCACCACTTGGATCAAAATATACTAACGATGACCCGTATCTCGAAATGCAAGAGGAAATTTTTAGATACTGTTCAGATAGGAAGCACGTATTATTATTTGGCGATTTTAATTCCCGTTCTAAAGCTCTTCCAGATTATGTTAAACTTGACGAGTATATGTCAGACATTCATGGCTTACAGGAGCTCTATGAAGAAAATGTAAACATCCTGGGCCCAGTTGTTCAAAGCGTCGTTAGCTTAACAAGCTCGTTAAGGGTCATTTCGTTAACTATTTTAGCGGATTCAATATACAATATTCTGATATTTTTTGCTGAAAAAATGTGAGTAGCTTTTGCACTGCAAAAGCTACTCACATTTTTTCAGCAAAAAATTTCAGCATATTTGCATATCACTTGATGTAAATTTTAACGAATCGTTAACTAACGACATCGTTAGCTTTGAACAACTGGGCCCTGAATTATTTTGAGTAGCTCGATGTCCCACTAATCAGAAAAAGCGCAGATGCCTCTATAAATAGTTACGGACATGCGCTATTGGAATTTTGCAAAAATAATAGTTTCTTTATTATGAATGGTCGCTTAGGTGCCGACTTCTTACACCCAAAACCCACATGTAATCAAAGCACTGAGAGTGCTGATGGTGGCGGTTTCCTTAATTTCTATAAGCCTCTAGACTACATATCATCTGTACTTTCATTTTGTTCAATATTTCTTGATATGTAACTAAAGCAATGCCATTTTCGCTACACCATGTGTGCATTCTGCACAATTCAGAGTAACTAGTTTCAGTATCATGAATATTTGATCCACATCCCTGTGGTTCTGAACCCCTTTTAACCACATTTTTATTTAATTTCCCTGTACTGTGTACAGTAACATTATTTATAATCAGATAACACAGTTCTTTTTTTTTTTTTTTTTCAAGTATGAAATACTTACATGTTACTTATTTCTTAAAGGACTGAAAGGATTGTAAGTTGTGGGTATTCATTACAACTACCCTATCAATAACTTTCAAATAAGTACCAACAACATATGTTTTGTGTAGAAATTATAATTAAAAAGATAATCTGTATAATCATCTAGAGTGCTTAAATGTACATAGTTCTGACCTTCTACCGTTTTCATCCATTTGAGGAGTCATTATGTCCATTCTATTATATATATATATATATATATATATATATATATATATATATATATATATATATATATATATATATATATATATATATATATATATATATATATATATATATATATATATATATTGTATCTAGAAACAAACAAGAGCTCTACAAACGGAGGCATCATACGCCCTTGGCAAGTAATAAAATGTAGCACATATGCGGACTACTGTGCAATTCTGTGCTCCAGACCTGTGTAAATTTGTAAGTGGAGTTGGCTGGAAACCAAAAAATTACCAAAAATTTCAAAGGGACATAATGCTGCTACTATTTGTTGGACTGTAATTTTGGAATAATATGTGCTGCTCCACATCATGGTCAAACTACAAATCAAGTTTCAGCTTGATTGGATGTAAACTATATGAGGAGTTAGCCGGGAACAAAAGATTAACAGAATTTTAAAGGGGCATAACTCTGCTAATATTTGGTGTACTGTAATCTCCTAATAATATGCGCTGCTCCACACCACGGTCTAACAATAAATTGCTTTTCAGCATGATTGGATGTAAACTATAGAAGGAGTTAGCCAGAAATGCAAAGTTTACGGAAATTTTTAATGGGGCATAACTCTGGTAATATTTGATGTTTGGTAACCTCAAAATAATATGTGCTGCTCCACATTATATTCTTATTATAAATCGAGTTTAAGCTCAGTGTAAGTATTTACAAAGTTTCAGTTTGATCAGGTGTAAACTATAGGAGTTAGCCAGAAACGAAAAGATTACAGAATTTTCAAAGTGGCATAGCTCTGCTAATATATGGTGGACTTTAACCTCAAAATAATATGCCCTGCTCCACTTCATGGTGTAACTATAAATCAAGTTTCAGCTTGATCCAATGTAAACTGTAGTAGGAATAAGCCGGAAACAAAAAATTTACAGAAATTTTCAAAGGGACATAACTGCCAATATTTGGTGGACTGTAACCTTGAAATAATTTGCGCTGATCCACATCATGTTCTTACTGTAAATCAAGTTTAAGCGCGATCAAATGTAAACTGTAGGAGGAGTTAGCTGGGGAAGTGAAAAATTTACTGAAAATTTCAAAGGAAAATAACTCTGCTAATATTTGGTGGACTGTAACCTCGAATATATATGAGCTGCTCGATATCATGGTCTAACTATAAATCAAGTTTCAGCTTGATCCGATGTAAACTGTAGGAGGAGTTGGCCAGAAACAAAAAGTTTACCGAAATATTCCAAGGGACATAACTCTGTTAATATTTGGTGGAGTGTGGCCTCAAAACAACATGCGCTGCATCACATCATGGTCTACCTATAAATCAAACTTCAGCTTGATCGGATGTAAACTGTAGGAGAAGCTAGCAAGAAACTAAAAAATTTAGCGAAATTTTCAAAGGGTCATTATTCTGCTAATATTTGATGGACTGTAACCTCGAACAAATATGCACTGTTCCACATCATGGTCTAACTGTAAATCAAGTTTCAGCTTGATCCGATGTAAACTGTAGGAGGATTTAGTCAGAAACGAAAAAGTTTACTGAAATTTTCAAAGGGACATATCTCTGCTAATATTAGGTGGACTGTAACCTTGAATTAATATGCACTGTTCCACATCATGGTCTAAGTACAAATCAAGTTTCAGCTTGATTGGATGTAAACTGTAGGAGGAGTTAGCTGGAAACAAAAAAAACTTACAGGAATTTTCGAAGGGGCATAATCCTGTTAGTATTTGGTGGACTGTAACCCCGAAACATTATGTGCTGCTCCACATCATGGTCAATTTATAAACCAAGATTCAGCCTGATGGGATGTAAACTGTAGGAGGAGTTAGCTGGAAACAAAAAAGTTTATGGCTTCAGACCCCATAACCTAATACGCCCTGTTTGAAAAACGAGTATAATAAAAACAGTAGTGAGCTTAAAGATGTTCAGATGCATCCCCTAATTTCAGAATATTTCAAATTACGGTAAAGATATTGGCAAAATGAAAATTATGTTGAAAACCCTATTTAGAGATTCCTGAATGTTCAAAGTCTTAGTAACTGGTATTGCTATTTATACTTTGTAAAAAAGCTATCCCACAATACACTATCCTATGATGTCACTGATTCTTTTAGATTTTAAATCCTAATCATTTTATTCCAGACTGCTAATTTTAATTTAAAAAAAAGTAAGTATTCTATTACTATTGATATTAAGACTTAAAATTTCAAGCTAGAATTTTTTTTTTTAAATTAAGAAAACTAATATAATTAAATTCCAAAAACTTTTTTCTTAAATATGAAAAATGCAAGATACAGGTTACTATGTTGGAAAAAAATTACCAAGAACAAATTTATTTTTGATAATTACATTCCAAAGATCATTACAAAATACACATAAAACTTCAGTAAAATAACTTCAGACAATGGAATTTAAATTTTAGTTTGACATAAATTTGCTTTCTCAAAATTAATTTGTATCAAACTAAATATGAAAATGTATAAGCACTGCACCTTAACAAAAAGGGAAGAGACCTTTTCTCTCTGTATACATTCTTTGAATATTTTCAAATTAAATTGTTTTAAAAGATTTTTGAAAAAAAAAATTCATAAGAACCACTGTTGTAAGTACATGTATTTGGAATATTTTCAAATTAAAGTTTTTAAAACATTTTTTTAAATTTTTCATAAAAACCAATGATGTAAGTATTTGGAATATTTCTGTAAGGTTTTCACCATTTGACTCGCTAGTCACATGTCTTTCTTTTTAGCACATATACAACCAAAAGTGAAATAAGAGGATGTGTCTGCTTTAATCTATTAAAAATATTTGTGGTTAAAATACGGTTTCACAAAATCCAAAATCAAGCTTCGAATTCAACTGTGATTTTTGTTTGTCTCAGCTCTCTGCACTCTTCATATATAAACAAGAGGACCATGGTGGTCATTAACGCTCACCTGTGCCTAAAACGTCACTCAATGTCTACAATATTCATTAATCTGGAGGATATAACTCCAAAATATCCATGTCCTCCACTTCTGCAAGTTTAAGGAAGATCCAATTTTAACTGATGAAGCTATGCAGCAAACAAGTTTCTACTACCAAATACTGTCAGGGGAGATAACAAAAAAAAAAAAAAAAAAAAAAAAACCCACAGCATCCAGAGCTTTGGTCCTTACATGCAACACACCTTTTTAACCTCATGTACAATTCTACCAAGTATCATCAATGTATCTTCCATGGCGCTTAAGTTATGACAATCACATGGTTTCCACTGACAAATACTGTCAGGGGAGTGAACTCAATCAAAAACTGCAGTATTCTAAGTTACAGTTTTTGTATACGACTAACCTTCTTACCTCCTGTTCAATCCTACCAAGTACTATCAATATATTTCAAAGGGTGTTGGACTTACAAGGTCTCTATTACCAAATACTGACAGGGGAGATACCTAAAAAATTGCAGTACCTAGAGTTGTAGATCTTGTACAAGACGCGTCTTCTCAACGTCTTGTACCATTCTCCTTAATATCATCGATATATCTGAAATGGTGTTGAAGTTATGGCAATCATAAGGTTTCCATTACCAAATACTGTCAGGGGAGATAACTAAAAACTGTGGCATCTAGAGTTGTGATTCTTTTGTGTGACATGCTTTCTCAACCTTATGTACAATCCTACCAAGTATCATCAATGCATCTGAAAGATCACAAGGTTTCTATTAGGGGAGATAATTCTAAACCACAGCACCTGGAGTTGTAGTTTATGCAACACATCTTCTCAACGAGATGTACAATCCTACTGAATTCAATCAATATATCTTAAAGGGTGTTGGAGTTATCAAATGCACAAGGTTCTTTTACTAAATACTGTCAGGGCAGATGACTAAATAACTGTGGGACCTGGAGTTGTAGTTCTTGTATGTGCCACACCTCAATTCTTTCAAAAGATATGTTCCGGGAACTCAATGAAAGCATGCTACCAGGACGTTTCTAGAAGTCCTAGTTAGTACCCACAACATATGTTTACTAGGGGAAATAAGAAAATATGTACCTAAACACTCCTTTAATCTGGAGCTCTGAAATGTAGACATTTCTTGTCTGATTCTCTTGATGTTAATACATTTTAAGATTTTTTTTTATCCATTTCAAAAGGTACAAATTATCTGACCAGCAAGAGAAACTGGGCCTAATTCAAAACCATATTATTTAAGTAGTTGTGGTCATGATACACTCAAATTACACAAACCTTATTCCAAACTCATAAATCTGTAAAATAATGATGAATCAGAATGTTCAGACCAACAGACATGGACCCCAGAATAAAGGGTATAATCAGGCATCCATGGACAGTAAGCCTTTCTTGGTAAGCAAGCTTTGCCCACCATGCCCATAAGCCTGAACAAAAGACATGTAGGTAGAAGTGTTATGTCCGGGATTTTGGAAGTCTACTTATGAAATCAGTAAAAAAAGTAACCATTTCTTCAAATCAGAATATTTTCTGACTAATTTTTATGAGACAACTAATCTATATTCCTTGCATTCATTACTGTTTTTGCCTGGCAAGAAATAGAAACAAAATACTGGGCCTATTTACACACACACACACACACACACACACACACACACACACACATACACACACACACACATCGGATAACTTAAGCATGTGTCATAAATTAATGTATTCATTTCTTGAAAAGCTTAAATTATGGGGAATATTCACCAGATAATCTATTTATCTGAGGATTCTTGGTACTAGTTCATTTAATAATGTAACTCTTATATAACTGGCAAGAAATAAGAACAAATACCTGTTTGCTTTAAAAAGTTACAACGTGTATCTTAATAAATGTGCTAAAATCTGATGACAAAATACAGCTGTATTGCGTTATGCATATTCTGGTATATTTCCACAAGACAAACAATCAATTTGAGGATTTCTTGTGTTCATTTCAATTTGGAGAGTTAAACTCTGTATAAATATGATAATAAAAATCAAAATATAGCCTTACTCTTAAAAATGTACACTTAATATAGCTTAAACAAGTGGACAGGGTCACTTATACTGATATATCTGGACAAAATATTACAAATTGAGGCATAATCACTAATAAGTTATCGATTTTAAAGTTAACACATTATTTATTTTTACTTCAATTGCACAGAAAGCTCAGCAATCTTATGCACTTGTTCTATAAGACATGGATGTTGGTGTTTCGTGAATGTGTGTTAGAGGAACCCAGATTACACAGGGAAAACCATCGACCAGCGCTACCCCACCCTGTTTTATGCCTGATCCTGGTGCCCCATAAATCCAGTGTCGGCTGCAGTGAATTATTCACATTGGGCACCATTAAAGGAAACTAAGGAGGGTAAGTGTGTTGGATGCAGGACTGAAACCTGTGACCTCTAGCTTGCAAGTGCTCTACCCAACTGAGCTAACCAGATGGCTGTACCCCCAATCACCACGCCAGGATTTTTTTATGCCTGAATAAAATTAATGTGTGTGTGTGTTTTGATGATTTTTTTTTTATTTGGGTTTTATGTCTCTTTCAAGAATATTTCACTTATATCAAGCCGATCGTTCATCAAAGGTGGGCGAAAACCGGGGTACCCAGGGAAAAACCACCTGACCATCCGTAAGCAGAACATGGCTTTCCCACATGTGACATGTGACCCGAGTCACTACAGAAACTACAGCGGTGAGAAATGATGAAATTTTAGTATCAGTTTATCTTAAAAATGTACACTTAATATAGCTCAAACAAGTGGACAGGGTCACTTATACTGATATATCTGGACAAAATGTTACAAATTGAGGCATAATCACTTATAAGTTATCGATTTTAAAGTTAACACATTATTTATTTTTACTTCGATTGCACAGAAAGCTCAGCAATCTTATGCACTTGTTCTATAAGACATGGATGTTGGTGTTTCGTGACTGTGTGTTAGAGGAACCCAGATTACACAGGGAAAACCATCGACCAGCGCTACCCAACCCTGTTTTATGCCTGATCCTGGGGCCCCATAAATCCAATGTCGGCTGCAGTGAGTTATTCACATTGGGCACCATTAAAGGAAAGTAAGGAGGGAAAGTGTGTTGGATGCAGGACTGAAACCTGTGACCTCTAGCTTGCAAGTGCTCTACCCAACTGAGCTAACCAGATGGCTGTACCCCCAATCACCACACCAGGATTTTTTGATGCCTAAATAAGATTAATGTGTGTGTGTGTGTTTTGATGATTTTTTTTTTTTTTTTTTTTTTTTTTTTTTATTTGGGTTTTATGTCTCTTTCAAGAATATTTCACTTATATCGAGCCGATCGTTCATCAAAGGTGGGCGAATACCGGAGTACCCGGGGGAAAAACCACCTGACCATCCGTAAGCAGAACACGGCTTTCCCACATGTGACGTGACCCGAGTGAGACTCGAACCACAGCGGTGAGAAATGATGAAATTTTAGTATCAGTTTATATTATAAATATTTTGTATGCATATGTGTGTGCAGTGTTGGGGCCTAGAGGTTGACAAAACATGGAACTGTCATGGATTCATGGAATAACGGAAAGTTCCGAAAAAAGTACTAAAAAGTCCGTAGTATTGGACTATAGTCACCCAAATGGTCCCAAGCCTTGTACATGGAGTTAACAAAACACGAAAACATTGGCACTGTTGCATCTTCCAAATTGTATTCAGCATTCCCATTTACCCTCTGCAGAGGGGTTTTTATCCCCTCAAAATTTGTCTTATACCCCTAAATTTGAAAAGAGTAGTGTACTGCTTTACAATGGACGTACAAGAAAAAGACAACAGAGCAGATTTACCCCCAGTTTCAAAATGCAGCAGGAATCCTGATATTAACAGCAGTGCTTTCACTGAATTTCCAAGCAAGCCAGAATCGAGAAAAAAAAACGTCTTTATATACAGGCCCACAAGATCCCACTACAATCTGATGTTCCAGTGCACAAAATGTCAGCATTGGTTCCATCCAGAGTGCCAAGGTATCAAACTGAAAGCGTGCCAGTTGAAACATTCAAGAACTGTTGGATGTTTTGAATGTTGACTAAAATGAAAACTTGCATGTAGCAACTGAGTAAATGTTATCAATTTATTCTAATGGATCTATGTCCTTTCAAATTCTCTGTTAATACTACTACTGAATGTCTTTTCTAGCGACTGATTTTGCTTCTTTTTCCCGGCCTTGCACTTAATACTTTTCATGCATATGTGTATCTCGGATACACTACGGAGCTTCCATGGAACTTTATCATATCACTGATACAAAATTTAAATGACTGACAGACCTTGGCCACGGTTACGGGTTCACTGAAGTTCCTTAAACTCATAGAACTTTCACAGATTTACAGACAGTTACAATAACTCTTGTCATATAAATTTAGCAAAAGATGAGTGATAAAATAAAATCCCCTTATAAACACAAAAAATCTTCGGGGTATGTATAACGATAACAACTCCAAACATTCCATATAAAATGCCATTTCCCTGTTTTTTCATGGGCGGTATCAATTAGATTTTGCGGGTCCCAAATTTTGTTTTGTACTTTTAAAGCTCATAAATTTTTCCTGATAACTGAGAATTAGAATGTGGGTCAACAATATTTCAGTCCTCCAGATTTGTGGGACTTTTACCCAACCTGATCACATGATGAACTCAGGCCCTGCTTAAGCAGGTCTGCCTTGGAGGCTACAGGCAGCCCATCTACTTCGCGGGCCCCAATGGGCGGGGGCCGTGGTTCCTGAATATCCCTCGGTAATAGGCATCTCACTGACGATACACTAACCGTTGCCCTCCTGAAACGCATTTTACTGCTTCAGGAATTTTGCTGGAGATCTTAAAGCTTTTCTGCTTTTCGGACGTTATTTTTAGCGAGCTATACATGAACTACAAAAAATCTTCGAGAAAATATAATTTCTATCGAAGAAAATTATTACTATGGCGGAAATCAGTGTGATTGGGTCGGGCTTGATTCACAGTTTTCTTAGTATCCGGTATATCTGGAAGGCACAAAATGACAGGCACAGTGGCCTGGTGGCCGCAGGAAAGTAATACCGCAAAAATGTAAATAAAACGTTATTTTTATTTATTTATTTTTTTTATTTATTTATTTTGTCAAAAATATTTATAAATAATTTTCATAAAAACATATATTAAAGCGAACGTTTAGGAAAAACGTGCTGCTAAATACATATGCAAGGACGTAAATAATACAATTTTATACGTCTTTGACATATGTAACCGCACTGTACTTTACTTTTTCGAAAATATTCATGCGAAGTGATTTCGGCCGAAACTGTTTATGGTGAATAGCCTAAAAAAACTGTTGATGCTTTATCACATATTTATACCTTTCTTTGATACGCTTTCGGAGACTTTCGGAGAATTTTTTGTATCAATTTTCAAATTCACTGCCTCAGAAGGTTCTGGAGGCTGAATCAAGTTCCACCGTTTGTTTATTTTGACTGGTTCCCTCACCCTATAGCTCAATACTTCGCATATAGAACGCAGGAAACCAGTTAATTGTTTATTCTGTTTATATTCGTCCGCCGAGATTGCGCTCAACATCATTAAATTATTATTTCTTCAAAAGTTTGAAGTTTTCTTTGTTTTGTATATTCGGCCGCTCTTTAAAATTATCAGAGTGTAGAAGACTTACATGTTTGAATGCAGAATTAAGCGATATCAGCGTCAGTATGGAACTACTTTTTAGGAAGTTATTAGGTTTGCAATTTTGAGAAGACGGATTGTAGAAATTCCGTATAGTAAATTTGGCGGCGGTAAACCGCCACCAAAAATAGCAGCACAGTTGATTATTTTCTCTCCTCGGCATATGTCCTTTCTAATGTTATAGATTTTAAAGTCGATGAATTCTCTCCCCTGTATTCGGATGTGCATTGTCCTCTAGCATTATCACTTCGCATTGGATGTAAAGTTGAAGCACAAGAAAAAAATATTTCGAGAAACTGGCATAGCACATAAGCTTTGGGATCCAAATAAATCTGAGGCTTTTATTGATAACATTGATACAGCTAAATTAATGCATATAGAATTGAAAATTGACCAAATCTTGGGCGATAATGCAGTTTCGAAAACGGATATAGATGAAATCGTGACTGAAATAGGATCTTTATTTAACATTAATGCACAAGAAACATTTGGGCAGAAAACAAATTATGAACGTTGTAATAAAAGTCTCATACAAAAACACACGTGGTTTAATACACAATGTCAACATGCACGGAACCTGTATCATAAGGCACGAAGAGCATACAACAGATACAAAACTGATTACTATAAAACAATTTTTAAAAATGTTAGCAAAAATTACAAGAAAACGTTAGCGTTACACAATAGAAAATTTAAGAACGAAAAAATATAAAAAAAAATAAAGTCACTAAAAAATAGCAATCCTCGAGAATACTGGAAAATTATCAATGCACAAAAAAATGCGACAAAAATTCAAACATCTCTTACCGATTTTTATAATTTT
Source organism: Anodontia alba (assembly GCA_964016985.1). Classification (NCBI taxonomy): domain Eukaryota; kingdom Metazoa; phylum Mollusca; class Bivalvia; order Lucinida; family Lucinidae; genus Anodontia; species Anodontia alba. The sequence continues at coordinate 50,925,684 of OZ024835.1, forward strand.
TTCAAAAGTGCAAATAATTTATCTACTGACGCAAACGAGCAAGCAAATATCTTGCATGAAAGTAGATCGCAGGATGGATCAATAAGTGAAGATATTGAAAGAGGTTAATCAACCCATTACAGAATCGGAAATACTTAAAAATATACAAACGCTAAAAAACAATAAATCTCCGGGATCTGATAATATTGTAAACGAACATATAAAAACAACAATACATATTTTCATGCCTATACATGTATATGTAAAATTGTTTAATCTAATATTTGATACAGGGATTATACCTGACAGTTCGACGATAGGTGTAATAAAGCCAATCTACAAAAGCAAGGGTGAAACCAAAAATCCCCGAAAACTATCGTCCAATTACATTATTAAGCTGTTTCGGAAAACTTTTTACTTCGATTTTAAATAATAGGCTTACGTCATATGCCGAGAAATATAATATCATTAACTGGTCTATAGCGGGATTTAGGAAAAATCACTCCACATCTGATAACTTATTTATACTTAAGTCATTGATAGATATTATGCAGTCGCAAAAGAAAAAACTATTTTGTTGTTTTATAGATTTCAAACAGGCTTTTGATACCGTTGGGAGGGTTGGTTTGTGGCAGAAACTGCATGAAGAAGGTTTAAGGGGAAAATGTTTTAATGTCATATTCAATCTCTATAATAATATTAAGTCAAGAGTTCTAACACATGAGGGGAGTACAGAATTTTTCGAATGTTTAACCGGGGTCAGACAAGGCGAAAATTTATCACCTTTCTTGTTCACGATATATTAAAATGATCTAGAGCATTTTCTATCAACTAGGAATATTGATGGAGTTACATGTGACTTCAATACTGAAAATATAGCCGGATTTCTACTTAAGTTGTTTATTTTATTATATGCCGATGATACTGTTATCTTTAGTGACAACGAAACTGATCTTCAAAGCGCGCTTCTAGTTTTTCAAGAGTACTATCAAAAATGGAAACTGAGTGTAAATACTTCAAAAACAAAAGTATTAATATTTGGTCGAGGTAAACTCAATAAAACCAAGCAGTTTAGATACCAAAATGAAATAATAGAAACCGTCACTGATTACAAGTATTTGGGTATCTATTTCAGTAGGAGCGGATCTTTTATTGTAGCAAAGAAACATATTGCCGAACAGGCTAATAAGGCAGTTTTTGCCCTAATAAAGAATATAAGAAGTCTGTCATTACCTTTCGACATCCGAATTGATTTATTTAACAAAACAATAAAACCAATTTTACTTTATAGGTGCGAAATATGGGGGTTTGGCAATATTGATATGCTTGAAAAAATACAGCTTAATTATTTCAAAACAATTTTTGGTCTTAAAAGATCAACACCATCGTATATGATTTATGGAGAATTAGGAATAATGCCACTGTCTATTGATATTCAAACACGCACAATATCATTCTGGTCGAAATTAACTGATACCGATGATCTTAATAAGTTGTCATCACTGTTATATAAAATAATATACGGAATGAGTTTCGAGCAAAAGGTAAAATCACTATGGCTTAATAATATTAAATCTCTTCTATGTTCGCTCGGGTTCTCTGGCGTTTGGTACAGTCAAAGCTTTCTGAATTCAAAGTGGCTCGTTAAGGCGATAAACAACAAGATGAAAGACTTGTTCTTACAAAAATGGAACACAAACTTGGAAATGACGTCTAACAGTATTTTTTATAAAATCATTAAAACAAATTTCCGAACAAGTAAGTATCTATCACGATTACCAGAATCACTCTGTAAATTATTTTTGCGATTTCGAACGAGAAATCACAGACTTCCAATAGAGATCGGAAGATGGCAAAGTGTTCCTTTAATGGACAGAAAATGCAATAAATGCAACTTAGATATTGGTGATGAATTTCATTATTTACTTGTTTGTAGCCACTTCAGTCAAAGTAGATCAAAGTATCTAAAATCATATTATTACACATGTCCAAATACTCTAAAGTTGGATCAGTTAATGAATACAGAAAATGGCAAAGAGTTAAGAAACCTGTGTCATCTTATCAAAATAATTCTTAAGAATGTTTAATAAATGCATATTAACAGAGTCAGCACTCACTTTTTTTTTTTTTTTTTTTTGTGGTAAAATAATTTACAAAATAGAAATGTTTAAACGACTTGTATACAAAATATGGTAAACATGCTACTACTGCATTAATGCAATAAACCATAAAGGCCCATGAGTATTTTCTATATACATTTTTTTTTTCTTTATTATCTTATTTTTTACGTTATTTTATTTATTTTATTTTATTTTTTATAAAAGTTTGAAATTCTTTTCTACATCGGGCTTCTTAGCTTCTATGCCCAAACAGGGAGAATGGGGCATGATGTTTGGACATTGGCTCCGCAACGTGTCCCCGTTCCTCCTGGTTGGGCCCGACGACGTGAAGAAAGTGCTCCAAATTTAATTTACAAATCATGCTTCTAATGGTTAATAGTACATTGCCTTGCCGTGATGTATTTTTTCTGACCTCACGCTATGTGAGTATGCATACATAAGCACGTACGAGCGCGTGTGCTCCTATGTGCGTGTATGCATGTATACATGCGCACGTGCATGCGTGTGTATGTGCGTATGCGGGTGCGTGCGTGTGCATGCGGGCGGACGGGAGTACGTTCGTGCGTGCGTGTGTGTATATGTATATACTTATCTCAAAAGTGTCTTGTGTAAGGAAGAGCAATAATTTACCCTATGTTTTGTTCAGTAAGCTCAATTTACTCCGTTGAAATCATTGCGTTAACATGCCCGTGCAGTTTAAACCCCTGCAGGCCCCACTTTATATAGTGAAAAGTGGGGTATGCAGAGGTATGGGTTACTTTTCTTATTTTTCTTATTTTTGTGACATGGATTTTGGGTGCTCGTTAGAACCGCCTCATTGAGGCGGTTCTGATGAGCCCCAGAGGTCTGTGTTTGGGGCATGAATGAGAGGAATATCGCAATTTTTCATCAGAAAAAGTGCCATTTAAGAACTATGAAAGAAGGTCAAATTTTGCATGGGCGTGTTAACGTAATGACACACTCTTTCTTACAGCTTTATTTAAGCTCAGCACATATGACTGCATGCTAGGTGTTAATAGCTGTACATATCTTGCTGTAGTTTCCAATTCTGATTGCCAACGACGGGGAACGAGGCTTAATGTTTGGACATTGGTCCGCCACATGTCCTCTGTCTCCCCTGACTTGACCTTACTGATATTATTGTCTTAAAATTAGCACATGCAAAGCGTTAAAGACTGAATATTATGTGTTAGTTAATATGATTTAAAGGGCAAATACGAAGGTTTTTTCTTTGTATTTGCCCTTTAATGTTTTAATGTATTAATGTATTTTCTCGTGTCTTTGGAGTCCTCTTGCCAACACCGGGAGACGGGGCATGATGTTTGGACGTTGGTTCGCCACATGTCCTCCGTCTCTGCCGTCTTGGTGTAATAGAAATTAATTAGGATTTCTTCTCTCTTTTTTTTGTCTCTCTGTCTCTCATTTCTTACTTTTTTCTCTACACGATACTTATCATAATGTGATGTTAAAATTCTGTCAGTTGGATAATTTCGTCAGCATACATACATACATACATACATACAGGCATACATACATACATACATACATACATACATACATACATACATACATACATACATACATGCTGATCTCCCAATGTTCATTATGTTCATTGTGTTCTGATGTTTGATGATGGATATGCCTTTCTCTGTAAAGTGCTGTTTGCTAAGCAGAATAGTTTCAAAACTATTTCAGATTGAAGTCCAACCGCCATGTAATGTTGATATGTTTAGTTAAGATTCTCTTGCTGTTTACTTTTGTAAACCTGAGATAGACGTAATAAATTGGAAATTGGAAATAAAATGGTTGTTTTTGTATTGGTACAATCAAGAGCTCATGTGCTACTTGGTAGAGTTAATAAAACTTAAAGACGGTTCATTTGCATAAACTGCACGCAGACACATTTGAAGTACTTTTTAAATTAGCTTTACAAAAGTACAAGGAAAGCTGTTGGGCTGACCCTGGTGTCAGACAGCAGCAGCGGCGTCCACATGGTTTATAAATTTTACATTAAAGGCTGTAAGAACTCATATTTTCCAAATTTCAAGGTGCATTAAGCCTGTACTTAACGTAATGGAAAATATACAGTCGAACCTCAATGCCTCGAACATCTTTGGGACTATGGAAATTTGTTCTAGGTATGGGTAGTTCGAGCCTCTGAAGATTAATCATAGCGCTAGGTTAGGAGACAGATGGGAATAATATAGGTATGTCTTTTCGATCTTTTATAAAATAATGGTATGTTGGGTGTACTCATTAGAATCACCTCTACGAGGCGATTCTAATGAGTACACACATCATACATTTTCTTGATAAAATAGGAAACAAAAATGTCTAAAATATCCACAAATATTTGGTTTCTTGAGCTGTCGAAGGAATGTCATAGGGACTCAAAAAACGAGTTCGAATTAGCCGCGGTAAATGAATCATCGGTGCTCGAGTCAGTGAGGTTTTATTGTAGCTCTCAAATTTTGTTCAGCACACCACCACCCCTACCTATGACGTTGAGGTTCAGGTCACAACAAGTTTTGTTTTAGTTTTTATGAAGTTGTATTTTTAGACCCCAAGGTGGATTACATGAAAAATAAATAAGTGAACTCAGGAACTGATACAATCAGACCCACATCAAGCCCCAACACCAAAAGGAAAGACAGATAAAATACAACAAAGCAGCCACAAAATGAACATATTGCAAGCAGAGTTGGCAACTCTTTCCCAAAAAGGTGGCAAATCTTTTATCTTAACTGAATATATCTTAAATTTACATAAGTATTTAAAAAAAAAAAAAAAAAAAACATTAGAAAGTGAAACACTACATAACAATCATCACGAAAACATACTATATAATTTTGACCCCCTTAAACCCCAATTCTATATAGTAAAACTGGGGTTTACAGGGGTATATATTATCTTTCTTATTTCTGTTCAAAAACATAGATTGTGGGTACTCGTTAGAACCGCCTCGCCGAGGCGGTTCTAACGAGTACCCATAATCTATGTTTTGAGCAGAAATATCAGAATTTTTTATCTGATTTTTTCCCCTTTTTTGGTTGTAAAATTTTCAATATACATGTATTTGAATAGGCGTGTTTTCGTAATGTAACAAAAAAGTACCCACAATGCAAGTACCGCCTTGGAACTGTCAGTAATATTTGGCGTGCATGGTGCTACATAAAGGCCTGAACAATCACCATACCTGACCTTGTAGTTAGCATCACACCATTACGAAAACATGCCTATTCAAATATACTGAAAATTTTACCACCAAAAAAATGAAAATTTTCAGATAAAAAAATCTGATATTTTTCTTATTTCTGCTCAAAACATCGATTGTTGGTACTCGTTAGAACCGCCCGGTCGAGGCGGTTCTAACGAGTACCCACAATCTTTACTTTTGAGCAGAAATAAGAAAAATAAAGTATACCCCTGTAAACTCCAGTTTTACTATATAAAAGTGGGGTTTAAGGGGGTCAAAATAATATAGGCGTGTTTGCGTGATGCGCTTAGAAATTCTGTGTTTTAAAGGCCTCACACAAGAAGGTGAGATTTAATGTCCGGCAACAGCTCTTATTTCTGTCACAAATGTCATTTTCTGTTTTGTTTTGTTGGTTAAAAGTTAGATTTGTTGAAGAGAAGTAATCGGTGACGAGTAAGGGGTGTGAATATTCAGGGTAAATACGGTATCTCAAGTTTATCCAATTTATCCAAAATTTCCCATGAAAATGAAATTTTGCATCAAGGATGGAGGTGAGGGGGTGGGGTGGGGGTTCGACTGAGCCTCTAAAATCCCTCTGAATCCGCCCCTGAGTCAAAAATACACTGCATTACGAAAACACGCCTATTCAAATATATAGAAAATTTCACCTCCAAAAACTGAAAATTTTCAGATAAAAATCTCTGATATTTTTCATATATCTGTTCAAAACATAGATTCTGGGTACTCGTTAGAACCGCCTCGGCAAGTCGGTTCTAACGAGTACCCACAATATATGTTTTTGAGCAGAAATTAGAAAAAAGTAATGACTACCCCTGTAAACCCCAGTTTTACTATATAGAAGTGGGGTTTAAGGGGGTCAAAATTATATAGGCATGTTTTCGTGATGGCTTGACAAAGAGCTCCGCTACAGACGAGAATGTAGTGATAATAAGAAAAACAGTAGAGGACCAGACCAGCCTACACTTTTGTATAGTCTGACTGCAATCGTGATTAAACTCTGTATGAATTAAGAAAGTTAAACGTGAATTTAGATGGGAGCAGATTAGAGGGGCGGGTTCAGAGGGGGGTTGCGCGGTTCACTCGAAAACCCCTTTGACTGAAAATATCATTTAATGGGAAATTTGTATAAATTTGATAAATTTGGGATACCGTATTTACTTTAGATATTCCCATCCCTTACTCCTAACCTTAAAATATCTTCAACAAGTCCACTTTACTAAATGTGAATTCATGTGTTCAAAATGCTGGGTTAGTGGCAAACAGTGTAAGCCCTGATCAGACGCCGCATGTTCTGCGGCGTCTGATCTGGGTCTACACTGTTTGCTCAGTCCTGTCTGTCCTACTATGTAGAGTAAGTATGGTAATTTGATCAAATCGACCCCACTCAGAAATGATCCAGGATCCGCCCCTGTTTATGCGGTCAGAAACATAGGAACAAGTATCAAGCCCTTTCTGAGAGTCTAAAGTGTCCTAGTGTATATATGTACTCTATACTAGGACCCTATAGACTCTCAAAAAGTTTCATACTGGTCCCTATGGTAAGAATGGTAAACGTTAATTTAGATAGTGAGGGTTGGAAAGTGCAGAAGCAATCAAGAGAAGGCACGGCAGGTGGTGACAGGCAGACAGACGAACAAATGGGCAGACGCTCCCATCAAATTGTTTTCTTTAACTTTTTTGCAGCCGAGGAATGGTCTAAGTCCATTCCGCCCTGTGAACGACTCCTATCTGTTTACCGGGTTCGATTCGGTTCGTTTAGATACTGGTTGGTTTGTCTACGAGTTAGCTCCCTTGAAATGATGTGTGACAGAGAGAAGTTAATGTTTACATTTTCCGAAGCTGAAAAATTCGAAAAGGCAGGCTCCAGTGCTGAAGCATTTAATCTGTATAGCAGGTTTATAGATGAAGCTGTAGGCTGTGTGAAATTTATGCCGGATAACGAGGAGAAAAAGACATTGTGAGTTGAGAAACACAGTTTGTGTAATTGGCTTGCGTACACCGGTTTATCAGCTTCGCGTGCATTTTCCGAAACGGACGGCAGTGGATCGCAAAGGACGTTACTTACTCGATTTATGCCTCCCCCATATAAATAGTTAACCATTTAATGCTGAGTGGACTCTGTTACCTCGTGTTTTAACAGGCCTTTTTTTTTTTAAATAGAATGATGTCCTTTTATTATTATTATTATTATTATTATTACAGTCAACCCTCTCTATGCCGACACTTGATACAACGACAAAATTCGTAATAATGACATTTTGACTTGTCACGAAACCTTCGCTCAAGAGGTCACAGTTAATGAGACATTATGCAAGAATATTGCATTAAAACTTCAAGCAACATATGTTTGGGATATTTGTTAGAATCGCCTCTTTGAGGCGATTCTAACACATATCCAAAACATATGTTCTGTGAGTAAATGCGAATAAAACAAGGTCTTTCTTACATATCATTTTGTCCATTAAGGATTCTTTACAACGACATATTCATTTTAATGACAACATCTTTGGGAACAAATGATGTCGTTATAACGAGGGTTCACTGTATCATTTTATAGACATTCCCGTATAAAATGCATATAATGTAGACTCTGATCAGAAGCTGCGTTCGGCGGCGTTTGATCGGGATCTACGTTATTTACCAGTGTCCTTTATTGGAGAGGGGGGCACGAGGCAATTATCAAACTGAAAATAACATCGGGGAGGTTATCACAAAATGCGCTTACAGAAAGCTATGAAATATTTGGAACTGTTTTGTGATGTGTGCCTGTGTGGTGCATAGTTGATGTTCCTATCTCTCTCTCGCGCACATTGAAAATTGCTGCGGAAATCCTACAGTTTGATTGAGATTTTAAAGACACATACTTCATTGCGTAACATCCTAATGACCCTATTAATGAAATGCGCATATAACAGATTATACATCTATGGTGACGTATGGCTCTCTAACAGGTAGGGGTCACATATGGGGAAATCAGTTTTGGGCAGAAGGTAAATGGCTAGAAGTATAAAAAAGAAGTTTTTATTCATTTATCCACTTCAAACCATTTTGATAAAGTATAGAATTTGAAGATTAAAAACGTTTAACATACAAGTGTAACTTATTTAAAATCACTTAGATATGTGTTGTTCTTTTTATTTAACTATTTATTTATTTATATTTGCCTATTTATTTACTATTATTTTTTTTTTTTTTTTTTTTTTTGATCAGCAATTAAGAATTAAATCCACTATTACACACAATCCATCATTACTACTGTACAGGAACGTTTAGTAATAAACTTGCTTTCATTATCCAGTGAAACTTAATTTCTTTAAATCCATTTTGAAACATGAAATTTCACTAAAAAGTGATAAAATTTATTAGGTATCTGAGATGTATATATTATTTTGTTCTTAGTTTAAAGTTTGTGATAATAGATTGGGTAAATAAAACAATGTCTGGCATTTCTTCGTGGTTCAATCATTAATGGACAACATAGATTAAAAAAACAAAACAAAACAAAAAAAAAAAAAAAAAAAAAAAAAAAAAAAACATTTAATAGCATCAAATTAAGCTCAAAATAATTTGTTTTATGACAAGTGTGATAAAAAATTTGATCTTTTGAAGTGTTTCATTTTTACCAGATACATTAATATAAGTAAAAAAGAAACAGATAAAAAAATCAATCTGTCTTATCATTATTTTTCTTTTTAATTTATTTTTGTCAACTCTGAAAACTAAGAACTCATCTGTTCACTTTATGTTTCAACAAGAATACATAAAACATGCATATTGAATTTAGATATTTCTTATAAAAAATCATCAATAAGATTTAAAATTTAAATCAAAATATTCATACAGATCACTTTATTAGATTATATTCATTCCCTCCCCCCCCCCCCCCCCCCCCCCCCCACCTCTTTCTGGCCCCACCTAAACAGACTTCAGACAGTGATGATCCCCTCATCACCACTTTGATAAGACCAGCCTTTGGTGTGAGCTACCATTATCAGCGCTGTTTATTGCGTGCAATCATGATGGACAATCCCACAATGGAGCGCTGTGCGTCGGATTCAAGATCGTGAGTGAGCGAGTTCGGCCACAACGAGCGTCAAGTGTTGTGTCCGTAAGCAGACACTTTAGCCATATTGCTTAGTACTGGTTTCTACCCAGGAAGACGTGCGTAATACAGTCGAACTTCAGTGGCTCGTACATCTTTGGGACCATAGAAAATTGTTCGAGCCATGGGTAGTTCGAGCCACTGAGGGTTAATCATTGCACCAGTTCAGGAAGCAAATAGCGATAATTTAGGGAAATCTTGTCGATTTTCTACACAATGATTGTATGTTGAGTGTACATTAGAATCGCCTCGATGAGGCGATTCTAATGAGTACACACAGCATACAATTCCGTGATAAAATAAGAAAAAAAAATCCCTAAATATTTGTTTTCTTGAGCTATTGGAAGGATTCTGTAGGGACTGAAAAAAGAGTTCGAATCATCCAGGGTAAACGAGCCATCCGGGTTCGAGCCATTGAGGTTATACTGTACTTAGAAAATAAGGGCGTCGCAGTATACACAGAAAAATCACAAGCCTACGCCTGATTTAGACAATTCTGCCCCGGCCACTCTATAGACTATTAGGCCATGCTATGCAAAAACGTTTCTTCGGGCTAATACGGACACACAAAGCCCAGATCAGACTGCGCATCCGCACAGTCTGATCAGGGCCTTCACTGTCCGCTAACAGAATCGTTAAATACTAGAGAAAGTATGAATGGAGAACAAAGGCCCAGACAAAACTTTACACATGCGCAGGATGATCTGAATCTGCGCATTTTGCGCATGTTTGAAGGCACTTTTTCTTTTGACACGGCCCACTTGGAGCTTTTTAGAAGTAAAAGGTCGCAATTTCAGGAAAAAGAGTTTATATCTTATATTCCCAGGCTTAGAAAATGTGTTTGTGTAGTTTGTAGTTTGTGTAAGGTAACTTGTTAAGAAATAAATAGGGTATGTAGTTTGTTTTTTTTTCTTTTTTATCCTCAAGCATTAAAAAAAAAAAAAAAAAAAAAAAAAAAAAAAACAACAAAAAAAAAAAAAAAAACGATGGGGATTGTGGGTTCTGAGTAGAACATCCTCGCCGATGTGCTTCCATTGAGTCTGTCTGTCCGTCCGTCACGCTATCTCCTAAGACACTGGGCGGACTTTATTCCCCTCATAGTAAGGGTGTGCGAGAGCAACATTATTTTTCCGTCCGTCCGTCCGGTGTCCGTCCATCTGTCCAGCACACTATCGCTTCCTACAATAATAACTCGTTTATAACACGATTCGGTTATAAGACCATCTCCTCCTACCGTAGTTATTATAAAGACTTTTCGGTTTTAAGACTATCTGTTCCTACTGTAATCTGCTGGGTGGAATTTAACCAGAGTTGCTACACGACTCCCGCTCATGGTAAAGGTGTGCAAGAGATACCTTATTTTTCCGTACGGCGTATGTCCATCTGTCGGTCACACTATCTCTTACCCAAACTTGCTACATCTCTTCCCCAGCTGGTAAGGGTTTGAGAGAGCAACATTATTTTTCGTCTGTCCATCCAACACGCTATCTCCTCCTAAACCACGGGACAGAATTTAACGATTGCTTCACGACTTCACAGCTTGATATGGATGTTTGTTTGTGTTGAGGTTTTACGGCCCAGTCAACCCAATGGGGTCATGTCGAGCGCGGTCAGTTTACCTAGCCACACGTTTACTGGGCAGGCTTAGTCCTCTAAGCGGTTAACCAGTATTGAGCACATTCTTTCGCTGATATGGATGTACCAGAGCAACATTATTTTCACTTCTCTCTGCTTAGTGGTTAAATCGTTGGGATTTGCGATGGCGTGCCATCACTGCGAAATCTATTTTTATATGGAGTTGTAATTAGCGAATATATATACATGTATACTATATTGTAGTTTATATTCTCGGGTGCGTTTATTGCTCTCAGGGGTCATTCATTTTAGAATCTGTATTATGTTTTCGCAACGAAAATACATATATCTTGAATTTATTCTTTGATAGGAGGAACAAGATAGGCTTGGGTTACAATAACAGAGGTTTCATCCGGTATAACAGGGTAGACTTTGACCAGGCCATTGAAGATTATACAGACGCTCTGAAGTTCGATGAAAATCTTTACTTTAGCTATTACAACAGAGGACTGATTCATTATAGATTAGGTAAGCCAGTTAGGTCGGACCAACCTAGGGACTGGTTATGAAGTCGTATTTGTTGATATCATTCTGGGGTAATTGTCCCATTACGAAAACATGCCTATTCAAATATACTGAAAATTTTACCACCAATAATGAAAATTTTCAGATAAAAATTCTGATATTTTTCATATTTCTGCTAAACATAGATTGTGGGTAATCGTTAGAACCGCCTCGCCGAGGCGGTTCTAACGATTACTCACAATCTATGTTATTGAGCAGAAATAATAAAAGTAATGTATACCCCTATAAACCCCAGTTTTACTGTATAAAAGTGGGGTTTAAGGGGGTTAAATTATATAGGCGTGTTTTCGTGATGCTCAGATTTCCATAAAAAAAGACCGAGCGTTGTATGTACTCATTAGAAGCGCCTCGGTGAGGCGCTTCTAATGAGTACAACAACATGCGTTTTTATGCAGAAATAAGAAAACAGTGACCAAGAATGATCATCAGATACCTAATTAATGAGAATTTTATGATTAGTCCGGGGTGTTTCTCCAGTCTACACAAAAGAAACACACACACACACACACACACACACACACACACACACACACACACACACACACACACAAAAAAACACACACAAAAAAAAACACACAATATATGTTTATATGGAGAAATAAAAATATCGCAGAATGATCGTCAGATACCGGCCTTGGTGTCTCAGTTGGATACGCGTCCGACTGGTGATCAGGAGGTTGCGGGTTCGACTCCCGCCGGGTCGGCAACATTCTTCGTGCGCACAATACTGGTTAACCGCTTAGAGGGCTAAGCCTGTCCAGTAAAAGTGTGGTTAGGTAAACTGACCGCGCTCAACCTGACGCCATTGGGTTGACTGGGCCGTAAAACCTCAACACAAACAAACTTCTCTTTAACAAAGTTATCAGTTACTGGCGAAAGAATATGCACAAATACTGCTTAACTGCTTAGAGGACTAAGCCTGTCCAGCTAAAAATAATTGACCAGCACGATATGACCCTAATGGTTTGACTGGGCCGTAAAACCTCAATTCAATGGCCGCAAAATATTCAGGTTCAGCAGTATCCCCTTTGAATTCCGTAAAAACGATGCTTTTAAGCTTTGCCAGTCTATAGGCTAGTTCAGCAGACGACAGATTGGTGATGTTTTTTGTTTGTTTTTTTTTTTTTTTTGTTTTTTTTTTTTTGTTCCAAGACAAAGGAATTTGACACTCATGCAACAATTTGAATGGAGACAGTTCGTATGAAATTCCAATTCTTTTCTTGTAGGAAGAATAGAAAAACTAATATTTCAAAATGTCGTCTGCTGAAAATTTTACCCAGAATGCTAAGCGTTAAGGAGACTGACAACACTTGGTAAATTTTCTGCCCTTTGGTAGAACGGAGACAACTTTTTTTTCGATTTTCTGTTTGCTGTCGATGCACACAAGCCCCATCGAAAAAATGGGTCTACTCTAAATGGAAGCAAATTATTTCTTTTTAGAGTAGACCCCTAATTTGGGGAGAGGTAAAACAATTTGACAGAGTTGTCTACCCTGAACTTGTACCCTGAACTGCGTCCGATATTTTGATAGTACATGTTAATTCAGACCAGTTTTATTTTTTTATTGATTCAGGAATACATTGCGGTTTTTGCCTGAAGCTTCCTCGAGGTCCCTGCTACATGTCTGCGAAAAGCAAAAGCTCTGGCGAGACTGCGCTTATGCGCAGGCTCGCCTGTGCCTTTGCTCTTTGCCTATGTGATAATTACCGTATTATCATGTGCTGACTCATTTTTGGTTCTGAAATTAGTCTTTGTTTACCTTCAGGAAGATTTATGGAAGCCATAGAAGACATGAAGAAAGCGATACAAATCAAACCAGACTTTGCCCCTGCACAGAGTTGTCTTACTCAGGCTAATGTAGATCAACTTGCAAAAGATTCAAAGGATAATGAGAGCTGACACTCGACTGAGCCGTGAAAATGTACCGTCGAATAAGTGCGCCCTGCGAAGCCCTTGAGCAGCCTACAATGTACATTTGGACGTGTTGACATAGACTCAGAATATTTATGTTTTTTGCCGAATATAAGAAAACATACAACATGAACCCAGTAGGGCTTGTACTCAGACAAACAATTGTAGACACGGGTAGATCCAGGATTCTTTAACAGAGGGTTCAATTTGTCTGAGTGGGTGGGGTTGGATTAGATCAAATTATCGTACAGACTTGCCTAGACCCAGTTCAGACGCTACAGAGCGCCGCACCTGATCAGGTCTACACTGTTGTTTGCTACTCGTACAGCAGTTTTAGACACATTAGTAGATAGTAAAATGGACTTGATTTTTGTTCAGAAAAGAAAGGAAAAAGTATAGTGTTCGAATACCTAGGATAAATACAGCATCCAAAAATCCTCATATTTATCCAACTTTTCCCATGAAAATGAAATTTTAACCCTCCATTCCACGAACCACCTCTGGATCCGCCCTTGGTAGAGCACTAAGTATCATAATGCACGCACATCACGAAAACATGCCCTTATAATTTTGACCCCCTTAAACCCCACTTTTATATAGTAAAACTAGGGTTTACTGGGGTATACATTTTTTTGCTTATTTCTGCTCAAAAACATAGATTGTGGGTACTCGTTAGAACCGCATTAGGCCTGAGGCGGTTCTAACAAGTACCCAAAATCTGTGTTTTGAGCAGAAACATGAAAAATATCAGAATTGTTTTATCTGAAAATTTTCATTTTTTGGTGGTAAAATTTTCAGTATATTTGAATAGGCATGTTTTCGTAATGAGTTAAGAACTTTATAATAAAAAAAATATCATAGACCGGATGAAAATATATATACATAGTATGGTATAAACAATCATCACGAAAACATGCCTACATGTATATAATTTTGACCCCCCTTAAACCCCACTTTTATAAAGTTAAACTGGGGATTACAGGGTATACATTATTTTTCTTATTTCTGCTCAAAACATAGATCGCGGGTACTCTTTAGAACCACATCGCCGATGCGGTTCTAAAGAAAATCCACAATCTATGTTTTGAGCAGGAATATGAAAAATATCAAAGTTTTTCATCTGAAAACTTTCCTTTTTTGGTTGTAAAATTTTCAATATTTTGAATAGGCGTGTTTTTGTAATGAATTATCTTTTATGTAGTAAAATTTATTGACTCGAACACCCTATGGCTCATTTACCGCGGCTGATTCGAACTCGTTTTTGAGTCACTAGGAAATTCTTCCGATAGTTCAAAACATATTTTAAGGGATATTTTAGGGATATTTTCTTATTTTATAGTGTATGTAAATGCATGTTGTATGTATCGAGGCGATTCTAATGAGTACACTCGACATACCATTAACTTATAGAAGATCGGAAAGACATCCCTAAATTATCCCCATTTGTCTTCTGACCTGGTGCTATGATTAAGTCTCAGTGGCTCGAACTAACCATATCTAGAACAAATTTGTCTGATCCTGGAGAAGTTAGAGCCATTGAAGGTCGACTGAATAAATTTATAAAATCACAGTGACATTAAAAAACAAGAGCTCCGCCAAGCGGGGCATTATACGCCCGTGGCAAGTAAAAAGATGTAGCACAAAAACTGGCTCCTGTATAATTCGGTGCTCCGGATATAAACTGTAAGTGGAATTAAAAAAAAAAATAAATAAATAAATAAAAAAAATAAAAAAAAAAATTATTAGGGCATATCTGCTGATATTTGGTGAACTGTAACCTAAGCGACCAAGCTGGCCCAGGAATTAAGGAAGAAGTGACTTCTCCCTCCTGGGAAAATAGGGAGAAGTTTGCTGCTTCTAGGTAGAAGTGCTTTCTGACGGAGGACACACCACAGAAGCATGACTAAATTATAAGCTCATATGAGTCTTTGGCTTATTGTTTTTTTCCTATGCTGCACGAAATTTTTTTGTAAACCTTTAACATTTTAATACTGATTTTATTTTTGTTCTTCACGGGAGCCAAATCAGAAGAGTATTAAAAAAAATCCAAAAAGAATTCTGTATTTATAAAGATTTAATAATGGCAACCTTTCCTTGCAGATCTAATAAAAGAATAAGAAAAAAAATCAATATCTTGCCCATATCACCAAAACTTTAGTTATTTGCAAAAAATATACCTATTATAAGAATTTGCACACTATTTACAAAAACTTTCAAAGGGGCATGAATCTGCAAATATTTGGTGCACTATAACCTCGAAGTAATATGTGCTGCTCCACATCATCGTGAAACTATTTATGAAGTTTCAGCTTGATCGGATGTAAACTATAGAAGGATTTAGCCGGAAACAAAAAATTAGTAGAAATTAATAGAAATTTTCACGGGGTTTAACTCTGCTAATATTTGGTGGACTGTATCCTTGAAACAATATGCGCTACTCCACATCATGGTCTAACTACAAATAAAATTTCAGCTTGATAGGATGTAAACTGTAGAAGGATTTAGCCGGAAACGGAAAGTTTACTGAAATTTTCAAAGTGGCATAACTCTGCTAATATTTGGTGGACTGTAACCGCGAAACAATATGCGTTGCTCCACATCATGGTCTAACTGTACATGAAGTTTCAGCTTGATTGGATGTAAACTGTAGGAGGATTTAGCAAGAAACGAAAAATTAATAGAAATCTTCAAAGGGGTATAACTCTGCTAATATTTGGTGGACTGTAACCTTGAAACAATATGCGCTGTTCCACATCATGGACTAACTACAAATCAAGTTTCAGCTTGATCGGATGTAAACTGTAGTAGGAGTTAGCCGGAAACCGGAAACGAAAAGTCAACTGAAATTTTCAAAGGGACATATCTCTGCTAATATTTGATGGACTATAACCTTGAAACAATATGCGCTGCTCCACATCATGGTCTAAGTATATATGAAGTTTCAGCTTGATTGGATGTAAAATGTAGGAGGAGTTAACCGGAAATGAAAAGTTTACAGAAATTTTCTAAGGGGCATAACTCTGTGAACATTTGGTGGACTGTAACCCAGAAACAATGTGCGCTGCGCCACATCATGGTCTAACTATATATCAAGTTTCAGCTTGATCGGATGTAAACTGTAGGAGGAGTTAGCCGGAAACGAAAAATTTACGGACGGACGGACGCCATACCCCGTAACATAATACGTCCCGTTTTTCAAACGGGCATATAACAACAACAACAACAACAACAACAAAAAACATACATTTTACGCTTAGTACTCTGAATAAAAATTTCAGCAGATGACGTACTGAAATATTATTCGTAATTTTCTTAGGAAACAGGTTTTGACATTTCATGCAAATTGTTTCCATGGAAACGATTTGCATGAAACGTCAAAACCTGTTTTCGAAAAAATAATAAGAAAAAATATCAGTTTGTTATCCTGCTAAATAAGCACAGAGAGTGGTAAATGTTAAAAATCACAATTCTGCAGTCTCAAATATAGACTATTGGGATAAGTGTTCTTAGATATAGAATTTTGAGATAAGTGATCTAAGATATATACTTTTGAGATAAATGGTCTTGATATAGATTATTGAGAAACGTGGCCTGCAGTTTAGGTTTTTGTGATAAGTAGACTCATAACGACTATTATGTGGTTTTTGAGAAAAACTATTGAGATAAGTGGTCTAACATATAGATTATTGGGTACGTGGTCTCGGATAGAGATTTTTGAGATAAGTGATCTCAGAGGTAGACTTGCGATAAATGTTCTTGATACAGACTATTAAGAAGTGGTCTAAGATATAGACTGTTGAGAAAATGGTCTTGATATAGACTATTGAGATCAGTTGTCTTCAGTAAAGTTGGTCTTCAGTAAAGGTCTTCAGTATAGTCTGTTGAGACAAGTGATCATAGATAAAGACTGAGACAAATCTCTTAGATACAGACTATTGAGATAAGTGATCATAGATACAGACTGAGATAAATGTCTTAGATATAGACTATTTAGAAAAGTGATCGTAGATAAAGACTTTTGGGATAAGCTGTCTCAGTTATAGACTATTGAGATAAATAGATAATAACTTAGAATGCGCCCTCAGACAAAAACCGTATTTTTGAAACTAAAGAACACCAAGACAAATAATATAGTGTCTTGCCCTATAGCGAAAGGTATATAAAGTAAAAGAGCCGGCCTCGGTGGCTCAGTTGGATGCGCCGTCCGACTGGAGACCAGGAGGTCGCGGGTTCAACCCCCGCCGAGGTCGGCAACATTCTTTCGTGGAGATTGATCATGAAATATTTTCTACGGTCATTCTCTCCCTTCCGCTGATTCAAGAAGGGCAGTTGTCAGTTTCTGGCGAAAGAATGTGCACAATACTGGTTTAACCGCTTAGAGGACTAAGCCTGCCCAGTAAACGTGTGGTTAGGTAAACTGACCGCGCTCGACATGACTCTATTGGGTTGACTGGGCCGTAAAACCTCAACACAAACAATATAAAGTAAAAGAATAAGATATAAAATAGACTAGATTCGATTTTACTGAAATAAGAGAAACTACGTCGAAAATAGAGAATATTTGCACACAATACTATCCGAGTTATGGGGCAGTCTTCCAACTAACTAGAAAGACTGCTCCATAACTCGGATAGTATTGTGTGCAAATATTCTCTATTTTCAAGTTGGAAGACTGCTCCATAACTCGGATAGTATTGTGTGCAAATATTCTCTATTTTCGTTAGTTGGGAGACTGCTCCATAATTCGGATAGTATTGTACGTAAATATTCTCTATTTTCGTTAGTTGGAAGACTGCTCCATAACTCGGATAGTATTGTGTGTAAATGGTCTCTATTTTCGACGTAGTTTCTCTGATTCCATAGACGTAGTGCTCATTACGCAAATTATTCTTGCGCGTAACATGCATAACAAATTATTTGCAATAAAGAAACATCAACCAACATAAAATAGTTTGCCTCTTTACCATAAGGGCTACTCTTAACCCTTGTCCTGCTGAATAAAATAAGATGCCACGCCCTTTTCAAATTTTCAGCCAATCAGATTACCTAATCCAGATTGTTGATATAAATTTGCATACTGAATGGCAAACAAAAGAAGCCAACTGATCTGGATCTACACTGTTTGCAAAGGCAGAGTATATTCGGGTTCAGGGCCCCCGTAGCCTAGTGGATAGGAGAGTTGATTCTTAATCCATTAAACTCACCGCTGTAGTTCGAGCCTAGCTCGGGTGACATGTGGGAAAGCCAGGTTCTGCTTACGGATGGTCGGGTGTTTTTTGTCCGGTCATAATTTTCTGCGGGATTCAGTTTGAACAAATTATAGTGCTTAATCTTAGTACCTGAGCAAACAGTGAATACCCAGGTCAGATGCCACAAACGCGGTATCTGAACAGGATCAACACTTTTTGCCCTCGTCCAGCAATCTAAGACAGATTCAGATGAAATACAGGACAATAAGGTGTGCGAATATCCATAATTTATCAAAAAATGTATCCAAAGTTCCATGAAAATGAAAATTTGAGTCAAAGGTGGTGGGAGGGGGTAGTTTCGAATGTCCTCACACCACCCCAAGAACCCCTCTCTGGATCCGCTCCTGATATTTATCAGGCCTTATATTTTTCAGACATTTGAAGGATTTCAGGCTTTTAGAGATTGACTTTTTCTTGATTTAAAGCTTTTAGATTTTGATTTTTAAGGTATTTTCTGTTTAAAAGGAGTATTTCTTGCATGGAAAAGCTTTGTCAGTTTGAGACCTGATTTATATCTTATGTCTAAATACGTAGTGCAAGTATGATCAAATCTAATCCTGCTCTCAGAAATTTTGAAGCCCCTTGAAAGGATAATGGTCAGCCATTACTGCAAACTTTGTGAAATATGGAGATGGCTAGAAACATTGTGAATATTCTAAAAGCATTTACGACTGTGAGGGAACATGTTATTCCATCACAAAACACATAAAATAATGGTCCAAGGCCGGCCTCGGTGGCTCAGTTGGATGCGCCGTCCGACTGGAGACCAGGAGGTCGCGGGTTCAACCCCCGCTGAGGTCGGCAACATTCTTTCGTGGAGATTGATCATGAAACATTTCTACGGTCATTCTCTCCCTTCCGCTGATTCAAGAAGGGCAGTTGTCAGTTTCTGGCGAAAGAATGTGCACAATACTGGTGAACCGCTTAGAGGACTAAGTCTGCCCAGTAAACGTGTGGTTAGGTAAACTGACCGCGCTCGACATGACCCCATTGTGTTGACTGGGCCGTAAAACCTCAACACAAACAAACGTACCCTCAAACACGAAATTAAATAACTAAAATATATTAAATTTTCCTCTTAAAATCACCCATTTTATTTTGCGGATACCGCAAATACTCTATACAAAAATTGCAAAAAAAGTTATAGTAATGAATACAAGATGCTGTAGGAGAAATGTAGCTAAAAAATTCAAGATTTTTAATAATAAGCCCGATAGAGGTAAAAGTGTGTGTGAAAAAATCAAAATAATT